>CM032231.1:72420000-72717500 GCA_019009955.1 Riptortus pedestris
ACACAAAGGGGGAGTGGACAAAAATGATGAAATGTGCGAAACCTATAGCGTCAACCGTAACACTAGGCGATGGCCTATGGTAATATTTTATTCCATCCTCAATATAGCTGGAATTAACGCCCTGGTTATTCTCGCTGGCAACAATGTGAATGCTGTAAGACGTCGGCTATTTTTGAAGAAACTCGGTGAATATCTGGTGAAGGAACATCTAGATACGCTCAGTAAACCCGAAAGGTATCCCGTAGATTCTTCAAAAAATGAGCAACTTGTATGTCTCAATAATAAAGAAATGTTTCATACTTATCAGTTCAATTGTCTTGGAGTTTCTTAACCAAAAACAAATTCAAAATATTATTTTTCGTTGTGAAATTTATGAAAGACCTCTGAGGTCGATTGCGCGTTCCAAAGTAATTTTTTGATTGCGCGTTCCCTAGGGTTAAGGATAAAATTTTAACATGGATTTGAATTAATTTATCCAGGTGAGGTACCTGGTAGTTCATATTGGAATAAACTGTTGAACATATCAAATTTCTATGCACATTACTTGCTTCATAACTTCTTTTTCAAAAAAAAAAATATAAAACAAAAGTTACTCTAAATAAAAAAGTAAACAGCTTTTGTCATGTGCACGGTTGCCGAAAAACAAATAGAATACGAACTATCGTGAATTTCTACTTCAGACCTCCTTTATAACCCCCGCTCCCGTTTGAACCTAAAACTTTTAATATAGCTTATTATTATGGAAGAATTAATGCTAATTGACATACCGAGTTTTGTTAAGTTCGGTTCAACCGTTAGTGCCCAATAAAATAGTTGGCCCCCGTTTTAGTTTTAGTGTATATCTTGTTTATGCTTTTTTATAAAACAAAAGTGAATATAACAAAATTTACTCTAAATAATAAAATAAACAACTTTTGTTGTGTTCATATTTGCCGAAAAACCAATAGGAAACGAAATATCGCTATTTTTAATGTCTGGCTTCCCTTATAACCCCCACTCCTGCCTGTCCCTAGAAATGTTGGTATAGCTTATTATAATGAGCTACACATACCGAGTTTTATTTATTTCGGTTGAGTCTTTTGTGCCAAATAAAATTGTAGACTCCTGCTATAATGTTTAGCGTATAACGCATTTATACTTTGGTATACGACGAAAGTGTATATAACAAAAGTTACTCTAGATAAAATAAACTACTTTTGTTATGTGCATATTTGCCGAATAACCAATAGGAAACGAAATATCGCAGTTTTTAATTTCTGGCTTCCCTTATAACACTCACTCCTGTTCGTCTTTCAAGAGAATATTAATATATCCTAAAGTCCAAGGTGGGTTAGTAGTAATATGCATACCAAGTTTCATAAAATTCGTTTCAGCCGTTTCTCCATGAAAAGGTAACAAACAAACAAAGAAACAAATTGCAGATATCGTGTCTACGACATGTAAAACGCAAAAGTATCTTGAAATTTTGAAAAAACAAAAAATCAATGCCCAGACAGAGGTTACAATTTTATATATATATATACTAGCTAAGGAACCCGGCTTCGCTCGGGAATTCATTTGAGGTTTAATGATGATGGTATTTTTTTTTTGGCAAGCCTTTACTTTCCACAATATTTTAACATTTTCCGATGCATACCCGTCGTTGCCGTGGATTTGTTAATAATAAAATTATTTGTTATGTAAGGCTTCACTCTCCACAATATTTTTATATTTCCCGTCTCCTGTGCATGTAGTTTTTTTTTTTTTACATATATAATTCATAATCATGGAAAGTATTCTGCCCGCCAAACTATGTTTGAATTAAACTTCCTTTCCCTTGATACGTTACAAAGACCAAAAGTGACTCAAAACAAAACAGAAAATGTAATATACTGCGAATTTTTATTTTAGGCTTATATTAAACCCCCCCCCCCCCCTCCCGTTTGAACCTAAAAAATTTAATAAAGCTTATACTCGTTTAAGAAATAATGCTAATTCACATGCGAAGTTAAGTTCCGATCAATCGTTAGTGCCAAATACAATTGTCGGCTACCGTTTTAGTTTTCAGTGTATATCTCGTTTATACTTGGTATACGACAAAAGTGAATGTAACAAACGTTACTTTATATAACAAAATAAACAGCTTTTTGTTTTTTATCTAGACCATAAACTATCATAATGTAACCATAAACTATCATAATTTTAACTACTGAGTTGAATCTAAATGATATTTCCATTAACAAAATCTTTGGAGTTTAGTGATTACTAATGCAGGGGTTCTCTCAATACTTAAAGGAAGGTACGAATTAAGTTGAATACTTTTAGTGGTATATTCATACATTGAATTTCACATATGATAAAAAGACACATGTGTAAAACATAAGAATGAATCATTTTATTGTATTACTATGAAATAAAGATGTTTATTTGAATTTATTAAATTAGCAACGAGGATTAAAAAATACTGGGAGGACTGAAGAAAAATCATCCAAATGGTACAGTTGGGGTAGAGAAAGGAAAAAATGTGAGTTGCCAAAATTGTATTGGTCATGTAAGAGAATTTTCATTAAAAACTGATTAGACTATTTTGAAAATGCAATTACACCAGTATTTTTTGGGTAATAATATTGTAGACCAGAGCGCAAAATGGCTTTCCTCTTAAATTAATTCACAGAAGATGTTTTTAGGCTAGTGAAGAATTTATTTATACCAGTCTAACCTTGTGACACACATTTACGAGGTATTATTGTTTTGATCAACATTTTATGAGTAAGAAATCCATGTTTGCTAGCAGATATAAATTACTCGTTTAGCGGCTGATTGTGACTTTGGGGCTGAACTAAAGGTGGAACTTTGAAACGGTTTTATCATGGGCTTAGGAAAAGGTAAAATTATGGAAAGGTTGTTTGATGAAAAAGCAAAAACGCTTTTTCCGTTCCAAAAAAAGCGTCCACTCATGATTACGAGCTCCGAATTGAATCCGAAACTCAACAAGAAATATCAACACAAGCTTTGGAACAGAGCTGCAACTACTTACTCGTCAAGTTCAGAAAACAAACAGAAGATGGATGCAATATATTCAAATACACACCTTTCACATAGTAATACAATTAAAATCTCGTCTACAAAATTTATTTATTTATGTGTGGCGCAATTTTAGCGATTCACACTTCTCATATTATAAAACTAAGAGTTGGTATAGCCACCTTAAAATAAAAGAAGAATATGTTAAAATATCTACAGTCGTAGGTCGGCACGGTTACATTTTCTCCAGTATATATTAATGGTAGCAGATTCGAATTCTTTAAGTTAAGGTTTGGTAAAAGTTTTAAATGTAGTTGGAAAGATGTGTCTGTTGGAGGTGTTTCATGATTGTCGCGATGTATGGGCTGTTGTCGTGTAGTAGTTCTGATAGGTTGGTGGGTAAGTTCTTATCGGTTATTAGTCTGCAGTCTGTAAGTAAGTGTTTGATAGTCAGTTGTGTATTGCAGTGTACATGGAGGTGGATCAGTCCTAGTCATGAGGTGTCCGTGTGTTATCCGTGAATGGCCATGCCTCAACCGAGCAAGGACTACTTCTTCTCTTCTAGTCTCCCGATTACTTGACAGCCATTCACGAATAGTGTCTTTTATTTCTCGTAGTTTTGTGTCTGTCTGATGCCATTCCACTTCCCATTTTAAGCTGGCTTCTCTTTTTATAAGTTTAATGGCATCGTGTCCTGTAATGTGATCAGTGTGTAATGTGTCAAGTTCAGTCGCTAACTTTGCATGTCTACAAAATTATTACAAAACAATACTGCTTTAATTGCATTTTAAAAATAGTCCAATGAGTTTTTAATGAAAATTCTCTTACATGACAAATACGGTTTTGGATTCTCACATTTTCCCTTTCTTCTACCCCAACTGTACCATTTGGGGCATTCTTTTTCTTCAGTCCTCCCAGTATTTTTTAATCCTCGTCGCCAATGTATTATATTGAAATACTCATACTTATTTCATAGTAATACAATACCATGATTCATTCTTTTGTTTTACACATGGTTCTTTATATCATATGTTAAATACAATATATCAATATACCACACTTTTATATATATTTTTACGCTCCATTATGACTAGTCCTAATATAGGAAACATTTATTCGAGAAATTGCAGAGATTAAAGAAAAAATACAGTAGGAATGATATTTTTTGCGGACATTTGAAAGCCTCGACCTTCCAGTTTGGTTATATTGAAGGAGTGATATTGGCTAGCCTGTTCTGCGGGGGCTGTCCCAATAACACAACCGCCCTCCTCCTTGGTAGATAAGTCGTCGGGATGTGACCAGAAATTCTAACCAACCCCCTACCGAGGATCTAGCAAGGATTGGAATTGATATCTCTGTAATTTGGGTCATGGGGGAAAAAGAGATTGTCGTTTACTGCCCTCCGGAAATTATATATATATATATATATATATATATATATATATATATATATATATATATATATATATATATATATATATATATATATATATATATATATATATATATATATTTGTTTAATATAATACTTAAGTCTCCCTCATCATATAGGAAATTAATTCCTTTGAGCCAACGAACATTCCGTTACGCAGGGACGCACAATTTAAGCAGATTTCTCACGCCCTGGTATAAAACACTTCTGATTTCATCTCACCGTACATTCTCTATATCAAAATAGAAATCCGATGATTAGAAGTGGTGGATAACTGAAGGCTGGAAACTAGTAAAATTAACTCGCTTAGTGTTTGAGAAACGTAAAATTCAGGGGAAAAAACAGTCCTAGAGAATCAACAGCTTAACAAGATTGGTTCTACAACATTTCTCTATCCGGTTCAATAATAACAGAAATATTTTGAATTTCCGAATTTTCTCTCCCTCTAACCGCCCCCTCACATCCGTCCGATTTCAGCAGCTAACCAACTTGATCTTTATTTTTTTAAGAAAACGTTTAAATATCGAGATTGGTAAGGATCAAACAAAAATTGCGACCGCAAGAGCGTTAACAGGCATATATATATATATATATATAGAGAGAGAGAGAGAGAGAAAGAGATTTTTGAACGGATCTCATTTTCATAAAATTTTGGGTGAAATCGATGGACATTTGAAGAAATTTATTGAAAATCGCTTTATGAGTACAACCTCAATAGCTGATTTCCCTTAACAGAAACCTACTAAACGAGAATTCTTAAAACCAAGCTCTACTAACCTCCTTCTCAGATTTAATTTTATTTCTCCTGTATCATTGATTTTCCTCCAAAATATATGTTTGTATTGGGTTTAACTATATTATTAACGCATATATATCTATACACACACAAAACATTTCATCCACGTTGCTTTACGCTCTGTTTTACGTTGATCTTCCATAAAGTACCATACAAGCATAAAATAAAAGCAACTTACAATTCCAGGGAGTTCAAGGTAGCCATTTGATGTGTGGTTGGCGTTAATTTCACTTGCTACACCTAGAATCTTGAGTTCGATTCTCACCTTAGCAATGGGTTTTTGTTTAGTGTCGAACTCGTTAAATTAAATCCTTAGCCCACCCTGGCTACAAAAGTGTGGTAACTAGTATATTACATGTCCCAATTTCCTTTATTAAAACAATGTAGACGTTAGTAAATAACATAAAACGCAAAAAGGAAAATGAGAGAAATTCTTGTTTATTGCGATCTTTCAAAGGAATTGTGTGAGCGTGGAGAGTTGTCATTTTAAATTTATTGAAAAACTGAAAAGGGAGTTGATTTTCCTTGAAACCACTCCAAAGAAGACAATGTTCTCTTCCTTTGGACAATAACATTAGGGTGCAGAGAAGGAAGCTGGCCAATGAAGAAGAAACTGATGATCCAGTTAGTGGAAACTGTGCTCCTCTCTGGAAATATCGAATTAGTCACAGAATTTTCTCCAGGAAAGTTGGGAAAACATTTTTTCCACATTAACAAGATCCGTAACTTGGCGAGCTATGCCTCAGAACTTGGGGCTAGACCGAATTAGATATAAACTTGCCCGTGGAAGTCTTCCTTCTACTGAGATAACAGAGTAAGCCCTGCTCTTCTCGGTGTTTCAATACTCTTTATAACCACCGTCATAACTTTTCAATGCGCTTTTTTCCCTACTTTTAATCAGAGATTCTTTCTCCGGTCTCTTACACGCTATGATTGGAAGATTTATTTTTTTTTGTTTTAGTTATTTGTTTATTTTTTTTCGGTAGACCTCTACAGAAAATCAATTATTGCGGACATCCTCAAAACGTTAATTTTCTAACCATATCACACATCTTCAACTCCGGAGTTCTTCACCTTTTTGAAAATGGCACTTAAGGGAATTCTGCTATTGTGATTCAGAGTAAGAAGCGATTATTTACAGATCTCAACAAAAGTTCAAGGATCTTACCAAGGAGATGGCGAAAAGGAAGCCCGTTCAAAATTGTATTTATATACGACTTGTCTGTTAGTACTCTATCGGTCGCAATATTTCTATGATCGTTACGAAACTTGATCGTTAAGGACTTGGGGGAGACGGGGAGTGGGTGTAAAAATCTAAAATTCGAAATATCGATACCATTGTACAGAGCCATCTTGCTGCAAATTTAATTTTCAATAAATGTTGTAATATACATTTATTCTGTATATGAACAATTAAGTGAGAAATTCAAAATATTTCAGTTTTTATGGCTCGTTTCGAAAAAAATGAAAGAATCAATCTGGTTAAACATTTAATGCACTAAAATTCTTGTTCCACACATGTTTTCACTAATTCGAATATTAAGCGAATTCTTTTAGCAGATTTCCTTCAAGGGAAATCAGCTATTGAGGTTGTACTCACGACGCGATTTTCGAAATTTTTCTTCAAATGTCCATCCATCCTACCCATGAGATGCCGAAAATGAGGTCCGTCCAAAACTGTATATATATGTACAGTACTGTATATATATACAACTGTATATATATATTTGTCTGTTACCGCTCTAGCGGTCGCAATTATTGTTTAATCGTTACCAAACTCGATATTTAGTCGTTTTATGTAAAAAGAAAGATCAAGTTCGTTAACGGCTGAAATCGTTCCCGGGGGAGGGGGGGGGTTTAGAGGGGAGGATTTTCGAAAATTCGAAATATCTCCGTTACCATAGGTTGGATCAAAAAATTGTATAGAACCAATCTTGTTGCAAATTAAATCTACTATAAATATTGTCATATACATTTATTCAATATCTTGAATATTAACCGAGATATTTGCATTTTTTAGTTCATCCAGCCATCAGCAAACCGGCAATTCTACTCATGTTACATAAACAATACTCTGCTACATAATAAATTACATTATTCGAAGTTTAAATACCAAAAATTGTATTGAAGAGACCTTTATTATACGAGATACATGCAAATATGTTCTGGTGACCCCCCCCCCCCCCGTCTTAAGGTTTTGGACTACTAAAATTTGATTGATTGAGATAACAATTATTCTGACTCATTATTAAGGTCTCTAGTACAGTACTAGATATAGTAAATAGTTCTCAATAAAATTAATATGTTATATTCTGATATATTTCAGTAATTGTTTTTCTTTCCGGTGTGAGGCGGGCAGACCCGTTTGTTTACTTTTCTAACCTAACGCTCCCTGTCGGCAGTTTATTGAAATTGGATGAAACATTTTTTATTTCCGTTTGTATTTATTCATGGTGGTGTTGTGTTACCAGTATGTATATTTATCTATTAATAAACTTCTAGTGGGAAATCTGCTTAGTTTACGCAGCCCCTGCGTGACGGACTTTTTTGTTTTAGGTTCTGTAAACAACTACTTCTACTACTAGTTTTTCCTTAAGAGAAATCAGCTATTGAGGCCTATATATATATATATATATATATATATATATATATATATATATATATATATATATATATATCCATCTATATATTTGTCTGTTACCGCTCTTGAAGATGCAATCGTTTTATCGTTCCCGAACTCGATATATAAGCGTTTTATGTAAAAAGAAAGATCAAGTTCGTTAACGGCTAAAATCGGACTGGGAGGAGGGGGGGGTTAAAGAGAGAAATTGAGAAAATTTTAAATATCTTTGTTATTATAAGTTGGATTGAAAAAGTCAATAGAAGGAATATAATTGAAAATATTAATTTCCTATAAATGTTGTTATATACATATTTTCTCTATCGTGAATATTAACTGAGATATCTGGATTTTTTAGTTTTCAGCCTTCAGTAAACCCCCCACTCCTAGTCATGTTATACTAACAATAATCTATTATAGCACGAACTACTTTATTCTAAGCTTAAATACGAAGCATTTAAGGTCACATTGAACTTTTCATTTTTGAGATAAATGCTAATGTGTGGCGCACGCTGGAAATTTGCTTAGTTAACGCAGCCCCTGCGTGGCGTACTTTTTTACTTTGAGTAAGGGAATAAATTGGGCTAGCTTACATTTCTCTATTGTTTACATCTTCCTGCTGAGGAAATGTAGAATAGATGATGAGATGGCATCACTATCATGCCACTCCAGTGCTTGGGAATTTTTGATAGTTTACGCAAAATGATGCATTTTTGTCTATAATATAAGGGCATTTATGTTATGTTTTGGAAATAAAAGGACTATTCAGAGCATAAATTATTCCGATGTTTATTATTCCACGGGAAACCTATTTAATTTCATACCTGTTGAACGTGTACGCGTGTCACAATAGGTATTTAATATTTCTTCTTTGGGCCTATCTCTTCTTGGTCAATTACTCCCAGCGAGTAGGTTTGTAGCGGCCATGTTGGAAGATGGCCACTAAAAGACGCCCAACGTCCACAGAGATATTCCACCCCACGGCATACTATGATAGTATTTTAATCATTGATTGATATTTTATTTAAATCAGTATATTTCCGTGCGATGGTTTACCTAATCTACATATTTGAAGAATTCATTCATGTAATGTATATTGTGATTAGAAAAAAATGTTACACAAAAAAGTCAATTATCAAAGCTCAAAATAAATTTGAAGTTTGTCAAATTAAATTAATTATCAAAGTCCATTTTTTGCAACTAATGCTGATTGGGACGGGTTATCTACAGGTTACTACCCTTTTGTACCAGGGTGGGACAAAGGATTTTATTTAACGAATTTCTTTACTAAATAAATTCCTTTGCCCAGGCGGGAATCGAACTCGCCAATCTAGGTTTACCATGTGACATTAAGGTCAATGCTTTAACTCACACGGATAACCTGAGCCCAAGTTTGTGGAAGAAGTTCGTATGAGTCTTCCAGCCCCTTTGTTGGCCCTGACAGAATTATTCAGTCGAATTTAACAGCCTAATAGATGTTTTTTTTTCTTTTCTTTTTTTTTTTC
The DNA here is from genome assembly GCA_019009955.1 of Riptortus pedestris. Taxonomy (NCBI): domain Eukaryota; kingdom Metazoa; phylum Arthropoda; class Insecta; order Hemiptera; family Alydidae; genus Riptortus; species Riptortus pedestris. The sequence goes on from CM032231.1 coordinate 72,429,357, forward strand.
TCCTCATAGTAACCCTTTATTTATTTGAATCCATGTTCCATTGCCACATGGCACATTATATGTATGATTATATTTAAATACATTTTTATTTTACAATATATACACGTTAATCAACTATCTACTCAAATATTATATAAAAAAATAATAATAATAAAATAAAGTATTAAAATAAGTAAGATAATTACAAATAAAATTTATAAATGAAATGAAAAAATGAATAAATAAAATAAGAACAAAACACAAATCAATTAAAGTTAAACCCAACCGATGTTTAATTTGCGAGTCTATGTGAGGTAAATATATTGAATTATAATTCCCATTCCTCACAATCAACTTTACATTCTAATGTATTTTTGCTACATCCATATCTATACTTTTGATAAACTTTATAAGTTCTTTATTATATTTGTTAAATATAATATGAGGTGGTTCTGGCCAATTACCTCCTTTTAAAATTATGCTCATTATTAAATTTGATCTATTTTGATTAAATGTTGAACAGTCATAGAGTATATGTAAAAACGTTTGTGTTGCCTGTAAGTCGCAAGTACATTTGTCTTTGTCTTGAATTTTAAATCTTGTTACATAATGTTCTGTCTGCCCATGTTCCGTTAGAAATTGTGTGCATATCCTAATATATCTTACATGTCATAAAAAGCTCCTGCATTTCCTCAGCTTCATGTGCTCTTTTCTTTCTTTGCATTAATCTATTTTATTTCTATTATACGTACTAGGGGTTTTCCTTTGAAGTATGTGAGAGGTTTCTAAGGTAAGTGTGGAACCTTGGGTTAATTTGAAATAAAATGAGGATTTCTGCAGGGCTGTGGTATGTGTGACATGGCGGGGCTGCATGTGCAGATAACAGCTCAGCTCCTAATTCCTAACCCAATCCAATGTAGCATTCCATGCAGGGACTCTAATATTCACTGTCAAATCCATCGATATCTTTCAGTACTCCATAAAGAAATTCTCATAATTGGCTTAGTGTGAACAATATTCGGTAGAAAAAGCTTCAGAAATATACTAATCAGTCTAAATATACTGGAATATTCATGTAACCTCTGTTATGTCTGCTAAGCGGCGTATTTGTGCTATTCCCTCTTTGATTATGTCTCTTATCAGGCCTTATTGCAACTCGATTGAAACAAATCCTACCTTCTGGTGAATTCCTTACTAACTTAAGAATGCTAGGCATCCATTGTTATTAAGCTTTTTTTTTTATTTTGTAATAGTTACGTTGTTAAAAAATACTAAATGTTATTTATTAACACCCGCTTCGTGCTACTCAGGCTAATTGGGACGGATCAAAGGAAAGGAAAATTGTCTTCTTTGGAGTGATTTCAAGGAAAATCAACCTTCTTTTCAGTTTTTCAATAATTTTAAAATGACAACTCTCCAAGCTCACACAATTTTCTTGAAAGATGGCCTTAATAAACAAGGAGAGGAACCTACTGATATATGAATGCCTGGTATACATGAATTATGTATGTTGTAAAATGAAATTAAATGATTTATTAGTGTAACACATTGGTGTGGTAAATGATTGCCGTATAAAAATAAATGAAATAACAGCTTTAAAACCAAATAACAGGCTTTCTTGTTATGAGTTTTTTTAGCAGATTTCCCTTAAGGGAAATCAGCTATTGAGGTCGTACTCATGATGCGAGTTTCGAAAAATTTCTTCAAATGTCCATCGATCCTACCCAGGAGATGACGAAAATGAGGTCCGTTCAAAATTATATATATATTTGTCTGTTAAGGCTCTAGCGGTCGCAATTTTGCTTCGATCGTTACCAAACTCGGAATTTAATCGTTTTATGTAAAAAGGAAGATCAAGTTCGTTAACGGCTGAAATCGGACCAGTGGGAGGGGGGGATTTTTGAAAATTCAAAATATCTCCGTTATTATGCGTCGGATCGAATAATTGTATAGAATAAATCTTATTGAAAATTAAATTTACTATAAATATTGTTCTATACATTTATTCTGTATCTTGAATATTAACCGAGATATTTGCATTTGTATTCTGCGTGTGGTCGCCAGGAGTGGCTATGTTCGGACTTTCCGCCAAGAGCTCTGGCGGCCGTTTCGATAACTATTCGTCCCTCGTGAATAGGTTTAGAGAGGTTAGGTTAACTGTTTTTTGGGGCGAAAAACTACTGGGTTATTACGCCCTAAATAATGTTTTAGGTTTAGAGGTTACTTACTACTACAGTTGTTATTAGGCAGATTTCTCTATTGTAAAACTTCACGTGGGAAATCTGCTTAGTTTACGCAGCCCCTGCGTGCCGGACTTTTTATAATTTTATTTGAAAACTAAAAACATAATTAATAGTTTTTTATAAATTTATTTCTTAAGTATCTTCATCTTTCACTAACAATTAAAATTTCTCATTCCGTCATTTTTAAGATTCGCTCGCTTCGACTATTTCAAAGTTGAGCTCTGAATTAGTGTGGTCACTAGTGGTAGATAACTAGTAATATATTACATATATCTAGACAATGAAGATAGTTTTGCTGTTTCTAAACTAGGTAGACCGTTGAAGGAAACTATCAAAAATATGCTTTATGAAAACAATTGAAGCTGTTCATGCCCCGATAACTAAACAGTTCTCGTTCCAAAAGTAGTAAAATATATAACATGAAGCGTAGTGTTTGACACCTTTAGGGGTTTTGAAGCATTTTGAGTAGTACAAATATTCATTTGAAGAGAATCATATTTTTTATTCCAGCTTTCGGGATATATAATACATATTTGTTAGGCAATGAAATCACTTCCTTGAATTTTGACTTATATTCGCAGTCTAGAATTTCCGTTTTACAGGCTTTGTCGTCTCATATCTTTAATTAATAATCTTTGATTGGTTATATTAAAAAAAAAATTGTTAGTAGAGCTTGTGTTTGATTACATCCGTGAAAAGAGAAGTGGAAACTCTGGGGCTTAGCTAGAGTAAATAAAGATTTGGGGGTTGGGAGAGGATGAAGTTTGGATGGAGGAGGACAGATCAAATTCAACTTTTGATTGGTTTAGTTTGCGGGAGATCTCCGGAAGGGCAGTGGGAAATCCTTGGATACAGGAGACACATATATCATCGGCTCGCGGCCTTTCGTCACAACCATCAATTGGTTTTAACTTACACTCTCTTCGGATTATTATAGCAATGGCGCTCAAAACGGATATTTACCAAATAAAGCTAATTCATGTTTGAAACATAGATACATTCGGTGGATTTATGCAACAAATACACTCGACCAAATAGCCTGCATAAATTTCTCTTGAAAGGCTTTCTATATTTGTCATGGTGCAATATGCAGAGAGTGGTTTATGCCAGGACAAACGAAATATTAAAATTAGGAGCCTTTAGCATAGGAATTTATTTATTAATGGACTCAGCAAATAAAATATTTAGCAATCTTGGCCAAAAATGTCTACATAACAGAAAAAAAATGCTAATTCGTAATGTGAGTATCTCGCAGAACTCAAAAACAACTCGTTTCTTCTATGATATTCTGTGACCTAGTATTTTAATTATGTTTTCTTTCTTGCCCTTCTTTTAGGCTAAGATTGTTAATTTAAATAGTGCTGTTTACATGATTTCCATATGCTTTTAGCAGATTTCCCTTAAGGGAAATCAGCTATTGAGGTCGTACTCATGACGCGATTTTCGAAAATTTTCTTCAAATGTCCATCGATCCTACCCAGGAGATGACGAAAATGAGGTCCGTTCAAAATTATATATATATCTATATATATATATATATATATATATATATCTATATATATATCTATATATATATCTATATATATGTATATATATATATATATATATATATATTTGTCTGTTAACGCTCTAGCGGTCGGAATTTTTGTTTTATCGTTAAGAAACTCGATATTTAACCGTTTTATGTAAAAAGACAGATCAAGTTCGTTAATGGCTGAAATCGGACCAGAGGGAGGGGGGGTTTAGAGGGGGGATTTTCGAAAATTCAAAATATCTCCGTTATTATGCATCAGATCGAAAAATTGTATAGAATCAATCTTATTGCAAATTAAATTTACTATAAATATTGTTATATACATTTATTCTCTATCTTTAATATTAACCGAGATATTTGCATTTTTATGAAGTCTGTGGTGGGGTATAGTTCGGATTATGTCGGCCATCTTCGTCATTTCTCGGCTCAGGCGGAGCTTCTTCTAACCTGGCGTTTTTAACCTTACCTTACCTTCCTTACTTTGTGAGATTTATGCAAATACGTTTTGTTCATCCGCCACCCCCCCCCCTTCTTTAGGTCTTGGACTACTGAAATTTGAGTTATTAAAATATAAATTATTCTTACAATTCAGAAGCCGTTTCAGTTGGGTATTTATTTTAATTAACTGAAAGATTTCTCTATATCTAATCACGGTGGTATTGTGTTACCAGTATGCAGATTTCTCTATTGTAAAACTTCACAGGGGAAATCTGCTTAGTTTACGCAGCCCCTGCGTGACGGACTTTTTGTTTATGTAAACAGGCATTGAAGGTAGAGCAGTTGCTCTGAAAGTGCACTCTGTCAAAATAAATGTATTCTAGAGGAAACCACGACTACTGTGCACATCCAGATTTCGTGTTTAGAATGTTAAAATTTCATTTTTATAACCATTGTTCCGTCTATTTTATACCTACTACTCAAAAGCGACTTATTAAAAAAAATAAGCAAATTTATTTCTAACAGTTAGCTGTAAAAAAAATCTATAGAACCATTTTTATTTAACATAAATATCTACAAATTATGTTCTATAAGATTTTTTTGCTCCCATATAAAAACAGAGTTATCGTTATATTACTTTCAAAAATCATTTTAAAAGATGTGCATCAAAACAATTTGTTTGTTCAATTAAATGGGAGTACACTGTAGTCATGTATTCCATCAGATTTCTTTTTTTCCTTCATAAAATATCGAAAATTTTGTTTGTGACTTTCCTTCTCGACATTGACGAAGGTGAAAACTACACGCAGTTGAAAAACTTACATTTTTAAATTTAAATGCTGAGTTTTAATAGCATAAGTCTGGTAAAGTTTACAAAACTATTTGATCTTTCTCTTTCTTGATGGGCAAATTCTATTTTCATCTCGTATGCTATTTTATTCGACAGCGAATTTCCAGGTTTTCTAGAGAAAATAATTCACTGTCTAAATTTACTCCGAAAAGATGTTACTCCTTCCAAGTATAAAAAATGTACATTTATTAGTCGAATGGACTTAATACTACCAGTAAATATAATGATGATTTATGATTTATTCATGAGAGAAATGTTGTATTTAAAAGTTCCTCATTACATTGAAACTAAAGCTAATTTGGGTGTAATCTATAGATACCTTTATCTATCCAGGGTGGGTCTAAGTGTATTGTACAATGCGTTAGTCACTAATAAATTCCTATTTCTCAGACGGTAATCGCTTACAACTATAGGTTTACCAAGTGAATAAAGACCAACGCCTTAGCCCACAATGTACAAAAAATATTAAAAATAGAATAATTTATTGATAAGGTATTCCGTCTATTCAATACATGTTAATTTTAGCAGATATATATATATATATATATATATATATATATATATACACATATACATACATACATACATACAGATTTGTCTGTTAACGCTCTAGCAGTCGCAATTTTTTTTTTATCGTTCCAAATTTGGTATTTAATCATTTTATGTAAAAAGAAAGATCAAGTTCGTTAATGGCTGAAATCCGACCACTGGGAGGGAGGGGGTTTGGGGGGGATTTTTGAAAATTCGAAATATCTCCGTTACTGTACGTCGGATCGAAAAATTTCATAGAACTAATCTTATTGCTAATTGATTTTACTATAAATATTCTATATATACATTTATTCTCTATCTTGAATATTAACCCAGGTATTTGCATTTTTATTAATTGTGCTTGCGGCTATTGTTGGGAGTTTCCGGATTAACCTAACCTTTCTTATCTTCTAACCTTTTAGCAGATTTCCCTTAAGGGAAATCAGCTATTGAGGTTGTACTCATGACGGAATTTTCGAAATTTTTCTTCAAATGTCCATCAATCCTATCTAGTAGATGACGAAAATGAGGTCCGTTCAAAACTGTATATATATATATATATATATATATATATATATATATATATATGTGTGTGTGTGTGTGTGTGTGTGTGTGTCTGTTACCGCTCTAGTGGTCGCAATTTTTGTTTGATCGTTACCAAACTCGATATTTAGTCGTTTTCTGTAAAAGGAAGATCAAGTTCGTTAACGGCTGAAATTGGACCAGTGGGAGGGGGGGGGTTTAGAGGGGAGGATTTTCGAAAATTCAAAATATCTCTATTACTATACGTCGGATCGAAATATTGTACTAAATCAATCTTATTGCAAATTAAATTTACTATAAATATTGTTATATACATTTATTCTCTATCTTGAATATTAACCGAGATGTTTCCATTTTTATTAAATCTGGGGGGCTAACGGACGAGTGACTTTCCCGCCAGAAGCTAGATCGGTCGTTTCATTAACTGCTCGGCTCTCGTGAAATTTCTCTATTGTAAAACTTCACGTGGGAAATCTGCTTAGTTTACGCAGCCCCTGCGTGACGGACTTTTAGTTTGTGAGATATATGCAAATACGTTCTGTTGATGCCCCCCCCCTTCTTTATTTCTTGGACTACTATATTTTTAGTTATTAAAATATAAATTATTCTGAGTCATTATAAATTGCAGTACTAGATATAGCAAATTGTTTGCAATGAAGCTAATGTTTTATATTCAGATATATATCAGTAATTGTATTTCTTTCCGGTGAAGAATATGTCTAACTGTTCAGCTCTCAGTGGTTGGCAGACCTATTTGTTTACAAATCATAAGCCGTTTCCGTTGGGAGCTTATTAAAATTGACTTAACGTTTTTTTCATTACCGTTTGTATTTATCTCTATTGTAAAACTTCACGTGGGAAATCTGCTTAGTTTACGCAGCCGCTGCGTGACGGACTTTTTTATTTTTTTTAAAGTTTTATTATTACTTTATTATTATAAAGTTTAATACAATTTGTAAATGATAATTCACATTTAAATAACCAATAATGAAGCTTACAATAAGAATGTCTGATATCCTTTACGATTGGAGAAATTCAACATTATAGGGCCAAATGAGTGGAACAAGCAGTAATCCCCAAGATAGAAAGCCGTTTAAAAGAGATGAATCGGATCTATATCAGCTGATAATCGCCTCTACACGCATAATCCGGCTAAGCCCTCCCAATAAGTTACATAGCTTTAAATTTAGTCCCCCTATCCATCAAAGTTAGCCACCTCTCTACCAACGTTACTAAAATCAGAAAAATAGTTCGTCAAGCTGAACGAATTATAACCAGTTTTTTACTTCCGTACACGAAGTTAAGGAATTATTGTAATGACGAAAATTTTTGGTTTTGAGATTTCAATTGAATTATCTGTCGACCTTCCGTGAACCCATTTTGACTCGTTTCAGTGTGACGTATGAGGGAATCTCTTACAACTCAAAAACGACTAGAAATTTCATATTTAGGACTGTTGTACCGCTTAGTTGTGCACCTTCCTTTGTGATGAAAATTGTCGAAGGCAGAAGGGAGGAGGGGTTAGAGTGAGGCGAAAATTAGAAATACCAACTTTCTTCTTCCCTATTAGAAATAAAAGAAAATGTTTTTAGGCCCATTTCTTATTGACATAAAAAAAACAAAATCTATCAAGTATGATCTATGAAATGGTTTGATACAATGCATTGGCACAGATATATAGTATATGACTTTTAAATAAGATTACTATAAATGAAGTGCATAAAAACATTCTGTTTATTTAATTTAATAGGAATTTTTACATTATATGTAAAATTTCAGTATATTAGCCTTAAGCAAATTTTGAAAATTTGATCTTTCAGTATATTAGGCTTAAGCAAATTTTGAAAATTTGATCTGTTCAGTCTAATAAGCTTAAGCAAATTTTGAAAATTTGATCTGTTTAGTATATCAGGCTTAAGCAAATTTTGAAAATTTGATCTGTTTAGTATATCAGGCTTAAGCAAATTTTGAAAATTTGATCTGTTTAGTATATTAGGCTTAAGCAAATTTAGTGGATACACTGGTCTTCAGATTCATAATCAATTACTTATTTGTTTAGGTATGTCGCAATTCGAGCGATTCACACTTTTAGCAGATTTCCCTTAAGGAGATATTGGAAAAATTTGTTCAAATATCCATCGATCCTACCCAAGAGATGATGAAAATGAGGTCCGTTCAAAATATATATATATATATATATATATATATATATTTGTCTGTTAACGCTCTAGTTTGATCGTTACCAAAATCGAAATTTAATCGTTTTATGTAAAAAGAAAGATCAAGTTCGTTGATGGCTGAAATTGGACCAGTATTGTGTGTGTGTGGTCGGCAGGAGTCGGCTTTGTTCGGGGCTTTCCGCTGAGAGCTAGGGTAGCCGTTTCTACTGTTCGTCCCTCGTGAATAGGTTTAGAGACTCCTTACTACTACTGTTGTTATTAGGCAGATTTCTCTATTGTAAAACTTCACGTAGGAAATCTGCTTAGTTTACATAGCCCCTGCGTGACGGATTTTTTTTATTTCTTATTATGAAAGTAAATTTTTCAGATAAAGCCACCTTATTATAAAAAAAAAAAAAAAATATATCTTAAAATATCTACAGGCGTAGGCAAAAGCACTTCTACTTATTCTCCAGTGGATGTTATTAGGAGCAGATTTGAGTCTAAAGTTTAATCTTTTAGTGTTAAATTTGTTTGAAAAATTTTGTCTGTTGGAGACGAATTTTCGAAATTGTCACGATGTATGGGCTGTTGTCGTGTAGTAGTTCTGTAAGGTTGGTAGGTAAGGTCTTGTCGGTTATTATTCTGCAGTCTGTAAGTAATTCTTTGATAGTTAGTTGTGCATGACAGTGTACATAAAGGTTGTTCAGTCCAAGCCATAAGGTGTTGGTGTTTTATCCGTGAATGGCCATGTCTCAAACGAGTAAGAACTGCTTCTTCTCTTCTAGTGTTCTCTGCTGATTGGGAATGGGATACCTACAGGTTACCACCATTTTCTAGCCAGGGTGGGACTAAGGATTTTATTTAATGAGTTCGTCACTAAATAAATTCCTATTGCCCATGTGAGAATCGAACTCACAACTCTAGGTTCACCATGTGATCATAATCAAATGATGAAAGGGTTAGAACGGGTAGTATAAACGAGTACAAATCCTGATGGCTAGAAGATGGTGCCTTTGCACTGAAAGCGCTTCCCAGACGTACTCGATCATCAGCCAGTAACGACGGTCTTCACCGACAGATTTGATAAAAGAGATTTCATAATTCAAACATAAAATAATTATTTTGAAAATCTAACGAGATATCATTAGCCACTCTATCTATGTCAGTTTCATCAGGAATGGTAGTGTTTCGTTAAGGAGACTAAAGTCGACTTTCCAAATAAATGTTTTATGGTGAAATTTTGCCATTTCATCATTTGGCTTAAAATTGAGCCTATTCAAATTTTTAAGAGATATCGGTTGTCTAAAATTCAAATTTCTTCCTTTCTAAACTTGATATATATATCCTTATTATAGTTTGAAAGAATTATTGAAGTCATTCCAAGGGAAAGTTTAAATCCCTACTAACTTTGAAAGTTAATTCTTTCTGAGATAGTTGCTGACCTTGGACCACTTCCGTCATACAACGTGAGATTTAGTGAAGCGTCCGATAGGAAGCGGGAAACACAGGAGGTGTCCGGGCTAGAGCCTCTGTGAGTTAGACTCGTGGAGGTGGCACCCTGCCAATGTTCCTAGCCCGGAAACTAAACAAAGAAGTGGGACCCCGTTCTTCCTTTTCGCTGTTTATATGTTTAACATCATCCTTCACTCCGAGGTCATGTTTTATACCTCTATTGCACCCTTATTCTCCAAGTAAACCTAACATTTATAGACTATTTCCCACTAGACAAAATTTTCTAATGGGGTCTGCCCGGAAATGTAATATTATATAAATGGTGTTTCATATTCCGGTTCAGTGAAGGTTCTATTTGCGGTGAAGTCAACTTTCTTAACTCTTCCAGTTATTCTCCAGCTCGAATTAATCTGTAATTTCCTATTGAAAGAGATATTTTAAATGAAATTTCACATAAAAATTTAATAAGATTTTCATTAATAATGTTTTGTCCTATATGACCCAATCTGAAGACTTAAATCGCTAAAAAAAGGTTTTTACTGTAGTTATATGTCTTGATTAGTAAAAACTAAGTATTGGTGTAGGAACTAAGTAGATATCTATCAAAAAAATATTCTAGACGTCATTTTTAGATATTTCTGTGATAAACAAGTTTCGACCATACATATAATAGATATATCACATTAAAGAATATAGCATTTCATGAGCTAATAGGGTCGGAAAAGTTTAGAAGTTTTTACTCTGCCCTTTCCTAACTCACTCAACCCTAGAATATGCTGGTTAAGGAAATCAGGAACACAAATTTTGGAAATTTCTTATTTCTTTGTTATTACGCCTCACCCAATATACTCGTGTTAAAGAGTACTCGTGCACACGCATACACTCAAAATTATTTTATTCACGGTTCGAGGGTTTGAATTGAAATTTTTTCTTGGTTCCCGCGATGCCACGTTAGCGTACTTATTTTTGAGGAAATAAATCTTTTTCACAATAAATATTATTGAGGAAAATGGTCTTTTGATTCAATCCGCCTACCTTTAGCATATTAGGGAAAGCTATAGGCCTATATCAATGATGTCGGTTCTTGGAAAAATGCTGGAAGTATTGATTAAGAAAAAAATAGTTCCCAAAATGTAATGTTCAATTAGTGACTGACAGTTAGGAGGAATCTAAGGCAGATCTTCCAAAAATGTAATTCGGAAGCTGCTTGAAGGACAGCCAAATAAGCAGTAGACATCTTTATTGATGTAGGAGGTGCGTTTGATAACGCTTGGTGGCCGCGAGTCGTGGAAGCGGTCCAAGAGTTGAAAATGCTTCCAAGGTAGGATGGTACCTCAGAGATGGAAAAGATCCAGAGTTAGAAGTAGGCGTGAGCAAGGGATACCTTCAGTGCTCAGAACTAGGAACCCGTGGAGAACAACAATTGCAGAGCATTAATAGTTCAAAGGTTGGAGTTTGAATACTGGCCCCCACTTCCCAATAAGGCTGGTCCCCACGAGAAGTTAGACCATTACCCCCTCATCTAGGGGAGGCCTGCAGGTTCAAACAAACCCCTGTAAAAAGGGCTTACAAAAAAAGAAAAGTTCAATAATATTGTTTCTATAACATTTCTCTTTGTGCTCATAATAGCGAAAAATTTATGAATTTTCGAATGCAAATATCTCGGTTAATAATAAAGGTAGCGAAAAACTTACATAACAATATATATAGAAAATTACATTCGAAATTATATTACTACTATATAATTATCGATCGAACGCCGGATAACGGATATATTATGAATTTTCGAATGCAAATATCTCGGTTAATAATCAAGGTAGCGAAAAACTTACATAACAATATATATAGAAAATTACATTCGCAATTATATTACTACTATATAATTATCGATCGAACGCCGGATAACGGATATATTATGAATTTTCGAAAGTCACCCCTCCCCCACAAGTCCGATTTCAGCCATTAACGAAATAGAACTCCAGTACTACATAAAACGTTTAAAAATCGAGTTTGGTAACTATTCGTCATCTCCTGGGTAGGAACGATGGACAACTGAGAAATTTTTCAAAAATCGCGTGATGAGTACTACCTCAATAGCTGATTTCCCTTAAGGTAAATCTGATAATAGCTAACTAATAATGATATCGTACTCTAAGCAATAATAACCGCCCCCCTCCAACTCCTCTCTTAAAGTATAGCCCATAATCGTGAATGAAGATCAAACTCGTATACGACTGTATTTTCTTGTAGAACTAATTAATACGGTGACAGGGCGTCAGTGGGAAGGTTATCAGCTCAGACAGTACAGTTGTAGGTTATTAGTACTTGAGTAAGGGAGCAGGGCGGCCTAAGGAGGGGCCTACAGCTATCGAGAACCCAACAACAATAGACTCAACTAATGGGGCCAAGTCAAGTTCTAATCTCGTAATTAGCAAAGCAGAGCAACGTCAATCCGAAGAGGTTTTGGAGGCTATCTCTTAACCCCCAAGTTCCAAATCTGTTGGAGCCGCAAGTACGGCTTATGGCTCCTAGAAGGAATTTCGTGAATTTCCAGGTGCACAGCCGATATAATATCGTATGGGTATATCTTTGGGAAATTCATAGATGTATCTGGATTATCGCATGAAACACGATTATTGGGAACGATCTAGCCAAGTGTGTATAAAATAATTCAGTAATACTCAGAGAAATGTTACTAATAATGTGTAAATGATTTAGATTTGATTCATCAAATTTTGAGGACCATGGTGCAATATACCAAATATATTTTCGTACATGGACACACACACACGAACATATGTTACCTCAGAAAGTGGATGAAACTCGTCGTTAGCATTTGGGATGTTTTGAATTTTAAGTACAAGGGCTTCTTCCAGATAGCACCATGAGTGAATTAATAACATCAGCATGCGTAAAAAAATAAGTGTTTGCAATAACATAAATATATTTCTGAAAATACCCGGGATACCAATTTTCATTTAATGTACTGAATCAGAGTTTGAGTAGTGAAGATGAAGTACACTTCTCTTTTAGACCTTTGAAACTCTTTAACCTTACACACTTACAAAAACTTCACACATGTAGTAAATGTAATTTTCAGCCTTTGTCATAGTTGTTTTGTAAATGACGGACTTTAACCGAGACTCATTGATTAATATCATTCAGTAATGAATGGACCAGTGGATTTGGGCATTTGGTATAAAACAGACAACTCTATTCTTTGAAACATTTATCAATTTTCTTTACATTTGTCACTTCGTATGAAGCCGCTTCATCAGTTTAGAACACTCCTTAACAGCTGTATTAACTTCCGCTGGGAGGGCCACATCAGTACTGGCACAGTGCGATAGTATTTACGTGGCACTGTAAATGGCAGATCGTATAAGTGTATAACGCCCACTACAACTTCCCTACCAATTCATAATGGAGATACTTTGACTTTGAGTTTTGTTTGTTCAGAAATAATGTAATGCCGTAAAGAGAGTTTGCACAGCTGATGGTGCTCATTATTCTTCATGCTTTGCAAAGCCTCAATACAATCCGATGCCTTTCTAATTCTGTGCACTCTGAATTATTAGAGCTGAATAAATAAACTGTTTCTGGGGATAAATTCGTGGGTTTTAAACTGCAAATAACAGCTTGTGCTTCAAGAAGTCGATGGTCCTGGAAGACTCGACCATAACTTTAATGGTTATTTTTTGAAATTCATTGTTCATCGAACATCATCTTTGTTCTCTGGCCAGAGAAGTTTGGAAATAAATTTTGCTTCAGTTATATGAGAACTGATATTATTAGAGCATTCTGTTTATTTCTATGCAGAGGTACATCTGCTTATATAAGAAAGTCGACTCTCTAAAGGTTCTGTTGAAACTATGTGGTGTCACTGAAGTGATAAGCGTGATGAAACTTGTTATCTCGTCTCCATTTTGAAAAGTCCTCTAATATTCACCTTTGAACCTAAACGGCATGTCGAAGGTTCTTCGCAACTAGAAGCTTGGTATTTAGTTTTCCAATCATCTGGTGGGATCCATCAGGAGGGAGCTTTGATATATTTGAAAATATATTGAAGAATTATTAAGATGTTACATATTAAAATGAAAAATACATTATTAGTAAAAATCATGTCAACTGCAGTTTGGGAATAACTCATAGAATGTTTTATATGAGCTTTTAAAAGATAAAAACTGTGAACTGAAAAACTCCCTGTGACTGAGAGAGTTTCATAAACATACAAACTTTAATTGAAATTAATTCGCTGTTCACGAAGATAGTTGGAGCGACAGTTCAGTTTTGCTAATATATTAATTGGTTATAAAGTAGATGATGGGAAAACCACTATGAAGAAGTATTGACCCTCAAACTGAGGCCTCCTAAACAAAAGTCCGTCACGCAGGGGCTGCGTAAACTAAGCAGATTTCCCACGTGAAGTTTTACAATAGAGAAATCTGCCTAATAACAACTGTAGTAGTAAGAAACCTCTAAACCTAAAACATTATTTAGGGCGTAATAACCCAGAAGTTTCTAGCCCCAAAAAACAGTTAACCTAACCTCTAAACCTATTCACGAGGGACGAATAGTTATGGAAATGGCCACCAGAGCTCTCGGCGGAAAGTCCGAACATGCAGATTACAAATGCAAATATCTCGGTTAATATTCAAGATAGAGAATAAATGCATATAACAATATTTATAGTAAATTTAATTTCCAATAAGATTGGTTCTATACAATTGTTCGATCCGATGCATAATAACGGAGATATTTCGAATTTTTTAAAATTCCCCCTCTCTAAACCCCCCCTCCCACTGGTCCGATTTCAGCCGTTAACGAACTTGATCTTCCTTTTTACATAAAACGATTAAATACCGAGTTTGGTGACGATTAAACAAAAATTGCGACCGCTAGAGTGTTAACAGACAAATATATATATATATATATATATATATATATATATATATATATATATATATATATATGTCTATATATATATATATATATATATATATATATATATATATATATATATATATAGATATATATATATATATATATAGTTTTGAACGGACCTCATTTTCGTCATCTCCTGGGTAGGATCGATGGACATTTGAAGAAATTTTTCGAAAATTCCGTCATGAGTACGACCTCAATAGCTGATTTCCCTTAAGGGAAATCTGCTAAAAGGGAAGTTTGGACTATTCTTTATTACTACTATTACAGCAAAATACTTTTCTATACTTATTAGCAAACCAGAATCGGCAAGATTATATTCTCTCCTAAAGTTGGAATCAGAAAAGAAATCGAAATATACTATTTGTTTATGTGTAGTTTTAAAGTAAACCCGGGGCAAAAGACATGAAAGCCAGAGAAAGAGAGATTTTTAATTGCAGAAAACACAACTCCTAAACAAAGACGTTTTTGTGGCCAAATTTTCGACTAGTGGTTCAAGCAAATAAAAATAAAGAATGACTCGTAATTTCTAAAACATTTATATGGCCTATTGAGATAATAGTTAAAAGGGAGAGAGGGATGGAGGAAGAGGAGACTATGAGAGAGAGGGAGGACATTTCATGATTCAGTAAATGTAGTCAAAGAAGGATTGAGAGAGCATCGGAAATTGGAAACGTTAAGCCACTCAGATTGTTTCTCAATCAACGTTTCAATGATAAAAAGAATCCTCAATTTCTTTGTGAACCTAAATTCCAAGATGGAATTATTGCTTAAATGATATTTTTACGATTTGACAATTTCTTTTTCATATTCATTTTGTTCTTGAGTGTACAAAGTGAACCAATAATAAGGGCTTTCTTTTATTTTTGACTACAAGAAAAGTATTGTAATCATTCAACAATTTATTGGTCCTACAACATCGTTATGGTTTTCTTGCTCAGAGAAATAAATATACCTACTTATATTTGAATCTAGTACTTATCTTCAAATTCAAAATGCTTAAGAATAAAAAAAAAATTTCTGAGTGCTTTTCCCTGTAGTTGAATAAGCAATGTTGATTTAAAACAATATATTTATCTGCAATAGCTATTTATTTTGAAAATATTTTAAAAAATAGAAAACAAAAACTTTATTTTTTCCCAGCAAGTATTATTTTCAATCTAATTGTAAGTATAATTATTTTATAATAGGTAGTTAGTAGTCCGGACCTCTCTTTTCTCACTGCATGTGCCTCATTGGAGTTTATTATCATAAAGTGAACTCTGGAAATATCCAAGGAAGGATCTTCTACTTTGACCCTAAAGGCTACATTTTATTGCCATGCTGTGGCTGCAGTATTTCTTGTTTATTTCAATTTTTGGTAACTACAGAATTATAAATTGTATATCAACTATATTTATTTGAAAATCATCTTCAAATGTATACTGCTCTGTATAAAAAAAAAATAATGATAAAAGCCCTTTTTATTTTAATTAGTTTGACTTTCATTGTATACTATTAAGGTTTTTGTTTCTACTTAGATAGACGAATACATCTGAAGTTCAAACTCTTAGCGCTCCACATGAACGCCATTGTAGTTATAATATTTAAATATTAATTAAATATTAAATATGATAAGGGTACAAGACGTGGTTAGTGAAGCGAAAGAAAACGCACAAAGAAACATTTGAAGCCATATTAAAAGATAATAACAATAGACGCTAAATTCTAAAGCCATTAGTGGTTGGTATGATAACAATATTAAAGACTTAGTAATACTTGTGGTTGGTAGTAATCAAAGGGCAGAGGTGAAAACAATGGCGAAAAATAAGCGGAATCGTTTTGTAAAAGAGAAAGGGAAGTCAAAAACGGCGTTTTGACGAAGACAATTAGTTCTGTGAGGTTGGTAGGACTGGTTATCTGAGCGTAAAAAAGGTTTGCTCTGTTAACGAAAAGCTAATTTGTCGGCCCAAATGACACTTTCATTACACAACCCTTTCCCAAGTCAATTCCCAAAATGAACTCCCTTCCCTTATTCTTTTATTACATTTTCCATTCTTTTATACTTATATAAAATAAAAGAGTTCGAGAGATATGGCCTTCTAGTGTGTGACAATTATGGCTTGTAGTATTTAAATTAATTTTTCCTCCGCGAACAAAGCATGCCATCTTCTTTTGTGATGTACGTTATTTCGCTTTATAAGACTTTATATTTTAAAGCACCACTTGAATCATGGGTTTATTCAATATAATCGCTGAAGAAAATGAGTAATACCTAATTTACCACCCGGTAAATGTTAAATATTTTTTTTAATGGTAATTGTCTTAGGGTGTGACTCACTTCTGTCCAACTCTTATTTATTTCAAAGATGCAAATCCACAAACGTAACCAAATTTTAACGTACATTTGTAGATAGTAACGTGTCCATAGTAAGTTAACGTACATATCTAACTTAATATGTCCATAGGAATTTGAAGTTATATTGAACGTTTCTATGCCTATTTTAATTTAACATACATTTGTTCCTTGTAACTCGAAGTGCATTTGGATCTTCTTGTATCCATAGTAAATCGACGTGCATCTGCACTTTGTAATTTCCTTCTAGTTGTTTTAGTTATGAGTTACACTCTAGTGTGTTTGTCCTAAATGTGACGGCTTAAAATGTTTTGTCGATATCTAATTTTATAGTATATTTTTGGAAAGCTCTCGTTAATACTTCGGAAAATAACAAACTTTGCATTTTAATTTCCATCATGGGGTATTTATACTTCACTAAAGTTATTTTACTAATCTCTGCTCTTCTTCAGTCTCCATTGGATATAATTTACTGAAAAAGTAGAAAACCAAAAGTATTTTGCGTACATAAATATTATGCTTTTTGTATTTCCTTTAGGTAGGGATAATGTGTGGGAAATTCATAGGGAGTTCGACGTGATTTGGGATGAGAATGGTTGTTGTGAATAAAAATAAAGAAATATAGTTACACTTGGTCGACCTATGCTTTAGCGGTCGCCTTGTGGATGTTGTTATTAAATAGCCATAGCGAAATATCTGAGCAGTTATTAGAAAATGAGTAATACGTGAAATTTCAATAGCTTCGTCATTAAGTGTTTTATCGAAAAATATTAATACCATTTTATTCATGAAGTAGATGTGGCACCAATCTTTTAATAACTTATATGACAAAAAAGACCGTCACGCAGGGACTGCGTAAACTAAGCAGATTTCCCATGTGTTGGTGTAACACACTTTTGATCTCTAATCACAACATTTTCTCTATTTCTATGAGAAATACAGATGGGTAAAAGGGAGCGGTGGGCGGGTTAGTGAAGGTTGAAAACAACAAGGTACGAATAACTCGCTTAATATTTGAGTTACAAAGAAATGAATAGAGCAACAATTGTGGAACATCAATAGTTTAACTACATTGGGCCTATAAAGTTTTACAATCTGACTCATATTAACGACAGTATTTTGACCAAGGATTCTCGAATAATAAGGTCTGTATATACAATTAATCTAATTAGGCTAAAATAACCAAATACAATATTTGGTATTTTAGGTTAGAATTGACTAGTTCATGATATAACAGCAGCTTGTTAATATGACATGAGTGGGGGTTCACTGAAGGCTGAAAACTAAAAAAATCCTAACACCTTGGTTAATAGTCATGATAAATCTAAAAAAGATGCATATAACAACATTTATAGGCAATTAAATATGCAATAACATTGTCTCTATAATAACGAGGGTATTTTGAATTTTAGAAATATCTCCCCCCAGTCCAATTTCAGTCGTTAGCAAGCTTGATCTTTCTTTTTACTTGAAACGCTTGCATATAGAGGCTCATAACGATTAAACCAAAATTGCGACTATATATATATATATTACCGCTCTAGCAGTCGCAATTTTGGTTTAATCGTCACGAAACTCTTTTGAACGGACCTCTCTTTCGTCATTTCCAACACTTGAGGAAATTTTCGAAATCGGATCATGAGTACAACCTCAATAGCTGATTTCCCTTAGGGGGAATCTGAAAAAACTGAGACAAATGAATGACCTGGTATATTATATTCAGATATATTTCAGGAATTGTTTTTCTTTTCGGTGAAGAATATATCTACCTATTTGTTCAGCTCTGAGCGGTTGGCAGACCTGTTTGTTTACAATTCAGGCACTTCCCGTTGGGAGGTTATTAAAATTGACTGAAAAAAGCTCTGATTTCCGTATGTATTTATTCACTTAATATTCATAGCGGTGTTAAGTGTTACCAGTATGTAGACTTGAAAAAAAGAAAATTTATTTGGATCCTACATAAGTATTATACACAAAGTTTTTTTATAAGATTTGTTACAATATTATTATATTTTGGTACAATCTTGGACGTAGTCGTTATTCAGTGGTTGTAGCTAAATTATAATGGGTAGCTCCACTTGACATCGGAAGGCTGCCATGACATTTCCTTACAAGTTGTTTAATGTGAACTGAAATAGGAACACCCTCCAATTCCCTGTGGATTTGGCTGTTCATAACAACCCAGAGAGCATTTGCCGCTATTCGAAGCACTTTGATCTGGAAGGACTGTAGTTTCTTTTTGTGTGTGTTTCTGATGCCCAGCCAGACTGGGCATGCGTATGTTAATATAGGGAGTATGAGTGTTTTGTAAAGTAGTGTTGCGCAAGTCAGTTTCAGTGGTGTATTTTTGTTCATTATATATTTGTTAAGTCGTGTGTGTGCTTGTTGCAATTTAATGTGGATATAATGCCGACATGTAAGTCGTTTGTCAAAATGTACTGTGAGATAGCGGATGTTCTGGTCCTTCGGTGTCCAAGGAATGTAAGGCTACTACATTATAATACTTCACCTAACCTAGAAATCCTGGCGTTCCTCAATGTATTTAGAGTTAGGGATAGACAAACATTATAGCGCATATGCTGGTTTTCAGAATTTCGTATATCTGGATGAATTTGTGGCTTAGTGCCTGGTACTGACACTTGTGTCCTTTATTGATTGAAATCCAACCTGGGGGCTCTGGTCCCACTAGAAGTAACCACAATTGGTGACTATTTTTTAATTTTTATAGATAGTTGATGGTTTTTTTTTTCCAATTCCTATTATTTTCTTTTGGGGATTTTCTGCACTTTCGTACTAGTTCGGGTTTACGGCGAACTTATCGCTATCGTATTTTGCCTGCAAATCCATGGACAGAGATTTTGGAAATGGCTCTAACATGGAGATTGCACTCTTACTCGAGGAGCAAGGGATAAAAAGGAGTAAGGTACCGACTCGTTCGCTATTGTACACATATGGTCTAATACTGGCAGGACGTAAGATAAACCGAAGCCATGGAGGTATCTACTTCCAGCCACCTTATCGCAGCGAGGTTTGAAGGGAAAACCATTTTCCTCCATCTCCCCATCAAGAAGATTCCCCTTAAAAGGCACTCCCCATGATCAGATCAGCCTATATAAGAAAAATGGATTCATATAATATTCATCCTACGATCTTGATTCTAAATGGATCTCCATTCTTCAACATTTCTAATACTTTTAAATATTGTTTAGATTCATTTTCTGGAATAATATATAATTTCAATTTTAGCTTTATAAGTTAGATTATAACTTCATCAGATTACATTAATGGTAAACGAGTCAAATTAATTACCTAACTATTATGGAGACTCAAAGAGGTTTGCACTAAAATTCTTAAACTGCACAAAACCACGAAGCATTATTTTGTTTCGTTGGACTCAGTTTCCTGGAAATTATTTTACCGAGGAGAGATATACCCAACCGGAAATGTGTGACATCAGTGGTTAGTGAGGGATTTTTGAGACTAACCAGCCAGTATCTTATAGTACAGATGTCAGTATCTTATAGTACAGATGTTTGAGAATGCAAAATTTAAATATATTGTTATTTATTCAGTATTCTTGAGACAAATCCTTTTGTATCTATGATAATGGCAGGAACGATCTAATCAGTTGTTAGCGAAATATCAATGGCATCAGATGATTTATTTTCCTATATCCAGCTTTTCCCCAATATATATATATATATATATATATATATATATATATATATATATATATATATATATATATATATATGTATTTGAATATTATCATTTTCAACTAACTGCTCTGAGATGTTGGAGCGCAGGGTTGCTGAGAGATGTCGAAGCGCTGAATTGCACATAGATGTCAAAGTGCAGGATTGCTCAGAGATGTCAAAGTGCAGGATTCCTCAGAGATGCCAAAGTGCAGGATTGTTCAGAGATGTCAAAGTGCAGGATTGCTCTGAGAAGTAAGGATGTTGTGAATTGATCAGGGTAGTTGACGTACTTGATTGGTCTGAGATGATGAGGTGCTGGACTCCTCAGAAATTTTGATGTGCTGGATCGCTCAGAGTAGTTAAAGCAATGGATTTGACTCAGACGTTGACGTACTTGGCTGCTCAAAGATTTGAAGTGCTGAATTGCTCAGAGGTGTTGATGTGCTGGATAGTTCAGAGTAGTTAAAGCGATGGATTTGACTCACATGTTGAGGTACTTGGCTGCTCAAAGATTTTGAAGTGCTGAATTTCTCAGAGATGTCGAAGTGCAGGATAGCTCAGAGTTATTGACATGATTGATTGCTCAGAGATGTCAAAGTGCAGGATTGCTCTGAGAAGTAAGGATGTTGAATTGATCAGAGTAGTTGACGTACTTGATTGGTCTGAGATGATAAGGTGCTGGAGTGCTCAGAGATGTTGATGTGCAGGATTGCTCAGAGGTGTTGATGTGCTGGATAGTTCAGAGTAGTTAAACTGATGGATTTGACTCAGATGTTGAGGTACTTGGCTGCTCAAAGATGTTGATGTGTAGGATTGCTCAGAGGTGTTGAAATGCTAGATTGCTCAGAGATGTCGAAGTGCAGGATAGCTCAGAGTTATTGACGTGATTGATTGGGCTGAGATGTTGAGGAGTTGGATTGCTAATTGATTTGGAAATTCTAGATTGGTCAGAGATTTCGAAGTGCAGTGTTGCTCAAAGATGTTGAGGTGCTGAATTTGTCAGAGATGTTGAGGAGGTAGGTTGCTCAAAGATGTTGATATGCTGGATAGCTCAGAGTAGTTAAAGCGATGGATTTGACTCAGATGTTGAGGTACTTGGCTGCTCTAAGATTTTGAAGTGCTGAATTACTCAGAGGTATCGAAGTGCTAGATTGCTCAGTGATCTCGAAGTCAGTGGCGGCTCGCGTATAGGCACTGTGGAACTGCAGCACCACCAATTTCCACTTGATATTATCTATAACATTTATTATAATGAGCCATTTTTCTTTAATTCTTTCTTTATACTTGTATTATATATAAGTCGAGTTCGATTCTCGCCTGGGCAAAGGAAATTATTTAGTGACGAAATTCATTAAATAACGTCCTAAAATCCCACCCTGGTTAGAAAAGGGTGGTAACCTGTAGATAACCGGTCCCGATTAGCCTAAGTTGCAAAAAGTGGACGTTAATAAATATATAATTATTATATATAATCCTTAAGCTTAATGCAGTAACCATCCCCCAGTTTATGGAAAAAAAAATACAAAAATCTTTGTATGGAACTGTACGCTTCACAGTTCCAGCTACGAGGTGTTTGGCTGTTGTGCGCACGCCCCCAGAGGAAGCTTCACAAGGGATAGAGAGCACTGTCTTTCCCGCAGTGCCGACCGACTAGATTAAGCTTGAACTGTAACAATTTAGGTTAAAGTAAGTAAAAAATGTTTGATTTTGTTCTTTTAGGATTTTATCAAGTTTCTGAATAAATTTTCTTTTTATACATGTTTGTTTCCTTTTACATAATTTTAAAACAAAGGCTGAAAATTTTCTGGAGCAGCACCCCCGCTAATTTTAGCTACGAGCCGCCACTGCTCGAAGTGTTAGATTACTAAGAGATATCGAAGTGCAGGATAGGTCAAAGTAGTTGACGAGCTTGATTGGTCTGATATGTTGAGGAGGAGGGTTGCTCATAGATTTTGAAGTGCTGGATTGTTCAGAGATGTAGAGGTGCGTGATTGGTCTGAGAAGTTGCGGTGCTGGATTGCTAAGGGATGTTGGAGGCGTTCGATAGCTCCGTATAGTTGAGGTGATGGATTGGTCTGAGATGTTGAGGTGCTGAATCTCTCAGAGTTGAAGACATGCGTGAATGGTCTGAGAAGTTGCGGTGCTGGATTGCTAAGGGATGTTGAAGGCGTTCGATAGCTCCGTATAGTTGAGGTGATGGATTGGTCTAAGATGTTGAGGTGCTGAATCTCTCAGAGTTGAAGACATGCGTGAATGGTCTGAGAAGTTGCGGTGCTGGATTGCTAAGGGATGTTGAAGGCGTTCGATAGCTCCGTATAGTTGAGGTGATGGATTGGTCTGTGATGTTGAGATAATGGTTTGCTCAGAGATGTTGAGGTGCTGAATCTCTCAGAGTGGAAGACGTGCGTGATTGGTCTGAAATGTTGAGGTGTTGGATTACCGAGGGATGATGGATGCGTTAGATAGCTCCAAATAGTTGAGGTGATGGATTGGTCTGGGATGTTGAGGTACTGGTTTGCTCATAGATGTTGTGGTTCTCGATTGCTCTGAGTAGTTGAGGTGCTGGATTAATCTGGGATGTTGGTGGATGACAAACAGTTATCAAAATATGAAATATAATGTTCCGTAGGAAGTAATTTATAAACGCAAACCAAGGAATTAAAGTAACGAGGCAACATTTATAGTTTTATGTTACTCACGCAGTAAATTACAATCGTGGAATATGGAATTATGCTTTCCTACAGTGAAATATTGACAGAAGCAGGAAGAGGTAAAAAGAGAAGACGTCACTTAAGGATAGAGATGAATGTCGCAGAGGATGGAATTAGACTAGTCATGAGAAATGAACCACTCCTGGCTGAAGGATCGAGAGATCTCGACCCATGGCTGGGTCTCCCAACGGGTGACGGCAAAGCAATAAATTTCTTTGTACCAAATCAATACATGGAGGAGGAGATTCCTTTAGAAAGGATCGCCCGCCTACTACTAAAGCAAAGGAACGGATATTGCCCACTTGATATCCGTCTTTTCGACAAATGAAGAGAGCCCATTTGAAAAGAAGAAAAGAACTTTTACAGGGATACTCCGATATTTGTTTTAAAAGGTGGGCTTAAGCATTTGGTAATGAAAACTAGTGAGAATTTGGCAGAGAAATCAATGGACCTTTAGAGTAATTGTAATATTTATGCTTCAGGGTAATTTTTTTTTTCAGCTGGGATTGGGAAACAGGTCTAGCTTTCTAGGCCGACGCCACATCATGAGATTAATATCTGCTCTTCGATCCTCACTTACAAAACATTACTTCTATTTTGGCATATCCATACCATACAGCTCAACTGTTTCTCAACCAGTTCATTCCCATATTGTGCTTCTATCTCTCTGGATTTCTGTTGGTTAACTCCCCAAACTTCTGGCTTCTCCTTCCGAGCTATCCACCTGGAAGAAGTTCTATTGTTCTTACGTCATCCTGTATTAAATGTCCAACTTCATTTTCCTTTTTCAAAATCCATTTTCTTACTATTCATTTCTTATTTCTTGCAGTAAAAAATTTTGACTTTGGCGTAATTATTCAAAGTTAGTCTAAGATTGGGCCATTTTTTTTTTACATTGAGTCGTGGTTGTAGTTAGATGGAATTTATTCTTTGCGACAGACCTCATTCAAAGCATACAATTGTGAAGGAACGATGCCTTTCTTTTTTTACCTGAGACAATAATTCCTTCGCCATCATAAACCTCAAAAATGGATATAGAAGCTTGCCAAGCAATGTCTGGAGTTCAACGTTGGCACAACATAAGCCGGTACTGATGATGCAGCGAATGCTCTGAGAGTGTTCTGTTGCGAAGAATAAACAATTGTGAAGAAACGAGGCCTTTCTTTTCTTACGTGAGATAATAATTCCTTCACCATCCAGCACGTCAGAAACGGAATTCTGATTAGTTCAAGAGGCAATGAAGAAGGGAGGCACATGAACCTCCTTACAAGAAAGCAACAACTTTGGTTAAACAGGGCCAGGATGGAAAACGCAAGAGGAGGATAACACGTATCCTGTAGTTATCACAACACGGCAGGAATCTAGATCACGGGTTTGGTGAAAATGAACTATAATTGAGGTGGATGATTGAGATTGGCTTTAAAGTCCAATGTATTTGAAAAGACTCGTGAGAGTGAACATGTATTTTACAAGTTTTTCACATATGTTCGTCTTTCAGACAGGATGGATGAAAGAACACTAGAGCGACCACTTACAGTAATTAAGAGTCACACGATAGGTAACAGTTGGGGGGCTACAGCTCCTTTGTAATGGTTCTAATAGTTGTGCAAGGGCATTAGGGAGTTAATTGTTCATTTAATTTAAAATTTTCTACAATTATAGAACACATACAGAACACAAAATTTAAAGATATAGTCTAGCAAAATACTACTAAAAACTATAGATCATTCAGATGATAGCCAGAGAGTGGACTAGTTAACACACAAATTAAAGAGGTGAGTTTTTCTTTCCACGGCACGTTTTATTTTTACTTTTACTCTATTCAAATTTTTTTGTGTATTTTTAATTTCATGACAATCAATGAAACTAAAAATTATTAAAAACTATTTTTATATATTTATTAAAATATTTCAATTTTATTTTTATGTTAGTGCATTTGTGTAGACGTTTCTAATGGAGTTAAACAGAATTTTCTTATATATTTTTAATCTTAGGTTGTTTTTCTGTTTCAAATAAAGTACTTGTTTTTATTTTTCCATGCCTTGCTGATTAAAATGTGTCTATTGATTGAAAATTAAATGTTATTTTCAATCAATAGACACATTTATAATCAGCAAGGCATGGAAAAATAAAAACAAGTACTTTATTTGAAACAGAAAAACAACCTAAGATTAAAAATATATACAGTCTGTTACAACAATGAGGTTGGGTTGTGGCAATAAATGCACTATAAAAGTAAAGGAATTGATCTTCTTGTATAATATTACCTAATTCTTAGAGTTAAAGTCATTGTTAGATTATCTTGTCCTCCATGTACTCTCGAACCTGCCATTATTGCGTTCTTCTTCTATTTCCGTTTTTTCGTCCCAGACAATGGAGCTAAGTTTAGAGGACTCCTCTGCTCCTACTCAAGTGCTCTTCCCCTTCAGACCCAAGTAGTGCTATTGATAGAGAATCCAACAGGTCGCTACAATATAGGTTATTACAATAGATCAAGACATTTTACATGCAAGGGTGGCCAACAGAAATCATTTTCTTGGGTGAGTCAAGTGCCGTGGTACGTCCAGACGTATTAATTATTTATTTTGAACACCTGGTGAAATAAGCTAGTTGATGATATCGTATAATTAGCGATCTGGTAAAATTAACCCTTAATTGGCCAGGAACTCAAAAAATGACTTGAAATGAATTTTTTTTTAAAAACACATTATTTGCGTTCCTAATAAGTAGAATATATAAGGTTTTACTTAATTTTTTTTTCTGAACAAAAATATTACAGGTGTCTTTAAGTACACCTTGGCCAGTTACCCTAAAACCTTAGTGGTGTCTTTAAGTACACTCTGGCCAATCACCGTAAATCAATGGTGGTGTCTGTAAGTTATATTAATAAACTGAAATAGTTTCTAAAAATGTAATTAAATATTTTATTATGTAATAAAAGAAATGTGTTGTAAATAAAAAATAAGTACATTGTAAAAAAAAATATAAATCCGTCAAAAAATATCATTAAACCATCCATTCATTCAAGAAAACAGGGCCTTTTACGGGTGTTACAAAGTTTCACATTACATTTTCAGCATAAAACAACCGTTTGATTTTGGTGACAGAGTCTGCACTTTCCTTTTGTAGTGAATACTTGTCAATGGTACATCCCATCAAGTCTTGCTGCATTGGCTATCTTTCACCCTCAATATTGAAATGTTCCAATATTCCATTCATTTTAATATGAAAATTTCCTTCATCCATTTTGGGGCATCCGTCTACATTTTCTCCTTCATTGTCGCTTTCTTCTTCATCAGAGGTGATACTAAATTTTGGTAGCAAAGAGAAAAATGGTTTCATCTCGACTTTTATACGTATCTGTTAATTAAAATGGTAAAAGTAAGAAATAATATAAAATCATGCCCTTTGGGCAAATTTTTTGGTATTTGGCCAGGGTGAACTTAAGTACACCATCCTTAAAATTCATGCTAAAACTCTATTTCTCTCCAGAATGGAAAATCAAACACATAGGAACTTAAATACAATCCTTTACAACTAATTCACCCATTTTGGTTCATATTTAAATCGAATAGCGTATATTTTAATGAATTAGAAACTTTGCTGGCAACTAGTGTGAAGTAGGGTGGTTAAAAATGATGATTTTCTTCAGTATATTGCTAGTAATTAGCTCCAATAACAATAAATGGACTTGTGTCGCATATGCCCATGCTTGGGAGGTTACAGGGGTGTGGACTGTGGCCCAAAAGGGGTAAGAATAGAAGCAGTTGCTCTCTGAAAGGGTTAAATATGAATGGTGTCTTTAAATACACCTTGGCCAGTTAAGGGTTAATAACTGACAAGATAATTCACAATACATCTATTAATTTTTCCGAACTGCTACACCACAACAGCACACCATACACTGAATCAATAATGAAAGACCTCAAAGAGATAAGCATATTAAATAAAATCTAATTATGAATATGCTTGACTATTAATTATTTTTAAATGTTTTATGTAAAAATAAAGATCAAGTTCGTTAACGGCTGAAATCCGACCGGAAGGAGGGGGGGGGGTGTAGAGGGGTAATTTCGAAAATTCGAAATATCTTCGTTATTATATCTCAGATCGAAAAAGAGTATAGATCAAATCTTATTACAGATTAAATGTTCTATAAAAGTTGTTACATGTTTTTTTTCACTATATCCATTATTAACCGAGATATTTGCATTTTTTAGTTTTCGGCGCTCAGTCAACCCCCACTCCCACTCATGTTATTTTATAGCACGAGGTATAAAAAAATAATAACTGCTCCAAAATTAAAATAACGCACTATATTGCATAAATAATGATAAATTAAATAATAAATAAAAACTCTTCTAATAAAAAAATCAAATTAAAGACTGTTAATTCTGTTCATTAGCAGAGAGCACATGCACACGAGAGAGGTTGAATACACACTATGAAAAAAAGGTAGTCTATTGTCTGGTTACCGCAGTGTAGCCCCATAGATTTATCCTAATTAATTCATTTATTTTTTTGGCAACACTGACTACCTGTGGCGGGTAAATAACCCTTAGGGAAGGTTGCACCTGTGACACTAAACAGCTGCTACATTATATTAACAAAAACCTGTTATAACATGTACCACATTATGTGAAGCTTCAATACCAAATATTGTTTTCATTTTTACTCTTTGAGATATATGCAAATTCGTGACGCAAATGGGAAATCTGTTTAGTTAACGCAGCCCCTGTGTGACGGACTTGTATTTAATAAGTTCGTCACTAAGTAAATTTCCCAGACGGGAATCGATCTCACCACTCTAGGAATACGGTGTAAGATTAAGAGCAACGCCTTCACTCACGCGGCTCAGCCAACTGAGTTTTAACTGAGGCGCAAGTTGGCCATGGAAGCGAAGAATTTATTAAATAAAATCGATACTCCCACCCTTACGAGAAATATGGTATCCTCTAGATTAGCCATCCCAATTTGCCAAAGAAGCACAAATTGGACGTTAACAAATGACATTTTTGATCGTTTTCTATAAGTATTTTAACACATGGTAAAGAAAATAGTGATTTTACTAACTCATTTTTTTTTCTTTTTTGGGTGGGGGCTTAGGTTATGCATG
Organism: Riptortus pedestris; assembly: GCA_019009955.1. NCBI lineage: Eukaryota > Metazoa > Arthropoda > Insecta > Hemiptera > Alydidae > Riptortus > Riptortus pedestris. Next base: position 72,457,893 of record CM032231.1, read on the forward strand.
TGTGTTAAGGCGTTAGACTTGATCTCATTTGGGTAAAAATTGAGTCTGGAAATCGATACTCATCTGGGCAATAGAAATTTATTTATTGATGAACTCATTAAATAAAATCCTTAGTCCTACTCAGGCTAGAAAAGAATAGTAACTTGTTGATATCCCGTCCTAATTAGCAGAGTGGACGTTAATAAACAGAATAATATAACTATTGTTTTTATGAAAGTAGTTAGAATCGCGTGACTCATTTATATTTATCGCCATAGATTCCAGGCTTTTAGTAGAAAATCAATAAGTAAAAGAGTGTGATAGTGAAAAAATAAATAAATTTACTAGGTCTAATAATATCAACTGCGTTTTTAGAAACTACCGAAGATAATTTGCTGTTTTCGTGACTAATTTGAAATTTTACCATGCTAAAGTCGCGGCAGATCCGAGAGATCTCGGGGAGGGGGGGGGATTGAAGTTATCACGCTTTTGATATTCGCAAGCCTCTCCCCCCCTTCTTATCTTATCACAATCATTCTACATACATCATTCTAGGCACATTAGTTTAAGTATTCGTGGTATTTCTCGCACGTGGGTTTTGCACGCTAGGCCCTTTTAAGATCCTCAGATCGCCGCGTTTATAGTTGAAAGTATTTTTATTTTTATCTTTATTTTCATAACCTTTTTCCTTCATTAGCATATCGAGGAGTCTATGGTCTGTCGTTTCCACTCTCATGCCAACTATTACATAACATTAGGCGGCTTACGTAGCATACTGAGAAATGGCATTTTAACAGTGTCGACTATCTAGTCAATTCTCGAACCAAACTAATCAATTTATTCCATGGTATTCCATAGGCTTATGGCGACTTGAACCCGTTTTATGTACATATACAAACACTCTTCTGTAATGAAATTGACATTGCATTACATAAGCCCATTATAAATAACCATATATTTTATATTGTGAGTATTACCAGCACAGAGCGCATTAAGATTAAAATGTATGAATGCTTAAATGTATTGTTTTTACCTTTAAATAAGAATTATATCCAATTTGGAGTGAAGTCACCATGTGCTCTATCATTTTAATAGATAACGCCGATGGATTTTGATAATAACACAGCTCTTAACGTCGGCACACTAAGTAATAATACGAATGAATTTCGATAATTAATTCCCGCTAAATGCACTTTTTGAGCGTATTTCGATTGGCAGTTCAAAGTTCACCGCCGGATTAGCCCTATATAAGGACCCCCTCGCGACGGATTAAGATCAGTCATATTCGGCATCCTCTGGAGGGGAGACCCTTGTTGGTGGAACACCATCCTTTTGCCAGATCCTGCCTGCCTGACCAGTAACCTGCCTGCACTACCTCTCACGGCTAAGTCAGCACTTCCATTAAACAGCTAAGTGTTTCAATTGTAATATAGACTAAGTATAATTAAGTGTCTCCCATTATATTTTCAAAGGTGCCTCTTTATTTTAATTATTAATAATTATTATTGGAGAATATTTTAATTATAAATAAATTTATATATTTGAATTTGGACTTGAGTCGATTGTTGGTGGCCCTTCCTAAATTCTTGTTAGTGGTTTGGTTGTGGGATTTTTCATATATTACAGCTTCCACTGCTTACGTATCACGCAGCCAGATCGCAACAGTTCCATCCGTTCAAAAACCATTTTTGAAGTTAGTTACATAAATAGCCGCTATTACTCGTGAATACACATTAAATAAAAGTCTGTCACGCATTTGCATTATTTACATTTATGTCAAAAAGTAAATGTTCAATGAGAACAATATGTGGTAGTTAGGCTACTAATTAAGTGCTTCATAACATAACGGCTAATTATTAATATGACATGAGTAGGTGTGGTTTACTGAAGACGGAAAACTAAGAAATGCAAATATCTCGGTTATTAATGAAGGTAATAAAAAACCGTACATTACAACATTTATAGAACATTAAAATTACAATAAGAATGATTTTATGGAATTTTTCAATCTGACGCATAACAACGATATTCGATATTTCGAATTTTCGAAATTCTTCCCCTATAACCTCCCCCCTCTCCCACTGGTCTGATTTTAGCTGTTAACAAACTTGATCCTCGTTTTTACATAAAATTTTTAAATATAGAGTTTGGTAACGATTAGAAAACAACTGTGATCAAATCATGTAGAGATTTAAAGTGTCTGAGTACAATTATTGACCATAAAAGAAGATATAAATATCCATCATCATTTTTAGGAAATTTCCCTTAAGGGCTATCAGCTATTCGCATTTGACAGCTCAACAAGAAAACAAATCTCGGAGCCTAAATTCCATAGATGATCACGATGATGATGTCCGAAAATGATTACTTGAAGTGTTGTATGACCTACCCAGCATATTAGATGCTTATTAAATATGTCATATCAGGGAATTATTTCATATTACATAAATTTGAACTTTCACATATTGAATTATAATTAAATTCGTAGTAAGAAAAAAATATAATAAAAGTCGCTCATGCTCTTTAATTAAATTGAGAGACGTTTGCTCAAATCTTATTTATGTTATGTAATATTTACTGAGTGGTGCACTTTTGTATGGAAAAACAAAACTTCAAATTATTAAAAGAAATTCATAACTTTTCACGTTGCATTTTAGATTAAATTATGTAATTTTTTAAGAAGTTATAAGTTCTTCGCGTTTTACAATAAAAATTTCCTTAGATTAAATATCTAAGAAAAGTTCTTAATATTGCAATATGAGTAAAAACTTAAGTGCTGGTCTAATGACGGACATCTAGAAGTATGGTTATAAAAAAAAAAGTAGTATTTTTTATTATGGAACTTTGGAATACCATTATTCAGTAGGAATTAGGTGACGTTCAGCAGGAAATTATTTCTCTTGTGTTATTATATATCTTTGTGAAAAGTCTGGACTTTAAGAATACTTTTTTTGCAACCAAGATTAAATTTTTAAGAAATTATGCAATTTTAATATTTTGTTCAGAACTTTTAGATCGTGAAGTTTATTTACTTAGCCTTCCAAAGTGAAATTGAAGCCTCGCCTATCACCTATATTACCTAAAAATATGTCAACGCCAATTTAGGTTTTTTGATCGTTCTATGAATTTATTTATATGATTGTTATCTTGTGTTCTATTTATCGGGAGAGGAGGCATGGCTGAAATGGGGGAATTTTAGTTTATAATATGTGTTTAGACGAATGTTCTTCTTCTCCAAACCGACTTTCTGTTTTAGTGGTATTTTCGTCACTTCTATTGTTCCGGTGACCGCTGGAATATTAGAATGTTTAGAGAAGAATAATATAATAATGTTTATAGCAGGGGTAACGAGTGTTTATGAAGTGATATTATTATATCCCCGTTTCTTACAAGTTCCAGTGAGTCTGATGATTACAGCATAGTGATCAAAGGTAACAAAATAGAAGAGACAAACGTTTTATTTATTTATTTATTTGGAGCTTCGCAGCTGTGGCGATGTTGCTCGGGAAAAAAACCTGTATAAAATTGAAAAATAATAAAAAAAAAAAAAAAAAAAAACGAAACGAAACAAAATTAATTTAAACGAACATAAAACAACATAACAGAAATATAACATGAAAAACAGAACCACGAAACAGAAATGGAACACAAAAACAGGAATGGAACAAAAAACAGAATTGATACGAAAAACAGGGCTGGAATGGATCACAATACCAAATGGAAAAACAAAACACAGAAATGGAAATCAAAAACAAAATGGAAAACAAAAACCAGAAATGGAACACAAAAACAAAAACAGAAATGGAACACAAAAACAAAATACAGAAATGGAATATAAAACTAAAATGGGAAACAAAAAAAGAAGAAATGGAACACAAAAACAGAAATAGAACAAAAACAGAAATGGAACACAAAAACAGAAATGGAACACAAAACCAAAATGGGAAACAAAAACAGAAATGAAACATAAAAACAGAAATGAAACATAAAAACAGAAATGGAAAAACAAAAACAGAAATGGAACGCAAAACAGAAATAGAAAACAAAAATGGAACTCAAATAATAGAAATTGAACTATAAGTAGAAATCAAGCAATAAATGAAAATCCAACACAACAAATTGACAAACATAATATAGAATCCAAAGCAAAAAATATTTAACAAGATATAATAAAATATATAAATTGTTGAATAAAATGGAATATGTATCTAAAATGAATTTAAAATAATTGAGATTTAGATCAGATATAAAACTCGTGTATCAGCGGAGTTGCATACTCAATATGAGTTACTGAACAACGTAAGTCATGAATTGCATTATGGCGGGAAGGGGGGAAAACCTTCAGTTTTGCTAGAGAAAGAGAAACGATGAAATATTTACTTTACATATACTCAAAGAGTTTTTATAAAGCCGAGAACTTTTATAAGAATTTTTATTAAGCTCAGCAAATATACAACACACACACACACACACACACACACACACACACACACACACACATACACACACGCGCACACACACACACACACACGCTCGCATCCAAAACATTCACAAAAAGACTAGAATCGCAGCATACATTTATTAGAAAATTATAAAATCTCTTTTAAAATGTAAGTATTAATTTTGAGTATTGTATATTCAAATTTTTGAGTATATGTTAACTTCTTTTAGATGTTGTAGTATAGTGGGTATGTATGGGCTACCTTCAGTGAGTAAGTCATGTAATGTAGGTCGTGGGGTATCTGTAAATGATCTCGTCTCTTGCAGTCTGTCAGTATGTGTTTTATTGTAAGAGTCAAATGTATACATGGCATTTGGGCTGCTCTTTTTTTTTCATTAAAAAGCTATGGGTAAGGAGAGAGTGGCCAATGCGGAGCCTTGTTAAAATCACTTCTTCCCTCTACGTCATGTTTCCGAGTCGCTAATTTTGCTTGTTCATCAACTTCATTACTTCGTCCAATATTTTTGTGTCCTGGTAGCCATATTAGTGTAATATTGTTTCGAATATGAATGGAGTGTTCTAAGATGTGGGTTATAATAGGATGAGTACTGTAAATGTTCTCCGAGGAGAATAGAGAACTTAAAGAGTCTGTAAATAAGAAAATCTGGGAATTTTGAACGTCATGAAATTTTGAAAAGGCAATATTTATAGCTTGTAACTCAGCTGTATATATGCTTGCATTGTTGTTAAGTTTCGTTGTGTATATGTCATTGTTAATGATTGCTGCAGCTGCTGTCCCAATGTCGGTCTTGGATCCGTCAGTAAAAGTGTGAAGAGAAATTGTGTTATTTGCTACAATTGAGTTATAGCTATTCTGTAAAATTTAGAAGATAATGGATTTCTTTTATTAAATTTTGTTAAAGTTAAATTAATGCTTAAGTTATTTATTCTCCATGGAGGGAGTGACAAGTTTCTGTTATAGTGTATTTGAGTTTGTAATATGTTCGAATCAATAGTGTTTTCTGAAGTGCGAATGAGTAGTGGTTTATGCTTGCTGTGTTTTTCTATGTATTTTTTATAATGTATGTTATTTAAAAATACTTTGACCCATGGTGTGTCTAATGCCTTGCATTTTAAAAGAAATTTTAAGCATATAATCTTTCTCCTATATTCCAATGGAGGTTCTTCTGCTTCGACACAGAGGCTATCTACTGGGCTCGATCTGAAGGCTCCAGTTGCTATCCTCAGTCCTGTGTTGTGTATTGTGTCTAACATTTTAAGTGTATTCGGACTGGCTGATGAATATGCTATACAGCCATAATCCAGCAATGACCTGGTATAAGCACGATAAAAAGATAGCATAGAACATCTGTCAGCTCCCCATGCAGAATTGCTAAGTACCCTTAATAAGTCCAAGCTTTTCTTGCACTTATTAATGTGTCCTTTTAAATGGGGAACCCATGTGAGTTTTCTGTCAAATGTAAGTCCTAAAAATGTTAGTTCGTCCGTCTTGTTTATAATAGTGTTGTTAAGAGTCAATTGTGGGCATTCAAAACTTCTTTTACGAGTGAATATGGTGTATTTAGATTTTTCACTCGATATCTTAAAACCTGTTAAATTGCACCCTTTTTTGAAGTGGATTGAGTGCGTTCTGTGTGATATTTTGTGCGTGCGTTAATGATGTGTAAGTGATGTTTAAGATAAGGTCATCAGCATACAGGGAGTAAGATACTTCTTGGGGGATATACTTTATGACAGAATTTACAGCTATATTGAACAAGGTTGTGCTCAGCACACCTCCCTGAGGCACTCCATTCTCCTGCAGAAAGGCGTTTGATAAAGCAGTACCTACCCTCACCCTGAAAAATCGTTCAGACAAATAGTTATCCAGGAACCTTATAATGTTTCCCTGGACACCCCATTCGATCAACTGAGTCGTTTTATGTAAAAAGTAATATGAAGTTCGTTAACGTCTGAAATCGGACCAGTGGGAGGGGGGTTTAGAGGGAAGGGTTTTTGAATATTCGGAATATTTCCGTTACTATACGTCGGATCGAAAAATTGTACAGAATCAATCTTATTGTAAATTAAATTTACTATAAAAATTGTTATATACATTGATTCACTATCTTGATTATTAACCGAGATATTTGCATTTTTATTAAATCTGGGCGGCTAACGGACGAGTGACTTTCCCGCCAAAAGCTAGTTCGGCCGTTTCCTTAACTGATCGGCTCTCGTGAAATTTCTCTATTAAAAACATCACGTGGAAAATCTGCTTAGTTTACGCAGCCCCTGCGTGACGGGCTTTTGTTGCATAGTTTTATTGAATGAAAAATTGACATTGAGGTTTCGATTTATGAATGTTTTAGTGACATTTAGAAAAAAAATTCCTTTCCATCTATTTTAAAGTTTTTGTTTGAGCACAATGTGTCTTAAAAGACAACTTGAACAAATAAGGAAAAAAATCCTAACAAAATTGAAAACAAATATCAAAGTAACTATAATTATTAAGCTTAGTAAATGGGTTTACTCGATATATATGAATTATTTATTCGTTGGAGAAATTACCAATGATTCGAATCCACTGCATTTAATACATTATAACTCACACAGACTGTCTATCAACATCAGTATGCACTTTGTTGTATTTCCAAATATAAACTGGAGAGGAAATCATACAAAATAAAACGAATCTGATTTATAAACCCCATGACAACCAAAATGTTAATTAAACAAAATGTTTTCCTGAACTTTATTTAAAATTATTTCAATTGCTAGAGATATTCGATACTTTCGTTCCAATGCGTCGGGTCAAGCAACATCATAGTGCACAGTTTATAAATCTTTTATTGATATACACAAAAGACCCTTTACAACTGTCATGTGTCTCTAAATTTATTTTTGACGATTATATATATGTTTCAGTCTTAAATAAGAAATTTCAACATTCTATTCTTATTTAGCAGATTTCCCTTAAGGGAAACCAGCTAATGAGGTTGTACTCATGACGCGATTATCGGAAAATTTCTTTAAACGTCCATCGAGCCTATCCAGTAGATGGCGAAAATAAGATCCGTTCAAAATTGTATATATATATAGGTATGTATGTATTCATATTTGTCTGTTACCGCTCTAGAACTCGAAATATTTTTGTTTAATCGTTACGAAACTCCATTTATAAATGTTTTATGTAAAAAGAAAGATCAAATTCGTTAACGGCAGACATCGGACTGGGGGAGGGGAGGGTATAGAGGGGAGGAATTTCGGAAATTCTAAATATCTCTGTTATCGTGAGTCGGAGCGAAACATTGTGTAGAACCAATCTTATTGCAAATGTAATGTTCTATAAATGTTGTTATGTGCATTGTTTCAATATATTAAATACTAACCGAGATATGTGCGTTTTTTAGTTTTCGACCTTTAGTAAACCCCCACTCCTACTCAAGCGATATCAACATTAAGCTGTTACATTCTGAAGCAATTTATTTGAAGCCTGAATAACAAATATTGAACTTTGAACTTTTACGTCATGAGATAAATGCAAATACGTGAAGCAAGAGGAAATCTGCTTAGTTAACGCAGCCCCAAAGTGACGGATTTTTTTACTCATGACAGATACGTATATACCTACTGAAGTAATGTCACGCCAAAACAAATTAAAATTTGTGGAGTAAGGGTCAAAATGGATAATTCTATTGAAATATGAAAATACCGAAATATTTGGAGATTTTAATACTTCCTTAACTTCATAAAGGGAAGTAAACATGAAATGAACTAGTTGAAAAAGTAAATAAAATTACTTTATTTGCTTTTATAATTAAACAAATAAAGTCCTTTTTGAAGCTCTCATTTCTTCTTTAATATTCTTTAAACACTGAAGTTTACTTTCAATATGCTCTTTCACTTTATAATTCATTTTAAATTGATTTTTATTAATAACATAAAGCAAACATTTGCTCCCCCTTTCTCTCGAGTCCCTTAATCTTCTTATAATTCTTATAAATTCCTAATATATTTGGGAGAATTGAAAAGAGCGCTTTTCAATTAAAACACTTTAATTGTTTTAGATTTTCCTTAAGGGAAATCAGCTATTCAGGTCGTACTCATGACGCGATTTTCCAAACATTTCTTCAAATGTCCATCGATCCTACCCAGTAGATGACGAAAATGAGGTCCGTTCAAAATTATATATATATGTGTGTGTGTGTGTGTGTGTGTTTCTGTTAACACTCTAGCGGTCACAATTTTTCTTTGATCGTTACCAAACTCGATATTTAGTCGTTTTATGTAAAAAGACAGATCATGTTTTTGAATGGCTGAAATCGGACAAGTGTACCCAGGGGGGGTTTAGAGGGCAGGATTTTCGAAATATCACCGTTACTATACGTCCCATCGAAAAATTGTATAGAATCAATCTTTTACATTTTTATATACATTTATTCTCTATCTGGTATATTAACCGAGATATTTGCATTTTTATTGAATGTGGGCAGATAACGAACGACAGTGAGTTTCCCGCCAAAAGCTAGTTCGGCCGTTTTCGTAACTGTTCGGCTCTCGTGAAATGTTTCTATTGTAAAACTTCACATGGGAAATTTGCTTAGTTTACGCAGCCTCTGCGTGAAGGACTTTTTATTGATAAGAGATCACATATTATCATATTTATAATATATATTAGCAAGGGTGAACGCCTTTATTTCCTTTACGTCACGAGAGTCACATTTTTCTTGCTGTCTATCACACTTCTTTCTTTATCTAGCTCATCTCGCTGTATTTTCTTCAGCCAAAGTACAAAGTTCAAGTTTGTGAAGTTCCGGAGAAGAGATAGGGGGAACTTTTAGGAAGTTTAATCTAAAGGAAAGACTAACATCTCCTTAAGTTTAAATATTTACAAAATAGAAAAAGTGGATACAAATTTATAATTCAATTCCCTGCCTCTTCCATTGGTCTGTATTGAAGGATCTAAATCAATAGTATTCCGTGATTAGAAAGTAGTTATGAGCGTTTTCAAATAAAAGTTTTAATATTCTCTCAAAAAAAAATTTAATGAATAATTATTGAAAAATATCCGCCATGCATGTGCCGTGTAGCCGTAGCAGATTTCCCATCTTCTGTATTTACATAGTGATGTTATCCCTTATTGTATTCTCTATCTCTTCCCGCAATAAGATTATGTAAACAGGACTTGAATTTCAAGTTGGGCATGAGGTACTTATACATAGTGTTGCTTTTAGTGAAAATCATAGGAGTAGAAGTTAAATGAAGGTGGATAAACAAAAAGTCAGTCACGCAGGGGCTGCGTAAACTGAACAGATTTCCTACGCGAAGTGTGACATTTACTAATGGCTGAAAACTGAAAAATGCAAATATCTCGGTTAATATTGAAGATAGAGTACTAATGTATATAACAATCTGGACTCTGGATTTGGGCTGACTGGTGGAGGCATATCAAAAAGGTCAAACACCTCTACTCTTGATCCGGTGGAACATCCCCACAACCTTTACCGTTGTATATAACAATATTTATAGTACATTTAATTTGCAATAAGATGTATTCTATACACTTTTTCAATCCGACGTATAGTAACGAAGATAAGTCTGATTTCAACCGTTAACGAACTTGATCTTTCTTTTTACACAAAACGCCTAATATCGAGTTTGGTATCGATGAAACAAAAATTGCGACCGCTAGAGCGGTAACAGACATATATATATATATATATATATATATACGAGTATATATATATATATATATATATATATATATATATATACGAGTATATATATACGAGTATATATATATATATATATACAGTTTTGAACGGACCTCATTTTCGTCATCTATTGGGTAGGATCGATGGACATTTGAAGAAAAAATTCGAAAATTCCGTCATGAGCACGACCTCAATAGCGGATTTCCCTTGAGGGAAATCTGCTAAAAACTACGAAATTAACTTCTAAAATATTTCAGCTAATGAAAAAGTAATTTGAGAATATAACCACAACAAAAGGATAAAAAATTCGCGATTAGTACTGTAGGTTGTAAGAAGATAAAAGATAACGAATCTAAAAGAAATATAACTCTTTGACCTACGGGTTACCCCGGGAACGTTATGTGAAAAAAAATAATCAAATCTTAATAAACCTGTATTGTATTGTACCTGTATATTCGTAAAGCTGAATTCACTGTCATATCCATAGAACATAATATGTTCTATTACCACATATTATATGGTAAATGTAACCCATTACATTTACCACATATTACATTTACCACATATTATGTGGTAAATGTAACCCTAAGAAATTTCGAACAGACTTTTACTTAGACCCCAAAAAATATTTATTTATCCAGGAATCGAATCCTGAAAAAAAAGTCCGTCACGCAGGACCTGCGTAAGCTAAGCAGGTTTCCCACGTGAAGTTTTACAATGGAGAAATCTGCATACTAATAACAGTTGTAGTAACGAATCTCTAAACCAATTCACTAGGGACGAACAATTACGGAAACGGCCGAACTAGCTTCAGGCGGAAAGTCCCGAATATAGCCGACTTCTGCGGAGCACAAACGCAATACAAATGCAAATATCTTAGTTAATGTTCAAGAAACAGAATAAATTTATTGAACAATATTTATAGTAAATTTAATATGAAATAAGATTGATTCTATACAAGTTTCCGACGCATAATAACGGAGATATTTCGAATTTCCAAAAATCCCCCCTCTAAACCCCCCCCCTCCCACTGGTCGGGTTTAAGCCATTAACGAACTTGATCTTTCTTTTTACTTAAAACGATTAAATTTCGAGTTTGGTAACGATCAAACAACAATTGCAACCGCTAGAGCGTTAACAGATATATATATATATATATATATATATATAGATATATATATATATATATATATATATATATATATATACTTTTGAACGGATATCATTTTCATCATCTCCTGGGTAGAACATTTGAATACAGTTCGAAAATCGCGTCATTAGTACGACCTCAATAGCTGTTTTCCCTTAACGTAAATCTGCTAAAAAACAGCTGGAGCTCGTCAGTTTTAAAGATTATTCAAACTCATGACAACAAAATTCCCATGAATAGACATCTATAGCTTGAAATCAAAGTAATGGGACAAGAGCCTATTGCCTACTTTCTGAAAATGAAAAAAGTTCATGCATAAATCCATCTTAATACGGCGAACGAATATTAGAGCTGGAGGGCTGAGACGCCGGGGAGAAGGGTATGGTTAGGTTTCCCCAGCTGGGCGCTGTTGCAGGTTATCGCTGAGTTTATTAACACACTCAGCCATCCATCTAACAGCACTAAAGGCTTTCTCACCTTCCTCCTTCATAACTGACATTTTTGTAATATATCCCCCCCAGCAATTCTATTTATATATTATAATACGCAGAAGCTGTACATCATGCTAGGGAGAAATTAAATCCGAGATAGGCTGTTTCATAAAAGGGAAATTTTATTATATATAGGAGCCCCTTAAATTGATTTTAAACATTTAAATAAAATATGACAAAACAAAAGCTTAGTTTAAACCTATTAGCTCAAGCATTTTGTAATTAGGTACAGCTAAAATGTACCCTATTACAAAATATGGATAGGAAAGTATAGCATGGGCTAACACCAACCTGTTCAAATATTTATAAAAGCCCGTCACGCAGGTGCTGCGTAAACTCAGCTGTTTGCCATCCTTTCGTGCGGCAGAAAGAACTGTTTTACTACAGATTCGGATGCCACAAACATGAAAATGCAAATCGTGATTTAGGGTTAGGAACGAATTTCTTTTGGTTTATTTTTGAGGAAACAATAAAACTATACCATTTCACATTTTTAATTACGTTGTACATTTATATTAATAAATCTCTTGTTTCACTGATAATTATGCCTATATCTTTCAGTTCCTACTATTCTATGGTGTCTTCGATGACGGTTTCTGTTGGAGCTACATACAGCCAACTGCTTTCAATGAATATGAAGTTCGTGAGTGTTCTTCTTTCGTTTGTGATTGGTTTCTTGGTTCGTCGACCAACTGAAAGTAAAGTAAAGCAATGTGACACAGGATTTTTATAATTTTTGGCTGTGAATTTTTCACTTCTCAATAATAGATATTTAAAAACCTAAACCTGAAATGATAAACTACTTCAAATAAAACCATGCCCTGTGAGTTTTGTTTTTTTGAGTTTCTATTATTATTTAATTGAGTGTACCAATATTTCAAAGGTGACAATCTTTTTATTCAGAATGTTACGAGAATGGAACCTTCATCACCCAGTTGGCTGTTTCCCTAGTATACTCTCCTCTCTATTATAACGGACCTAAACCTTTTATTAAGTTCATAATGTAAATTAAGTTTTTCATATATCTGTTGATAGGTGAATTTTAATATTTTTTGAAAGCTTCTTTTTTAATTTTCAGATTTTATTTTAATTAGGACGCTGAAAAGAACGCAATAAGTGGCAATTCTCAAATTTCAACTGTATAAAAATTCTAAACTGCTGTTAGTAAGACTTGTTTTTATTTAATTTTTAAGAACTCATACTAAAGGGTATCATTATTAAAAATGAAATAAGCTTGTTCTAGGAATTTTTGCTTTTCAAATAGAACTCTTAAATGAAATGCTCGCCAGGGGTAGTAAGCATACACCTTACATCTCTTGCAAAGTATTTCAAGAATTCATATATATACGGTTAAAAAGTAAAAAATGGGATTATTGAACACGTTTCTGAATAAATAATGCGGAAGAATTCTTCGTCGCATTAATGGTTCTTTTGTGCTCGCCATTTATATTGTTCTTTAGTTTATATAAAAACGGATCACAGTTAACAAAAAAGTTATATATTATAGCCATAAAAAATGGTTAATAATATTCTTGTTTTTTTTTTTATGTGGCACTTTTCATTTATATTGATAAGAAGAGGTACAATATCAATATCAATAACAACTTGGCCTGTTGAACCCCTCAGAGTAGTGACCCCTCGTAGTAGAGTGACGAACCTTAGTCCCACCCTGGCTAGAAAAGGGTGGTTACCTGTAGATAACCTATCCCAATTAGCCATAGTAGCAAAAAGTGGACGTAAATTAATAATAATAATAGTAATTAGTTAGGATGTTTGTTTGGGCAATAACATCGTGGTTATTATAAGCTTTAAGAAGTGTAAAATTTATTGTTTTCGAAACTTCGTATCAGTACGAACATGTACACATTATTTTTCTTTTTAAATCCATAAATAAATATTCCTACATCTTATGATGCAATGCCTAAATTTTATTGTAAAGAGATAGCTTCTTTACTATCGAAATGATTCTGCCCACTGCTTGTGAAATGTCTTGTAAGGCCAATTTTATGTTTCTAGGAATGTCTAATTTTTCAAAAATTGTTTGTACAGATTGGACATTCCTCTATAAGATGGAGCATTGTGAGTGGAACATGACATATTTTGCATTGCTATTGGGGATCTTTAGTTATTAACTGTATGTGCGTAAGATTTGTGTAGCCTATACGCATGCTGATAGTCACTACCTCTTCTTATCGATTGCCTCTGAAGGCACTGTGCCATGTCCAATGGAGAATACTTTCTACGAGTATTTCTTAATTTGTTTGAGACGGGTACTTTCTTCCACATTGAATCCAAGCTTCATATACATGAAGTTGGGTCCCTCCCATATGAGCTGCTTCTTTTACCGCTTTATTAGCAGCCCCATTTCCTGCAATTCCGGAGTGTGCGGGTATAGCAGTTTGATTTTTTTTTTTAGATTCTTCAGGATTTTATTTGCTTTTAAGGTTTGCTATTTGACTAGAATGAAATAAGTTCGTTTTAGCAGATTTCCCTCAAGGGAAATCAGCTATTGAGGTCGTACTCATGACGCGATTTTTGAAAAATTTCTTCAAATGTCCATCGATCCTACCCAGGAGATGACGAAAAATAGGTCCGTTCAAAATTATATATATATATATATATATATATATATATATATATATATGTATTTATATTTGTCTGTTAACGCTCCAGCGGTCGCAATTTTTGTTTGATCGTTACCAAACTCGATATTTAAACGTTTTATGCAAAATGACAGATCAAGTTCGTTAATAGCTGAAATCGGACCAGTGGGAGGGGGGTTTAGAGGGGGTATTTTCGAAAATTCGAAATATCTCCGTTACCATACGTCGGATCAAATGATTGTATAGAACCAATCATATTGCAAATTAAAAAAAATTACTATAAATATTGTTCTATACATTTATTCTCTATCTTGAATATTAACCGAGATAATTGCATATTTATTAAAAGTGGGCCGATACGGACGAATAAGTTTCCCGCCAAAAGCTAGTTCGGCCATTTCCTTAACTGTTCGGGTCTCCATTTGGAGATTTCTCTATTGTATAACTTCACGTGGGAAATCTGCTTAGTTTACGCAGCCCCTGCGTGACGGACTTTTTATCTTTTAATGTCTATTTTTGTTCCATCTATTTTATTGTCCCGTGTGTTCCATTGAGTAATTCGTTCTAGGGGACTGATTTCCATGAAAGCCTTGAATCTCATAATGATATATCCATTATTATGGTAGACATATATCAACCTATTCCCTGACTCTATTGGATATGAGATTAATTAGTCTTTATTATAGCTACATATTAATATGGAATGTTAAAGAACTCAGGTGGTCGTTTCTTGGAAGTAAAACGAAGAGGGTTTTCAAGCTCACTGAAATATATATTCAAAGAGTTCCATTCCCCGTGAATGTTTCTCTGGGAGTTATTTTGTGCGGAAACGCGTAGATAGGATACGCCATGATGGCCTGGAGTAAGAATTTGGATGTAAGACGGAAGGGAGAAGGAAGTTGAAGACAGTGGGCCGGGTGTAATCCAGCGTAATTGAAGACGGCATTAGTGCTCCGGAACGGGCCGAGTTAGTTAGGTAAATAAAAGAAAGAGAGCGACACTGTAATCAAGCCGCATCTCATTTGTTGTGCCTCTGCCCCTGGCATCCCCACACAAATAGTTTAGCCAACCACTCCCCGCCGCTCGTCCGTCTCCTATTCTATTTCATGGCGGCGCCTTTTCATTCCAGTATTTCTTTATTTCAATTCTGGAGGCGCATCAAATTCCCCACCCACCCTGCCTCCTAAATCTCTAAACCCCATTCCACGTTATAATTGTTTTGATTCAAATTGACAATTTTATTCACAACTTCTAAGGTATTTTCAGGGGTGCCTTTTACTTGTTAGCAGAATTCCCTTTGGGAAAATCAGCTATTGAGTTTGTACACATGATGGGATTATCAAAACATTTCTTCAAATCAGGATCAATAAAAAGGCCTTTTCATCTTCTATTTTTTTAATTTTATGCAAAGTGCACTTTCAGAGTCAGCGCTCCAACGTCATTGCCTGCTGACAAACGAAAACCTTAAGACTAACTAACATACATAGCATGGCCAACTGTGTAAAAACAAAAGATAAAAACAAAACATACCCAGGATGAAACCATAGAAAATTTTAAAAAATAGTCAACTAATAAAATTAAAAAGTATAAGCGAGTGTCAAAGATAAATACTTAAAATTTATAAACTATCTAAATTAAAAACAGACAAATTAGTAGATAGGAAAACTATATTTACACCTGACAGTGGGGAAAACCCCTGAAATGCACACCAGAGGAACTGTAATGGAAAGGACAAAGTAAAAAATAAAAAACAACTCTATACTAATAATAGAGAGATGTAAGAGGTACCTGATTATAGCTGTGTAGCGTGGACCACAACCGCCGGGCGACTGAACCTCTGTCCCCGCAGAGACGACAGGGCCCCGTCACTGACATGTCGCAGCCTAGCCGTCTCTTCCTTTTTATTAATATTTCTATCTCCCTTCTCCATTCTGTCCAAATTTATATGCAGACCTTCAGCCAAGTTTAGTATTTTCCCCTTCTTTTCCTAATACAGCAACTCATATTAATGGTGGATATATCTTGGCCCTCTTTCATGGCTTTTACGGAAAACTCAGTGTCACTTGTGATGTGCTCCTTAAGTCGCGCACTTATCTTTCTTCCACTCTGCCCCACATAAGAGACATCATATCCCGTGCAAGAGATCCTATATACACGAGATCTGTCCAGGGTGTCCACATAGTCGTTAACTCGGGGCAAACAAACTTTCAATGGCCGCTTGCTCCTGTAGCCATACCAATTTTCTACTGGAGGTAGTAGCCATTCCAATTTTCCACAACTTGGACGCTATAATCTCTGATACACGGCCCAAGTAAAGGATGGAGACAGGAAACGACTTATTTTTCGGGCGCTCTTCCCCCGTGGCATTCTCCAGCTCCTTGACCAACTTCCTCTTAAATCTGCGTTGGATCAGCCTGCCCACCAACCGTACTCGTATCCGTTTGCTTTCGCAATATGCTTAATTTCCTTCGCGTAATTTTCTAGCGCTAGTGGGATACTAATCAGCCTCTCCACTAGATACAGCAATCCCACCATCTTGTATCTTGGATGGTGAAATGAATCGGCTGGTATTAATAAGCCGGTGGATGAGGCCACTCTGAAGATTTCTATCTCCAGGTCTATGTAGCATAGATTCATAGCTTTTTCGTTAGTGTTCTCGTTCTCCAAGGTGAATTTAATTAACTCATGGCTGCTATTTAGGTAGGAAAGCAATCAATGCAAGCCGTATAACTTAAACGTATCGATTTTTAAATTAGTAAACCAAATATGATGAAATGTTATTGTTTTTTCATCTTAGCTAGTGGTGTATTTGGACTTCAGTTGGAATAAAATACCATGATTGGAACAAAATTATTTAGTTGAGAAACATTATACATTCCAGAAGCAATAATTTCTTTTTGGTATGTACTACATGACCAATAGATAGTCTGCCAGATACATCTAAGCCATTACTTAGCGTTCTTCTTTGTAAATAAACATACATTTTCGGTGGCATTAAGCTAATTGAGGAAACTCTAGGACTTCATGGAAGCCCAGGAACAAATCTGGAATCCCAATAAGGCAAATTAAATATTTGCCACAAGTATTAGTACCACTAAATGTATAGCAAGGTTGGCTAGCTCTTAGCACATCTATCCTCCATTCATGGCTTTTGCAATCATAATTTATAGAGACACTGGGAGACGTTAGCCTCTCTCCCAGCTGATCAATTAATTTGGCAACTTCCAGTTGTTTCCCTCTGTAATATTAAAGCTCTTTAAATAACCATTCTCCTCTTAGGTATTAAATTTCTCACGTTGCCATTCATTTACCCTATCCAGTTATTCTTAAAAAAAAAAAAAAGAAAAATAATTCTTCCTCTTATGAAAATAAATACTCACCGGAAACTCAAGAAACATCCAAGGATACAAGAGTAGTTAAGCAGAGTAAACTTTTTTGTGGAAATTAGAAATTAACTTTCTATCGTCTTAGCCGATTTACCCACTTATTAGTCTAGATTAGATCCTTGTAAGACACAATAAAGCTGCTCCATTTGAAATATTCCTGGAAACAATAAGCTCTTTTCCTCCCTTTATATCACTCCGATTTCGGAAAGTATTCAATTTCTCATTCCTCTTAAGTATTTCCTTTAAATAACATTCCTTCCAAACATCAATTTATCAAAACCCAAATAACTTAATGTCTATTACTCCAGCTATTCTTCCAATAACCTTAAACACTGCATTCTCCATTTCCCATCCCCTGTCAGCCCTAACTCACCGAATTAATACCAGCAGAGAAAGCCTTAAGATATTCGGAAATAAATTGTTACTCCTCCGCTACCAGGAAACTCTTAGACTCGTTATCACCTGCTTCCCAAATATATTTTTTTTTTATTTTATTTTACGTCCACTTTATGCTACTAGGCTAATCGGGACGGTTTATCTACAGGTTACCATCCTTTTCTAACCAGGGTGAGAATAAGGAGTATATTTGACCCGTAACAACAGACGGGAGTCAGATTGACTCCGCATTTTTCGATACTCATTAGTTTCACATTGTTTTACTTCCGTTAACCACACCATGCTTTCAGTACCTTCAAACTAATCTTTCCTCAGTCTGCTCGTGCACTGTCGAGACTACACATCTGTTTCTTTGTCACTTATTTGTTTCTGAATTCAGTGATGCGCATTACGGAGTCAGCTTGACTCTACATCTGTGTTAGTGTGAGACAAAATTGGTAAGCTTCTTCCTCCAAATTATATACTTGGGAAAGGTTTTATGTATATAAATGCAACAAGAGTTCTTTATACCTTCTAATCTTACTGTCAGAACAGGAAAGGAAGCTACAGAAACCAACACAATCAGTGCTGAGGTTGACTTCTCCTATTTATGGCTCAAATATGAATATAACTGCAGATAATTGGTTCTCGTCAGTTGAACTGGTGAACATCCTGAAGGAAAAGAAATTGACTTACGTTGGACAGTAAAAAGGAATAAACGGGAAATACCACCAGAATTTTTACCCCAAAAGAGAATAGAAGTTGGAAGTTATGTTATGGTTTCTCAAAGGATTTGACATTGATATTATACGTACCAAAGAAGGGCAGAGCTGTACTACTTATGTCATCTATGCACTCTTCTCCAGCTCAAGATGAAGAAGGTAACAAGCCAGAAATTGTTAGTTTCTACAACAATACAAAATCTGGAGTTGATACTCTGACTTGGTCGTGTGACTTGGTCGTAGGACTAGAAGATGGCCAATGACAATCATGTTTCGCATTCTTGACATCAGCGCTGTCAATGCATTTCTTGTTCACCAAGCTGCACGTGATAATCCACAGTTAACGAGGCATAATTTCATAAAAATCTTGCAAAACAACTAGTTACCGATGAACTAGAGAGAAGATTAGATAATCCTCGACTTGGCCAGGAAGTGAGAACATCAATCAGGAAGGTTCTTGGTAAAGAAGAGGAGCAAACAGTATCCGGTGGAGACAAGCTGGTAACTAGAAAATATTGCTGTATATGCCCTAAAAAACTGAAAAAAAATACCAGCACATTATGCAGACGTTGCAATCGACACGTAATGGGTAGTGCTCATTAGTTGGGTGCAACAATTGTGTTTGAAGTAGGGCAGTTTTATTTTGTAAGAGAGTCATATTTTACGTTATCTGTATCTGAAATTATAGTGAAAAACATTGTTTATTACTTTTATGAAATGAATAAGTCAATAATTTAAGTAAATCTTTGAGAACAGTTTAATTTGATAACTCACTGAGCAGGTATTATGTTTTATGAATTTTTTGGTCTTAAATAAAATTCTGATTTACTAAATGTGGTAATTTCCACCCATAATTGTTCATACCCCTTAATTATACATAAATAAATAAATAAATAAAGAAAAGTATTTCAGAGAAGCAATTACAAAAAAGGAATCCTCTGGTAGATTAATTAAGCTCTGGTGAGCTTGGATAAACGAAAGATGGCCTATGTAAACATTTACATAAACAACATTGTTATTGTACTATATTTTTTTATAGGATATACTATAATCCGTCTAACTTCTGTATTTACACTGATAGAAACGGCACTGAAGGGTGAGATAGAGGAAAGGGACGAATGGAAAACGCCTATGGGAATAAGGAGATTCACCCATCACCACCTTTTAACGCATTGAAGTACTAAGAAGTGGATAATTTCAGCTTGTAAAGTCAAAGGGAAATGGATTCCAACTGAGAAAAAACAAACAACGGACGGGAAGTATGTGCACTGATAAACACAGTGACCCGAACTCTTATAACCCTCGTCTGTGAAAGAATGGCAGATAGGGGGGGGGGTCTGTGGTTTCTAAAAAATCGAAGCCGTGTCAAATTCAAATTTAAATTTCACGGCGTATAACCGGGAGTCTATTTGATTGCCGCTCACGAACAATTATGCTCCGTAAAGATGAAAATAAATAATATTTTAGTTAGAACAAAATAACGAACACACTTTTTTCTTAAAGTTAAGGTCAAGCAAACACAATCCTGTACCTTGATACACCGTTTAAACTAAAATCAATTGAATTTACAATCATGAATTCAGGATTACTCTTCACATGTAAAAATCACTCGTAATCATACATGCTAAATTAAATTTCATTTTTTTTACCGTTTAGTTATACTTTTTAATTTCTTTTATACCTTGGAATATAATTTTCCACTCTAATTTACACGCAGGAGTGTTTACATTCCTGCCAAATTTCTTAGTTTCCGTACGCAGATCATGCATAGAAAACACATGTTTTCTAGTCAGTGTAATGAAAACACTCTTAACAGTGCTGGGCAACACTCACCACCTATTTAACTGCAATATGTAAAAAAAAATGTCATTTTTTTTTTTTAATTACTTATTTGAAAAACAACACCAGTTTTCATTTAATTTTCATCATCGTGGTAAAATGAGTGAGGAGTGAATTAATCGTGTCTACACGATTTGAATCGTCATTAATTTCTTATGGTTTATTATTGCCACCCAAAAGGAAGTGAAGTTTAAAAACAACAACACTATGGAAGTGACCATTCATTTAAGATAAGAAATTATTTAATTTTTGAAGTAGTGAAACATCCATTTTTTACTTTTTTTTTGTAAAACTTAGAATTAGTTATTTTTATGTTAATTTGACCATGTTAGTAATAGCCAAATGTCTGTTCTGAGATTAAATGCCTCAACTTCTCAAATAAATTATGCAGTAATTAGAAATAACCTTCAATTAATAAATAAGTTAGGAAGATTAGCGAATTCCTAAGATTATACCCAAACTCGGTGTACAAGACTCAGCTGTTGATGTGGAAGTCATCCAAAAGTGGGGAAGGGGTTTATTACTTAATTCATGAAATTAGGGGCTGAGGGAGAGGAAGAGCGAAGGGTGGTGATGTAGCCTCAAAACTTTTCAGCTAGTAACAGCTCTTAAAGCATTTTATAACTTGTTCTTACTCCGCCACCAACCATTTGGTGGTCTGTTTTGCACTAGCTGTTGCCACACCCTTCCTCTTCATTTGGCTAGTTTAACACACTCATGATAATATTGATAAACGATCAAAAAGTCAATAAGTGAAAATTAACATTAAGCAGTTATTCTCTTTCGCTTTTTACTCATCATACTACAGCTTCTTCAGGTACTCACAATCCAAATTTAGAATGGAATATATAATAGCACATACTTCTTGCCAATAAATCCTTTTATGCAGGTGTTGGACATAGCGAGTGTTTTTAGTGACGAGTGTCTTTACCGGTAATAGTTAAGTAATAGTTAAGTGCTAGCAATTTACGGCAGTCAATGAATAATTTGCAAAAATAAAGGACAACTATTAAGCAGAAATATATCTAATTAATTAACCTAATGGTGGGTAATTTATAAACTAGACATAACGGAAGTTGAATAAAAAATGTGCCACAGCAGCATTCCTTTATCATATATTTTGTATTATCAAACTCATTGAGGTAAAACATTTAAAATTTCACAAATATTCCATTAGAACATAACGGCTAGGAGTTGGTAAGATACTGTTGGCCATTCGATGTCCTAGGACACAAGTTGAAATTTGTACATTCGAAGTCAAATTAAAAATTCATCGATCTCATAAAATTTTACTGAGTCCTACTAATTTAGCACTAAATACCATCACCTGAAGAAATGCACAACAAACAGAAATGATTCTACCGCAGGTTTTAAACTAAATAACGAAACTAAATAGTATTGTAATTATTTTAATTTTAGTGTTAAAGTTAAGCCTTGTGAATTAAGGCGTTATTCTTAATACATTTGCTAAAACGGACAAAGGGAGTTTATTTAGTTGCCAAATTACTAAAATATTTAGTTCTACCCTAGCTCGAAAAGGGGTTTAACCTGTATATAATACACTCCCATTAGGCAGTGTCCTTAAAGCAGACATTAATAAATAGCATTTAACATTTATAAAAAAAATTATATGTATTAGCAAAGAATATAGGAGCGTATCATAGCCCCTGTTTCGAGGGTGAGTAGAGTATTTCGTTGAAGTGACAACTGTTGATGGTTCTACGTCTTCTCGTTAAAAAGATATGAGTACAGTGAACGGGAGGACGGACAGACACAAAAGCATGATTATTTGGGTTTTTCTGGAGACAATGGACTCTAAAAATGTATAATAATGAAGGAAAATGGTTAATGGAGAAGAAAGAATAGTGGAGTCTTTGGAAAGTAGCTTACACTAAAGCCTTGTCCCAACCTATTCTGTAACTTTGAAAGACTTTGCCCCTATGCTAGCCTAAAATGAGCAACAAGGAGTCCTACTCAAGAAGAAAATGTTAATTTTGAAAGTTTTAATTAAACTGAGGGACCGAGTAGGAGCTGAGAAAGGGGTTGGTGGCCATTAACAAAAGTAGAATGAGGAAAGGAGAGGGCGGAGTCCCATAACAGACGGGGGTCACCCTTTCCCTATAAATTCAGTGTGACCCTCGACCTAACCTCTCTCCAGATATATGTGGGTTCGGCCAGTCTACAAGTGGGGACACGAGCCATGCGAAATTTTGGCTTCAAGAGGATGCAGAATACACAAATCTCGGCGTTGTCGGACTAGGATAAATAGCCTAACTTTTGTAGATTTGGGAATTGACAATGAAGGATCAATTGATTCCGCTCTATGGGAAAAGTTGATGTTTTAAAAAGTAACTTTATATTTAAGTTGGGGAAGCTTAATATGTGATAATCCGTCCGTATCCTAATTCAATGTGCATACTTAATTACTTTCAGTTGGAGGCTGAGAAACTGGGTTTTGCCTAATACTAACAGCAACATAATGATAGTATCAGCGACTTTCTGATAGACGCTGCGGAACAGTGTCTTGCCACATACTACCAATCACTTTCTTATTGACGCTGCGGAACTGGATCTTGTCAAATAGTATCAGCCACTTTCTGATAGATGTTTCGATACTGTGTCTTGTCGCATACTTTCTGCCACTTTCGGCTGGATTCTACGGAACTGGGTCTTGTCAAATCGAATCAGCGACTTTCTGATAGACGCTGCGGAACAGTGTCTTGCCACATACTACCAGTCACTTTCTGATTGACGCTGCGGAACTGGATCTTATCAAATAGGATCAGCGACTTTCTGATAGATGTTTCGATACTGTGTCTTGCCACATACTATTTGCCACTTTCGGCTGGAAACTACAGAACTGGGTTTTGTCAAATAGTATCAGCAACTTTCTGATAGACGCTGCGGAACTGGGTCTTGCCACATACTACCAATCACTTTCTGATAGACGCCGCGGAACTGGGTCTTGTCAAATAGTATCAGCTACCTCCTGATGGATGCTTCGGAAATGTGTCTTGTCACATAGTATCAGCCACTTTCTGCTAGACGCTGCGGAACTGGGTCTTGTCTCATACTATCAGCAACATCTTTTTGGACGCCGGGGAAGTAGGTATTGTCAAATACTAGTAGATACTTTATGATGGAGGCTGCAGACCTGGGTCCACCAAATACTATCACCAACATTGTGATGGACACCGTGGAACTGGGTCACACATACCACCAAGTTCACCAAGTGTCTAGTGGAGGCTTCGGAAATTGTGTCTTGTAACATACTATTAGCGACTTTCCGATAGACGCTGCGGAACTGTGTCTTGTCACATAGTATCAACCACTTTCTGATGGAGCCTTCGGAACTGGATCTTGTCAGATACTTTCAGTCACCTTCTAATGGCGACTGGGCAACTGGGTCTTGTCACATATTATCAGTCTTTTTTTGTACCTTGGTTTTACAAGAAAAAAAATAACAGTTGAGTTGTATTAAATGTACAGCAGGCTCAAATACTTATAAAATCCCAAATTTTCTGTTTAACAACACTTATTCTTTGAAGAAGTAATAAAATTAAATAAAAAGAGAAAGAAAGACCATTGCAAGAAATTGATAAACGTGACATGATGTAAACCAGGCAATGGATTAAATATTGCTCATCCAATTCACAAGTTTATGTTCATCCAATTCAAAATTTATGGTCGGTGTCAACTAACAAATATCATATTCACAGTGTTTTTACATGATATATATTTAAAAAAATAGAGGAATATCTAATTATTGTATAAATGAATGTTTATTCTGAAGTACTGGCTAATTACATTTTGATACAAACTTAATACATAATGACTCTTATTTTGTAGACTTGTTTCAATCATCGTCGTCCATTGGTACAAATTGGTATAATATTATCATGTAAGTCAGGCAGGTCCCTCCGAGCTGAAACATAAACAGTATAAAATTGCATTGTATTATCTAGCTATGTCAGCTGATTTTATAAAAACTGCTTGAGTACAGGTCATGTTAAGATACCTTTAAAAAACCGAGAAAGAAACTTGAATAGCGAACGTTATTCTTTTAAATGTTTAATCGGTTTTCAACTAATTCTCATTTAAAAGCTATCAATAATTAAGCTGATTATATTTTACATGGATTTTACAATTCCCCCGTAATAAGAGGTCTACGTAAACAAGATTTGAAATGCCAGTACGGCGTGTGATATATAGCGATACTTCGGTTGAGATGGAAAGATAACTAAAACCTGAAAAAATTATAAATAATTCAGTATTTATTCGAGTTAATAAACATTGCGTAGAATAACAATAGTGATACCTTGCATTCTTTACTGAGTCTGTAATACGGTTGATTGAAAAATGTTGTATAATTTGTCAATCCACCGTTTAATGAAGGGGCATATATGGAATTACAATTTACTCCGTTTCAAAGCTCACAACTCTCCTGAACCTGATTTCGATTATTAGCCAAATCAATTTTTAGTGTTAAATGAACCTATTGATTATTGTGAATGGTATTGATAAAATAAAAATTGAGGTCATAGGTTGGTAGCTGAGAATTAGTCCGTGTATCTCACATCGTAAACCACTAATATGTAATGAAATTGACATTGCATTACATAAACCTAATATATAAAATGACCTTATATTTTATATTGTGAGCATTCCCAGCACAGAGCACATTAAGATTATTATGTATGAATGCTTAAATGTATTGTTTTTACCTTTAAATAATAATTATATCAAATATGGAGTGAAGTCACCATGTGCTCTAGCATTTTCATAGATAACGTCAATGGATTTTGATAATAACATTCACAGCTATTAAAGTCGGTACACTAAGTAATAATACGGATGAATTTCGATAATTAATTCCCGTCTGAGCGTATTTCGATCGGCAGTTCAAAGTTCACTCCCGGATTAGCCCTATATAAGGACCCCCTCGCGACGGATTAAGATCAGTCATATTCGGCATCCTCTGGAGGGCAGACCCTTGTTGGTGGAACACTGGTAGGTAATCCTTTTGCCATATCCGGCCTCCCTGACCAGTCTACTGCCTGTACTACCTCTCACGGTTAAGTCAGCACTTCTATTAAACAGCGAAGTGTTTCAATTGTATTATGGACTAAATATAATTAAGTGTCCCCATTATATTTTTAAAGGTGCCTCTTCTTTTGCATTTAATAGTTATTATTGATGAATGTTTTGATTATAAATAAATTTATATATATCTGAATTTGTACTTGAGTCGATTGTTTGTGCCCCTTCCTAAATTCTTGTTAGTGGTTTGGTTGTGGGATTTTTCATATATTTCAGCTTCCACTGCTTATCGCTGCAGCCAGATCGCAACAAATGAAAAGAATAATTTGTACTTAAGTATAGAAAAAGATGTAAGTGGCTAATCTGAGAAGAACAGGGCTCTGCTTTTACTTAAGTCAAAAGATTGAATCTTATTAAGAACTCCGTTAATTTATTAATTAGAGACAAATGATAGAAGACCATTTTTAGGGAATTTCAATTTCAACGAGATATTCTGTAATATTTTTCTGTCCTAGCCACAGTAGCGGAGATATTTACAACTTACCACACATCCTGTCATGATTTTTCTTCTTTAAATCTTTAGTTTAATACGTCACATTAAAATATCGGGTTTAGTAAAGGTTGACCAAAATCACTAGCATGATTTCCCACTCAACTCAATAATATCATGTATTATTCAGTTGAAACATAACTCGAAACAGAGCCCTCAGTCTCTCCGGAGTAACATTTGAGTGTATTTACAAATATAACATTTTTGGTATATTTCAAATACACCTCTATGATTTCTGGGTTACTACTAACTTTTTTGTTCTGAATAAATCAGACTATATCAGCGGTAGTAATCATCATAATTGTTCAAAATGATCAATAATAGCAAGGATTGTTCAGAGGATCAGCCAACTGGAAGAAATTTGTGGTATGAAGATAGTGCTACATTAACATTGTCGGCTCCTCGTTATCTTACTGTCAAGATACTAGATGGAAGTAAGAGCTTTAACAATATCAGCCCCTTCATTATTCACAAGTGGGTTTGCTCTTATTCTAGTCAGATCAAAGTTAAAAAAATGAGAAAAGATGGCACACTATTACTACAATGTCCCAATGATGATATATCTTTGAAACTTTTAAAGAATAGTATGTTTAATGAAATAGAAATTTCAGTTAAAGCACATAATTCTCTTAATTCATCAAGAGGTGTCTTCTACTGTAGTGAACTACGAGATCTTCAAGAACAAGACATACTTGAAGAACTAAAGTGTCAAGGCGTTGTAAGTTTAAGAAGAATGGGGAATGTCAAGAAGTCTTGTTTATTCTTGGCAACTTTCGGAACTCCAAATCTACCTGAACGTATTCTGCTGGGTTATCTGTCAGTCCCAGTGCGGATGTACATCCCCCCACCATTAATATGCTTTACTTGTGGGCTTTTAGGACATCACAGACAGTCCTGCAAGAAGGAACCAGTCTGCAGAAAATGCACAGAACCCAAACACGATGGACCCTGCCTTCAAACGAAATGTTGCCTCTGTAGCGGTAATCACCTTACTTCCGAAAAAACTTGCAAAATATACGCTGATGAAGTTGAAATTAAGAAGAAAATGGTGACGCTAAAAATAAGCTACAGAGAAGCTAAGTATATTAGTGTTAAAGAAGCAGAGAAATCATATGCTTCTAAACTTAAATATACTCAAGCCGACTCAAATATTTTAAACTCTTTCGTGAACCTAATAGAAAAAATGAATAATAGATTAGATAGCCTAGAAAACATAATTTCTGGAAAACCATCTTCTATACCCAGAAAAACACCATTGCCGAAATCGCAAGAAGAAAAAGAAGTCGAAATCATCCCATCTACCGAAGAGCTCCAAGAAGCTTCGTCTCAGAAAAGTGAGATTTTAGATAAATCAAAAAGTAATGTCAATAGTCCAATGGAATGTTAATGGCATCCAGACACACATTGGTGATCTCAAAAACTTGTTAGCTGATGTTAATGCTACGGTTGTTTGCATACAAGAAAGTCATTTAAGACTGAACAAAGAATTCTGCTTACACCGTTTTAAAAGTTACAGGTATGACTACTCCTTGGGAGGTAGAGCTTGTGGAGGGGTTGCTATATTTGTTAGCGATAATACATATAGTGAACCCATCCAGCTGAGAACAACTCTACAAGCCGTTGCTGTCTCAGTATTCCTCCCATTTAGAGTTACAGTATGTTCACTTTACCTTCCACCAAGCGAATCCCTAGACGAACACGAAATACGAGACTTACTAACACAATTACCTAGTCCTTTACTATTAACCGGTGATTTAAACGCCCTATCTGTAATGTGGAATTCTCCCGTAACCAATAGTAGAGGACAAAAACTCCAGACCATTTTCGAAGACTATGACTTGATCCCACTAAATACTGACTCCCCGACACACCTCTGCCCCAGGACAGGTACACTGACCAACGTAGACGTAACACTATCCACTCCATCAATATACTCTCGCTTTTCATGGCTCGTCAACCAGGACTCCCATGGAAGTGATCACTTTCCCCTTCATATAAAATTAAACTCTCTCCCTCCTATTATTAATACAATTCCTAAATTCAATACAAAGAAAGCTGATTGGACATCTTTTCAAAATTTGATCACTAACAATTTGGACAACACAGTTTTAGAATCAATAGACCATCTAACCTCAATAATTATAAACACAGCTGACCTTACAATACCTAAAACTTCGACTTTCTACAGAAAAATTCCTGTTCCTTGGTGGAATGATGAGTGTAAAACTGCTGTAAATGATAGAAAGAAAGCACTTCGTTTATTTCGAAGGGAACCATCCGACTCTCATCTCCTAGAATATAAAAGAAAGAAAGCGAAAGCACGGTGGATCATTAAAAATAGTAAAAGGAAATGTTGGGTAGATTTTGTAACTAGCTTAAACCGACATACATCTACTACTGACATCTGGAGTAAGATAAATCAGATTAAACACAAAAAATATCGCACTCCAGTGACTGGTATCGAAATCAATGGACAAATTCTGACTGACCAACTAACGATATCCAACATTCTAGGATCACATTTTAGCACAATTTCAAGCAACAACAACTATACTAGACGGTTTTTAGATTTTAAAATTATTTCTGAAAAAACAAGCTTAAATATAGAACAAAATTTTGACCACCCATTAAATGACGATTTCACGATGCACGAATTAAAACAAACGTTAACTAGTTTACAAGAGACTTCCCCCGGACCTGACCAAGTGACTTATAGCATGTTGCAAAATCTACCCGAACGTGGTCTCACGGTCTTTCTAAGCCTTCTTAATAAGATGTATAAAAACGGCACCTATCCTAAATCATGGAATGAATCTATTATTGTTCCTATTCTTAAACCTGGGAAAGATAAAAAGTTAAAAACTAGTTACCGTCCCATTTCATTAACAAATTGTAGTTGCAAGCTAACTGAGAAAATGATAAATAAAAGACTCATTTGGTATCTTGAAAATGAAAATCTTATTTCCCCTTACCAATGCGGGTTTAGACCTCAACATTCCACCCAACATCATATAGCACATATGGAAAGTGCTATCCTAAATGCCTTTTTAAACAAACAATCAGTATTAGCGGTCTCCTTAGACATTGAAAAGGCCTATGACATGGTGTGGAATCGTTTAATTTTAACTCAGTTAATAAATTGGGGCATACAAGGGAACATTTTACTTTTTATCAAGAACTATCTCACCCAGAGAACATTCCAAGTTAAGATAGGTACCGCTTTATCGGATGCATTCCCCCAGGAGAACGGAGTGCCTCAGGGAGGAGTACTAAGCACAACCTTGTTCAATATTGCTATAAACTCAGTCACAAGCTGTATCCCCCATGAAGTATCATACTGCTTGTATGCTGACGACTTATTCATCTACACTACATTTAAAGACTTAAACACAGGTCAACAAGTCATACAGAACACCATAAATCAACTAGAAAGGTGGTCTGATAGAACCGGCTTCAAATTTTCAACAGAAAAAAACTAGTTGTACTATTTTCTCCAAAAGTAGAAGAAATTTGATACCACATGTAACCCTTTCTAACTACACCATCACACATACAGATTCAATAAAATTTCTTGGACTAACACTTGACAGACGTTTAACATGGATACCCCACCTTAAAAGTCTTCTCACTAAATGCAAAAAATCACTGAATTTACTGAGGATTCTTAGTAACACGAAATGGGGAGCTGACAGATGCACCATGCTAATGCTTTATCGCTCCTATGCCAGAACATTACTGGACTATGGCAGCATAGCATATTCATCTGCCAGTCCAAATACCCTCCGACTGCTAGACTCGATACACCACACAGGAATACGAATAGCAACCGGAGCGTTTAGAACAAGTCCTGTAGATAGCCTTTGTGCAGAATCTGGTGAGCCACCATTGGCCTATAGACGGAGGATGACAAATTTGATATTTTTAATGAAGTCTAAGGCACTAAATAAGTCTTGTGTAAATACATTTTTAAACAACCCTTTTATTGACACATATTTACAAAAACAACCAAAACAAAAACCTCTTTTAATACGACACATAGAGAACACTAAAGATTTTAATATTCTAAACACCCCACTTTACACTGAAGTACATTTAAATACACGACCTTGGAGAGTAAGGAACATAAAAATTGATCTTAGTTTAACTAAGTACAAGAAATCTGAACCTCCTTCTTCTCAATTTTATAAAAATATTTTTAATTCAATCATTAGCAACAATCAAAATTCGTTATTCGTCTACACAGACGGATCAAAAACTGAGACAGGGACCGGTGCAGCAGCAGCTGTAGGAAATGCAGGGTATAAAGTAAGATTAAATGATAACGCGTCGGTATATTCAGCCGAACTTGAGGCTATAATTCTTGCTCTATCAAAATTAGAGCAATCCCCCACCACCAAAATATTGCTGTGTACCGACTCCCTCAGTTCTTTACTCTCCATAGGAAATCTTTACAATTCACACCCACTTATTACACAAATCTACACATACCTACACAGTCTACACGATTACAGCATAATTATGATGTGGCTACCGGGACATACAGACATAAAACAAAGTACTGACATCGACAGACAAGCTAAATTAGCAGCCAGGAAAAGAACTGTGAACATCGACAGGCTGACCGCACAAGACATGAAACGGGTAATTAAAACAGATGTACTTAATGACTGGACAACCGACTGGCTACAAACTGACAACAAACTCCGAGAAATACTAGACAACCCAAACAAAGGAAAATTTCTGGAAAATCTAACCAGACGAGATCAAGTGGTGTTAACTAGGCTTAGAATCGGACATTCACTACTAACACATTCATACCTCATAAACCGTAAAGATCGACCTACATGCACTCACTGTAACACAGTACTAACCACTAAACATCTCCTGACCGACTGCAGACTACGTGAACATTTGAACTTACCCAACGACTTGAACGAACTATTAACAGAAGGTAGCCCACATATAAATACACTATTAAACCACTTGAAGACAACAGACATTTACAACAAACTTTAAACCTCACCTACTCCACTCATTTCTCTACGTTTTATATCTCGGTATAATACATTTTTAAACTAGTGTCTTAGACTTCCATCACCCTCATGCCAGGATTTATCTCAAAGTTTATTGTTCCATATAGCATTATTTTAACATTTCCTTAATTTTATATCCATGTACTTTAAACTATGTCTTAATAATTCTGAAAACATTTTATCTTTAATTTAATTTAGAGAATGCAAATAAATGGTACTGAGCGACATCGCCTAGTTGCGGAGCTCTTCAAATAAATAAATAAATAAATGATTTCTGGGTTAAATTATTCTAATATTTACACAATGAATCTCCGTTAAAGCTAGAGAAATGTATCGTACAATCTTTTCCATTTCATCCTTAGAACTTATCCTAGTGTTGTAAACTGTCGTCCCAGATACGTATTCTACTACCATATCCATTTCTCCTTCTTACTCACCCCTGCTCTTTCACCATTTCTCCAAGAAATGTATCCTGCTCCCGTTACTATTCTCTTCTACTATTGAAAACATTATGACACTTCGTGTGGTCATTATTTAAACAAAAACAAATATCCACTCTTGAATATATTACAACTGAGGTAAGGTTTCCTTACCACATATTTTAAACAGTGGTATTTTTATTAATCCTCACTATTCTTGGTAGAATTTAGACTATGGAAATGAGAAAATTTCTATATATTCAATGATTAAACCAATCATAAGATGACAAAATGTCCATGTTACATTATACATTAAAGTATGAACAGAAATATAATTTATAATTAATTGTTATGACCAGGGATATTTTATGTTCTGTTTGTATTCGAAATTATTATGAATTTCTCTCATTAAAAAAGGTTTGCAAGATAACAATGCATTTCAGAGGTTTATTAACGTGATTAATATTTAATTGATACTTTGGAATTCAAATATATCAAACGCATTTAATTACCTTCCAAAGTTATTTTGATCTAATTACACTGTACTAAAAATTATATCGGAATTTATTCCAACGCTAATTGAATACTCTGTGATTCCTATAAATCATTAACAAATACAAACAGTGGTTATCCTTTTTTTATCTTACTCGTCCTTAAAATACACCCTTGCAGTTTATAAACATAAACATTGATATAAAAGAATATAACTTTCATCATATTGATCAACCTATTGAGTGATGGCACATACTCTATCAACAATGTTGAACTATGATATAGAAATGAAATTTGACTGCACGACAATATATCTTCCAGATATTTTCTTAAAGAAGTACAGGAAACAAGTCCAACAAGTAAATGAAAACTATAATTAAACCAACTAAAAATAGAAATGTATAATTCCGTAACCACAAGTTTTTTAATCTATTTACGACTTTTTTTAATCAAATACTTTAAAATGACTGAAAGAGCTGGAAATATATCGACCATCTTCCTACAAATAATCTATCTTATATCGAAATGCTTAGGGAAATGACGAAGATAACATGTCCTTTCTGTACGGATCTCTCAGAAAATAAATAATAATAGAAAGTAATAGATGCGTTTATTATTGGAATGAATACTTTCAGATACAAAGAGAAGTTACCATCACTTGTTGAACGTGACAAATATTTAAAAAAAAAACAACTTTAAATCTGAAAAACACCAACATTACTGCAGAGACTATGTTGTGGCTGTAGCTAAAGCTATTTTAAGGTAGAAAGAGGGCCAGCAGGAAATTAGATCACATAGGGCCTTCCCTTTTGAATAAACTAAGGCCTTTGCTCAGTATTTTCAAACATGTTAATAAAGGAGCCTAAAAACAAAGTGCATTCTGCGTGTAAAGCCAGGCTTAAATTGAAATTAAGGACAAAGAGCGTTACGGTAAAGATTAGTCAACAGATGAATAGCACAAGTCCTATCTTCTATATTTTAAATTACATAGAAGAGGACAAAAATGCAGCTAGTACAACTGTAAAAACAAAAATACAAAATTTTCTAGACTGATTTTTGAATTGACTATTTATTAATGAAAATCTGACGCAAATAGTTAAACAGGTGCTATTTATTAAGTCCATTTGTTGCTACTATGGCCAATTAATAGAGGTTTTCTACAGGTCACTACCCTTTTCTAGTTATGGGGGGACAAGGGATTTTATTTAATGATCATGTCACTAAATAAATTCCTATTGCCCAGGAGGGTATCGAAATCGCCAAGATCAGTTATTTATTAAAACTTTACTTACTTGTATTTCATTCTGAAATGTATCCTACTACCGTTTCCATTTCATCCTTGTTACTATTCCTGGTGTCCTGTGCTTTCCTCCTAGATACGTATCCTCCTAGCATATCCATTTCTCCCTCATATTCACTCTACCACTGTTACCATTCCACCAAGAAATCTTTCCTACTACCGTTTCCAATTTAACCTTGTTACTTATCCTAGTGTCGTAAACTGTCATCCCAGAAACATGTCCTACTACCATATCCATTTCTCCCTCATACTTACACTAGCACTGCCACCATTCCTCCTAGAAATGTATCCTACTACCGTTTCCATTTCATCCTTGTTACTTATCCTTGTGTCGTATGCTTTCCTCCCAGATACGTATCCTACTACCATATCCGGTTCTCCCTCCTACTTAGCCCAGGACTACCACCATTCCTCTAAGATATGTATCCTACTTCCGGTTCCATTTCATCCTTGTTACTTATCCTTGTGTCGTATGCTTTCCTCCAAGATACGTATCCTCCTACCATATCCATTTCTCCCTCATATTCACTCTACCACTGTTACCATTCCACCAAGAAATCTTTCCTACTACCGTTTCCATTTTATCCTTGTTACTTATCCTTGTGTCGTATGCTTTTCTCCCAGATACGTATCCTACTACCATATCCACTTCTCCCTCCTACTTACCGTAGCACTGCCACCATTCCTCTAAGATATGTATCCTACTACCGTTTCCATTTCATCCTTGTGTCGTATGCTTTCCTCCCAGATACGTATCTTACTACCATATCCATTTCTCCCTCCTACTTACCCCAGCACTGCCACCATTCCTCTAAGATATGTATCCTACTACCGTTTCCATTTCATCCTTGTGTCGTATGCTTTCCTCCCAGATACGTACCCTACTACCATATCCATTTCTCCCTCCTACTTACCCTAGCACTGCCACCATTCCTCCAAGAAATGTATCCTACTACTGTTCCCCTTTCCCCCAGCTACTTATTCTAGAGTCGTATAAGTTCCGCCAACATACTTATCTTAGTAACGTTTCTATTTCAATAAGATATTTATCCTACTCCCACTACCATTTCCTCTAGATACTCATCCTAGTGTCGTTTATTTTACTCCCAGATACTAATCCTACTACGGTTTCCATTTTTCCCTCATATTCTTTATAGCATTGCTGCCATTCCTCCATTAAATGAATGCAACTGTACTTTCCATTTCACCCTGATTCTTATCCTAATGTCATAAACTTTCCTTCAGTATATTTTTCCTGCTACACTTTCCATTATATCGTGATAGACTAGTGTCGTATACTCCTCCCAGATACTTTTCTAATATCGTTTCCATGTCACTCAGATACTTATCCTAGTACCGTTTCTATTTCTCCCTCATGCTTATCCTATCACCTCTGTCATTCCTCTACGAAATGTCACAACCGTTTCCATATCATCCTGATATCCTAGTGTCGCATACATTTCTTTGTGGTACTTCTACTATTATCATTTCCATTTGTCTCAGATGTTTATCCTACTACTTTTCAACTTTTTTCTGACAATTCAGGATGCACTAATAGGCGAAGTCCCCTAAAACGAAAGAAATCTCCACCTTTCTGGCTGCTGAGTCTTTACCACCTTATATTTGCATTCTTGAGATCATTAATAACTTGCCCAACATGGTTTTCAACCAGTTTGAGGTTTTACATTACTTTTGCAGCGACCGTTCATATTATTCACCAGGGGTAGGCCTGAAATGTTCAAGGATACTCCTAAACTACTTAAATATTAGCCTGAATACAAAATGTACATACTTGTTGAAAACAAAGTAAGATGGTACCCAAAGAACCTTTGTAAACTAGATAGAATTGTCTCAGCTTTGTCTTTCAAAGAGCCCCTCAAGTCCGGAACAAAGTTCTCATATATGACTCACGTTTTATTTAAGAGAAAGTCTCATTAAAATGTATTACACTATCTCTCTATTATCACTAAATGCACTTCCTCTAATTAGACGTTATCACACAAACTTTCTCACATTCTTCTTCCTGTTGTATATGGCACGTTATGAATCTCACTTCTAACGTATATCTTCTAACATATGTTCGTTAGAACTTGCTCTCTCTCTCTCTCTCACTCACTCTCTCTTTCTCTCTCTCTCTCTCACTCTCTCTCTCTCTCCCTCTCTCTTTCTCTCTATGTCTCCCCCCCCTCCCTTTCTCACTCTCTCTTTCTCTCTATTCACCATACACACACTCCAGCGAGCGCAAATACACATTCAAATTTACTTTAAACCCTGTAAAGTTACAATATATTAATCTGATCTCTTCAAGAGAGAATATTATTTTTACCCAAAGAAGTTTTTATGAGTGTATAGAATATGGAGACCTGATTTTTAGTCGCAAATTACGTAAATTCAGAGGTTACTCCATGATGACCGGAAACAACTAGAAATATTAAACCTACGGACCACTGGCCTTAGTAATAGTTGATCATAAAGTAATTTTGTAAAATAAGGTAACCTCTTTACAAGAAATGAAATCTTCTAGAAATGACATTTTACGTGCAGCAATCCCTAATAACTAAGAAACATTGCAGAGGAGGTAAATCTATCTTTTACTTTATAGATTATTAATATATTCATCTGACTGCCAATAGGCTAATAATAATCCCATAACCGTCTAAAACCACTTTATAATTCGATGTCTGTGTTTATTTATTATTGTTATAAGGAAGTGATAATGTTATAAATGGTTGTATGAAGAGGAAATCACGATACAAAGTGATAAAATAAATATTTGAACTTTTTACACAGAATCAATCCTTCAATTATCAAGTAGCACGGGAGTTATTAGACACATTCAACAGACTAAAAATGCTTTAATGAGCCTACAACCAGTAACATTAACTATTAAATTAACCACAATTAAATACATTTTTTAAAAATATATTTATCATCTTGAGAATATAGTTTCAATCCTATAATCACCAGCAACCAGGGCTTACACAGTGAAAACTCTTTTTACTTAGTATTAGACTTACCTTTATGATTAAAGAATAGTTGAGCTTGAAGGAACTGCATTTCGGTGTAACCTTGGGGTCGTGCTCGATGTAGAGGGTTATTTTCTCCTGTCAATGAAATATGTATATATATTAATTCTGTTTATACTGGATTATGGAGATAGTAATATTGGTTACGACTGAAAAAAAGTACTTTCTGCACAATAATTGTAGTTTTTCCTCAAGGGAAATTAGCTCTTGAGGTTGACTCAAGCAGTGATTTTCCAAAAACATTTGAATATGATACTCATGCCCGTTCTGTTTGTGTATGTGTGTGCGATAACTCGACATTTAAGCGTTTTTGATAAAATTAAAGATCAAATATGTTCATAACCGAAATCTGACGAGGTGAGTGAGGGGTTTAGAGAATGTGTAAAACACAAACATTGAAATGTCTTCGTTATTTTGAGTGGATAGAAAATTGTATTATATATGTATGCACACACACACACCCACTTATATACTTTTATTGAAAATTACATAATTTTGAATGGTTGTTAACACGATTTTCTCTAACTCGAAAATCAACCGCGTTAGTTATATTATCCAATATTCTATATTAAAGCTACTGTACAGGCATCTGAACACATAATTAAGTTACACATTGGCTAATATACATAACCAAACTTACGTTCTGTAAGAAGTACTCGTAATATCTGGATTGCTCTCGTACTTTGTCATTGAAACGAATAACCTGAAATTAAACATTTTGATCTATTAATATATTTTTTTCAATATGACGCTATAGTTAGTTCTTAAAACATTAAGCAACCGTAACATGCTAAAACTAAAATAGTCTGAAATGACTTGTTGGGTGCCCATAAAATGTTACACTATTAAACTCATATTTTAGACTAGTGATTACACAAAGCTAGTAGGAATTAAATATTTGGAATCAGGAAACTCATCTGTCAGGTATATGATAATTTTGGTCAAAAGTCAATTATTTCATTGCTCAAATATATTTCCTCTTTAAAACAATTAATTCCTTTCGAATTTTCAACATTCCTTGTTAAATATTTTCGGAACGTTTCAACCAACCCATTCGCAATGGGGAAGGAATGAGCAATTATTTATTTTGTTTATGTAAAATTGGATGGACAGCAGAGGTAGGTATTTATTTCCCCCTGGCCTCTAAGAAAATGTAGTGAATTGCTGAATGAAAAATAAATTATATTGTTTAAAGCATAACATATAACCACTCCCGATCGTAGGATAACATCGATTAGCCATCGTAGCATTAAGTTAATATAAAAATGAAAGTAGTAATCAACTTTATGAGATGATTTATTATTCAGGTTGTCCATGGAGAAGGAATTATGACATTATTTGGCGATTGGGCACTTATTTCTTCAAATACATTATACCTAACAAATGTGGTTAAATAAATAACAATCCAAATGATTTATAGAAACATTATTGCCCGCATAGTATTACGTTCGGTTGACGCCTCATCAGGAGGAAAATGGAACAGAAGGTAACTATAGCTTGTGTTACAACCTTCCGCTTGGGGTCATTCCATCTCAAATCATCCAGCAAAATGTAAAAATGCCACCCATGGTTTCAGATTTCAATGAAAATTTTTTTAACAACACTTTTTACCTTCCTTATGAAGAATATAGAATTTTACTTTGATATCTCCAGTAGTTTTTGTGAAAAAAAATGCTGAAATATTGAGAAAGTTTGTGTACCTGACATTTTTAAGGTTGCTTATTTGGACACATTGTATTAGAAAAAAAATCATAACTTTAGTGATTTTCAACATATCAAGATAAAATTTTCACTAAAGTGTTCACAAAAGCATGGAGATACAGGAAAAAAATAAATTGATGATCATATTAAAATATAAGTCCCCCCCCCAAAAAAAATTTCACTAACTGCATCCTTATTAATTTTTTTTTTTAAGAAACCCCAATTTTTCAAATATGCTTTTGCACATGAGGCAGAATACTTAAGCAAGCAAACTTTTTTTTAAATTATGCGTTAATGTGCAAACTAAAAGACTATGAAAGAAAAACAATGGCTTTTTGAGTGCTTATGAATTTTTTTGGAGATAAACCAAAATAATTTGGAATTTTCTCAAAAAATTCTATTCTATGAACAAATATGAAAAATAATAACAAAAAAAATTAAGTAATGGTTAGTTTAGGTGTATGACCTTTTAAAAAGACTTACGAATTTTAAAAAAAAATTCCTTGGTTTAATTAAAATGTAATATTTATTTACAAAATTGATAAATAGGGAAGGATGCACATATAAGATTGAAAAAATTAAATCTCTATTAAATGACAAATTATCATTTGAAAAACTGGAAGAACTGGATTATCTTAAATGTATTATAAATCTTTAAATATATTACCATTTAGTGATGCCTTCTTTTTCAAATCAAGAGGCATTGTTTTTGAATGTCAGTCAAGTCCTTTTCAGGGACATTTTACACTCTACCAGTCTTGTTGTTGGTGCAGCGTTATGTTAGCATCTTATTATTATTATTATTTATGAACGTCCACTTTTTGCAACTTAGGCTAATCGGGACGGGTTATCTACAGGTTACCACCCTTTTCTAGCCAGGGGTGGGATTTTAGGACGTTATTTAATGAATTTCGTCACTAAATAATTTCCTTTGCCCAGGCAAGAATCGAACTCGCCACTCTAGGTTTACCATGTGAGATAAAGGTCAACGCTTTAACTCGCATGGCTAACCTGAGCCCCATCTTATTAGAAATGAAAATGGTAATTTTTCATTTATTCCATAAAAGTACAATATATATAAATTTAATTCACTTAAGAAATAAAATATATTAAATAATCATTTATTTGACATATTCCATAGCACATGATTATTTTTTATATTCTCCTCTAATACTGTATTTTACTTTATAATTACTAATAATTATTTTTCAGCTTTCAGACATAAATAGAATTAGAATTGCTTATATATTTTTTGGACAAATATATATATATATATATATATATATATATATATATATATTTTTTCAGAAAATGTTATTACAGATACAACTGATTATGGAATTATCAAATTGCAATTTAAATAATTATTTGTTAAGCTACAAGTTCTTTTAAAGCTTTAAATTTAATTATTTATTTGAATTTCTATTATTTTTTTTTATTATTATTTGGTCATCACATGAAAATTATTAGTAACTTAGACAAAAGATAATTTATTTATGTAGCGCAGTGCAGTTTGAAATTCGGTAAAACTCTGTGAATTAATAAATGATATATAACATTTTAAATGCATGAAATTAAATTATAATAATGAAAAATTTTACTTTTCATTTTTTAGTAAATCTAAATCCCTGAAATTTTATATTTATGGGAAAAAATGGAGTCATTTTTTAATCTGCTTATGCAAGTATGTACCAAAGAAAAGATCTTAATTACATTTCCTTCCCTTTTTATTAACTTTTTACAAATTAACAAAAAACAAAAAAAAACTGTCTACCCATACACACACATAAAAGAAAAATGGCCTTTTTTATAATTATTATCAAAATAATATTTATGATTTATTACTATTGTTGTTTGTTTAATGCATTTATATCCTGTGACAAATTTAGAATTAAAACCAGTTTCTATAAAGTATTAATTCTATTTATGTCTGAAAGCTGAAAAATAATTATTAGTACTTATAAAGTAAAATTCAGTAATAGAGGAGAATATAAAAAATAATCATGTGCTATGCAATATGTCAAATAAAAAACTTATAATTAAATATTTACTGATTATTTAATGTATTTTATTTCTTAAGTTAATTAAATATATATATATATATATATATATATATATATATATATATATATATATGGAATAAATGAAAAATTACCATTTTCATTTCTAATAAGATGCTAACATAACGCTGCACCAACAACAAGACTCTGGTAGAGTGTAAAATGTCCCCGAAAAGGACTTAACTGACATTCAAGAACAATGGCTCTTGATTTGAAAAAAATGGCATCACTAAATGGTAATATATTTAAAGATTTATAATACATTTAAGATAATCCAGTTCTTCCAGTTTTTAAAATGGTAATTTGTCATTTAATAGAGATTTAATTTTTTCAATCTTATATGTGCATCCTTCCCTATTTATCAATTCTGTAAATAAATATTACATTTTAATTAAACCAAGGAATTTTTTTTGAATTCGTATCTCTTTTTAAAAGGTCATACTCCTAAACTAACCATTACTTAATTTTTTTTGTTATTATTTTTCATATTTGTTCATAGAAGAGAATTTTTTGAGAAAATTCCAAATTATTTTGGTTTATCTTCAAAAAAATGCATATGCACTTTTAGTGGACTGAGTGGGGTGAAATAAATGGTTCTGTGCACTTTTCAAGTTGTATATTAAAAACAATAAAAAACTTCTTGGCATAAAATATTTACAGGTAACAAGTCTAGTAGTCTAGTTCACTATTCACTATGGTCCAGTTCGAATAGCCACAACTCAGTCACAGTTAGCACGAGACACTAGATATTTTCTTTCGCATTTCTAACTTTGCACTCGCAATCCGGTTAACTATTTTTTACAAACTGAACATATTTTAAAACCATCTTGTATTTTTTATACCGCGTGGTTATCATATTTGATAGCGAACGACTCACGAGTACGTGCGTCGCCGCTACATCACCTCCTCCCAATGACTCAGTCGCGGAAGCGAACAGGAGGACGAATTATTCGGCCCAGACGGGTTCGTTGCTCCTCTGTAGAGTGCTCTTCCGCGGCAGAGTCATTAGAAATTGGTGCAGTAGGTGGTGTAGTGCCTGGTGGACTGGAACTGGAGTCCTTGTCGTCCTGCAGCAGGTACGCCGGTTTCAGTCTGTCGATTGTCACTGTCCGAGGTCCTCCAGGCAGCTGGATGCTGAAGGTCTTGTCGGTTCGGCTGAGCACTTCATGTGGCCCGGTGTAAGGTGGAGTCAAAGGGCGATGGACAGTGTCATCTCTGTGGAAGACATGTGTGCAGGTCTGCAGATCGCGATGCATTAAGGTCTTCGTAGATGATGGTCTGTAGGCTGCTGGGCGTAGCTGCTCCATATACTCCCTAAGTTGGCGGATAAAATCCTCGTTGCTCTCGGGTTGCCTGGACTTTTCCAGAAGTTCGCCAGGCAGACGAAGTGGTTGTCCATAAGTCATCTCAGCTGCGCTAGCGACGTTATCGTCACGGATAGCGGCTCGAAGTCCAAGCAGTACCAATGGTAGCCTGAGAGTCCAGTTATTTACGTCCAACTGGGCGGTCAAGGCGGTCTTCAAGCTGCGGTGCCAGCGTTCAATACACCCGTAGGCTTGCGGATGGTATGTTGTGGTTCTAATTCGTTGGAAACCAAGAGTTTTAGAGAGTTGGAAGAAGAGGTCTGGTTCAAATTGTCTCCCTTGGTCGGTTGTTATTCTGACCGGAACTCCAAAGCGGGGGATCCAAGTAGCAATCAAAGCTGCAGCACAGGTAGACGCGGAAATATCCTCAATCGGCTGTGCTTCGGGCCATCTGGTAAATCTGTCGACCATGGTTAAACAATACCTCATACCTCCCGAAGAGGGAAGGGGTCCAATGATGTCTATGTGGACTTGTTCAAAACGACATGCCAATGGGAACTTCCCGGGAGGTGATATTGTATGCCTTTGCACTTTAGAACGTTGGCAGGCAAGGCAGGAGCGTGACCACTGTCCGACGTCGACGTTCTGTTTGGGCCAAAAAAATCTATGCTTGATAAGTCTTCGCGAACCACGGATGCCGGGATGACTTAGTCCGTGAATTCGTTCGAAAATGGAACGCCGAATGCTCTCGGGAACGTACGGGCGCGCCTTCGACGAAGACATCTCGCACAGGACTGGCTTGGAGATATTAGGGAGATTAATCCATTTGAGCTGTAGACTGGGATTCTTGAGTAGCTCAGGTATGGATGTGTCGTTGACCTGAGCTTCCGCAATTGCGTCCATTTCGTCAGGCCCTTGTATTTCTTCCACCCTGGAAAGTGCATCAGCTACCTCATTTTCGTTACCATCAACGTGGCGGATCTCTGTGGTGAACTGACTAATGTAGTTCAGTAGTCTAATTCGCATTGGGGTGGAGGTTTCTGGCTTCTGTCGAAATGCATAAAGCAGAGGTTTATGGTCAGTCCATATTGTGAAATGTCGACCCTCGATGTATGGGCGGAAATGTTTTATGGCCCGATGAATTGCAAGTAACTCCCTGTCGTAGGTGGAGTAGTTGCGTTGCGCTGAGGTAAAACTACGCGAAAAGAAACCCAGAGGTTTCCATGTATCTGCGTCTCGCTGTTGTAGAGCTGCTCCCATAGCAACGCTGGAAGCATCACAGGCCAGTACTAATTCTGCGTTGGGTTTAGGATGAGCAAGTACAGCCGCGTTGCGAATAGCATCTCTATAACCCTCGAAGGCCTTGATACTCTCCTCGTTCCAAGTGATCGGAGTTTTGTCCTTCTTCTTCGATCCACACATGTATGCGTTCAGCGGGCCTTGAAGTTCTGCTGCGTGGGGAATGCATCGACGGTAAAAATTGACCATACCTAAGAATCGTCGGAGTTCACTGACGTTCGATGGGCGTGGAAAATTCGTGATGGCTTCGACTTTATCAGGTAAGACGGTGACACCATGCTGATTCACCCGGTGCCCTAGGAATTCAATCTCTTCCACGGCGAATACACACTTAGCTAGATTAATGGTGAGTCCATGGTCCTGTAGACGTTTAAAAACTTCCTCGAGGTGTGCCTTGTGTTGTTCCTCATCTTCGGAGCCGATGCAGACATCGTCCACAAAAGGGAAGACAAAGTCGAGTCCCCTTAAGACATTGTCTAGGAAGCGCTGGAATGTTTGCGCCGCGTTTCGTAATCCAAAGCACATTCTAAGAAATTCTATCAGCCCAAAAGGAGTAATAACGGCCGTCTTTTCAATGTCCTCGTCGGCTATTGGGATCTGATAGTAAGCTTTGTTCAGATCCAACTTACTAAACATACGCT
Source organism: Riptortus pedestris (assembly GCA_019009955.1). Taxonomy (NCBI): domain Eukaryota; kingdom Metazoa; phylum Arthropoda; class Insecta; order Hemiptera; family Alydidae; genus Riptortus; species Riptortus pedestris. Next base: position 72,501,461 of record CM032231.1, read on the forward strand.
TTCCGTGGAGGTTTATATTAAAGTCGGCAATATTCGGAACGGCATAGCGGTCGGGAATTGTCTTCTCGTTTAAGCGACGGTAATCACCACAGGGCCTAATCCCTCCGTCTTTTTTTGGCACGATGTGCAATGGACTCGCCCAAGGACTGTTAGACGGGCGACAGATACCTTCTGCCATCATCTGCACAAATTCCCGTTTCGCGGCCGCGTATCGGTCAGGAGGTAGTCTACGCGCTTTCGCGGTAACCGGTGCGCCACGCGTTTCAATATAATGAACGACAGAGTGAGTCGGCTTCTTCATGTAATTTGTCGGAAGAGTGATGGAGCTGTATTTATTTAGCAGCTCGGTGTACCACTTACCGCTGGGAACGGAATAAATGGCAGACACTGCGACGTTTGCTGGTCTTCCTTTTGACGTTAAACCAGTAATTTTGTCGATCAACTGATTGCTCGCTAGGTCAACCATTATTTGGTAGTGATAAAGAAAGTCTGCCCCAATTATGGGGTGTCCTACATCTGCAAGGATAAAACGCCAGGTCAACTTCTGCCTCAGGCCCAAATCCAAAGTGACGAGCTGGTCCCCATACGTTGGAATTGCGGTCCCATTGGCTGCATATAAGGCGAAGTCGCTGGGTTCAGTCTTATTTCCCTTCTTCGTTGGTAACACAGAGAGTGCAACTCCGGTGTCAACGAGGTATCGGATTAGGGACTGACGATCGACTACAAATAATCGGCGGTGAGAGTTCGTAGCAACGGGTTCCGCCACTGCCGTCTCTACTTCTAGTTTTCCTGTTCCGTTTTCTTAGACTTAGAAGGCTTCCAATCGCAAGGCTGTCGACACTTCGTTGCCTTTTCCCTGAATCGTTCATGGTAAAAGCACAAGAGGCGTCCTTTGCTTCTACTCCTGGTACGAGGTTCGGTGGTCATTGCTCTTGTCGTAGCATGAGGTCATTCTCGCATCTCCAATGTGGCAATTCTTTCAGACAGCTTTTCGATGGCGTCTAACAACTTCTCGTTGGTATAAGAACCTTTGGAATCGGTATTAACAGCTGCTACCTCACAGACTCTCGGTTCATAAATTTCCGAAATGCGATCGGCGATAGCGCTAAGTTTAGTCAGGTCTTGTTGCTCTGTGGCCACTAGTGCGGCCTGTATCCGGTCGGGCAGCCCTCTCACCCAGATAGGTTTAAGGAGGTCGTCAGAAACCATGGTACCTCCTAAGTGTTGGAGGTCACGCAAAAAATGCGATGGTTTACGGTCTCCCAGGCGCTGGTCCCCTAATAACTTCCTGATACGGACGTTATCAGATTCACCGAAACTACGAATTAATCTGTTTTTGAGAGTCTCAAAAGCGTTGGAGGAAACCTAACCAGGTCTATTTAATCTCGGACAGCATCCCTATCCAGTTGTGCGACAACGAATCTGAATCGCTTAATTGAATTGCGGATATCATAAAGAGCGAAAACAGCTTCGCATTGTAGGAAAAAAATTTCCGGGTCGTATTTACAAAAAGCCGGAAGCTGGGCTTTGATTGTTGCAGCTGAAGTAGCTTCGACCTGCTGTGGCATCTGCACTGGGTCTAACCTGTGTGAAGTTTCCCCGTCCACTGTAAAAATGTCAAAGAAATCTGAGGTGGACATGATGAAAAAAATGTACTACTCACGCAGCGTAGAGATCACGTCGAAGCGTAGAGATCGCGTCGGGGACACCAATTTAGTGGACTGAGTGGGGTGAAATAAATGGTTCTGTGCACTTTTCAAGTTGTATATTAAAAACAATAAAAAACTTCTTGGCATAAAATATTTACAGGTAACAAGTCTAGTAGTTTCACTATTCACTATGGTCCAGTTCGAATAGCCAAAACTCAGTCACAGTTAGCACGAGACACTAGATATTTTCTTTCGCATTTCTAACTTTGCACTCGCAATCCGGTTAACTATTTTTTACAAACTGAACATATTTTAAAACCATCTGGAATTTTTTATACCGCGTGGTTATCATATTTGATAGCGAACGATTCACGAGTACGTGCGTCGCCGCTACACACTCAAAAAGCCATTGTTTTTCTTTCATAGTCTTTTAGTTTGCACATTAACGCATAATTTAAAAAAAGTTTGCTTGCTTAAGTATTCTGCCTCATGTGAAAAAGCATATTTGAAAAATTGGGGTTTCTTAAAAAAAAAATTAATAAGGATGCAGTTAGTGAAATTTTGGAAGGGGCTATATTTTAATATGATCATCAATTTATTTTTTTCCTGTATCTCCATGCTTTTGTGAACACTTTAGTGAAAATTTTATCTTGATATGTTGAAAATCACTAAAGTTATGATTTTTTTTCTAATACAATGTGTCCAAATAAGCAACCTTAAAAATGTCAGGTACACAAACTTTCTCAATATTTCAGCATTTTTTTTCACAAAAACTACTGGAGATATCAAAGTAAAATTCTATATTCTTCATAAGGAAGGTAAAAAGTGTTGTTAAAAAATTTTTCATTGAAATCTGAAACCATGGGTGACTTGGCCTGGATGATTTGAGATGGAATGACCCACCCCTAGCTATTTAAAACCAATATGACGGGACATGGCAGCCGATTACTATGGATGCTTCAGAATTTAAAAAGTCCGTCACGCAGGGGCTGCGTAGACTAAGCAGATTTCCCACATGAAGTTTTACAATAGAGAAATTTCACGAAAGCCAAGTAGTTAAGGAAATGGCCGAACTAGCTTTTGGTGGGAAAGTCACACGTTCGTTAGCAGCCCAGATTTAATAAAAACGCAAATATCTCGGATAATATTCAAGATAGAGAATAAAGGTAATAATGAAAATAAATTGTAGCGGCGAGGTACTCGCGAATGAATAACCTTGACAGTTAATCTTAATTTTCATGTGTTCGCAAGTATCTCGCTGCTATACGTTGCTATAGAGAAGTCCCTATAACTTAGTGAGGTTAGGCTTAGTGAGTCTCCTATCAGCATTCGAATAGTGAACCACGCTTTAGGTTACAGTGCGTAATTATTGATTGTGAAAAAAAGAGTGAAGTGTGGCCGTGGATGGATCTATGTACCCTTTACTAGCCAGGGCGGGCTAAGGGTTTTATTTAATGAGTTCGTAACTAAATAAAATCTTCTTATTCTGGACCTTTTTTTTATATATATATTCTTCATATTTAATAGCAAGGGACGCCAATAAAAAACATTTTTTTTCTTTTCGGTGCAAACTTTATTGAAACTACCCTTCAAGTTACTTAGCTGGCTTGACATCTCTTCAGGAGCAAAAAAAAAATATTTTGATTAAATTCTCGAAGAAACACATCTTCAATTTTGAAAAAGTTGATAATTAAAAATAGAAAAAGGGGCAGTAAAAAAAAAATAATAAATAAAAAAAAAAACTGAAATTAAATACTTCAATCAGATATTCTATAACATTTTATCTAAAATTAATCGATTTTTAATTGTGACCCGAAATAAGCGAGTAGAAGATTGACATGTAAATAATCGATTTGTAGTCAGCTGACTTAATCTACTTCGGGAAACTAATTATCAACTACCTCCCCAGTGAGGGCAGCCGCAACAAATGTAAGACGGAAACGAACACTTCAGAAATGTAAGTAGCAATCTGTAATTTGATTTAATACATATATCTTAGATGTAGGCACCTATTAATAAAATATCTAGCAAAAGAATAAGGGATTTGTTAAATTAATTTTTTATATTTTTTTTTGAAAAGATATAGTCCCTGAAGACGTGACCAGTAAGCCACGAAACATGTAGGGCAGTTTCAATAAAGTTTGCACCGAAAAGATAAAAATTTGTATTGGCCCTTGCCATGAAATGTTAAGAATATACAAATAATTTTTTTTTTGCCCAGAAAGAAATCGAAGTCGCCCCTCTAGGTTTACTATATGAAATTAAAGCTAACTCGTATGGATATTTCATTCATAATATTAAATGCGTTGAAATATTTAATTCGTCCGAGGACCGATTCATTGATGAATGTCCAGGTTTTGTGAATGCCACTTAAATAAACTCTTTAACCTTCACAAAATACGTTAAGTAGGGAAGATTTATCGTAAGGATTAGGATATTTGATCAAAAATTGATAAAATTCCTTCAGATGTAGGTCTACCATAAGCGTCTCTTAAATTTTCATCACAGATTGCATATAGTGAAAAAATGTACTTAACTTGAATAAAGCATATATGGTTCCTTACCTGTTTCTTGAGTCTGTTGGAAGTGTTGACGAGAACAAATACAATGTAGAACGTTAATATAATTTCTGAAGTTACAAGGACGATCATCCTGCTGTCCCTGAGTATGGCCTGTTTCATGCCGACGAAGACGAAAGGAGGTGTGATACAGAACATTAGGCCAACGCTTATCAGAATGTTGGCGCTATAATAGTCGTTTATCATCCTGTAGAACTCGCAGATCTTGTAATGACGAGACAAAATTGATCCTAATAAAAATAAACACATTAAAATCCCTGTCATGCATGCCCTCATTAAATTCTACAAATGCCATTATTTTATCTAAATATTGTATATATACTTCTCCTGTTAAGTCAAGTTATAGCACACTGATTTGCGGATGCAACATGCTCAAGCTAAGGAATAATCAAGTATTGATTTCCGTGAATCCATCACGAAGTAATGTCTCAGGAGATATGAATCTACAACTCTTTTTCTTGAGGTTTCATTATCTAAGTGGTCGCCAAACATCTACAGAATCAAAGCCAATAATATATTATCATCCACATACCTACGTTACTTCTAGGTTAGACAATGCTTAGATTTGAGAATATCCAAGCATTGTCTAACATAGACCACGCATCTGGTCAAATTTTTTGTTTACATATACCCAGAGGAGATTTGCGGTTGGTCCTCGTTTTGCTATGAACAGGTTACAGTTGAATCTTTTTAGTAGATTTCCCTGAAGGGAAATCAGGTATTGAGGTCGCGATTTTCGAAATTCTTCTTCAAATGTGTCCAGCGATCCAACCTAGGAGGAGAAGAGAATGAGGTCCGTTCGAAATTGTATATATATATATATATATATATATATATATATATATATATATATATATATATATATATACATATGTATCCCTATACATTTGACTGTTTCCGCTCTAGCGGTCGCAGTTATTGTTTAATCATTTCAAAACTCCATATTTAAGTCGTTTTATGCAAAAAGAATGATGAAGTTCGATACCGGCAGAAATTGGACTAGGGGGAGGGGGGATTTTGAAAATTTAAAATATCTCCGTTACTATACGTCTGATCGAATAATTGTATAGAACTAATCCCATAGAATATACTACAATTATTGTTATATGCATTTTTTTCTTCAATGAATATTAACAGATATATTTGTATTTTTCAGTTTTCATCCTTCGGAAGACCACCACTTTTACTCATGTTACATAAACAATACTCTGTTATATAATAAACCACATTATTCAAAGCTTAAATAACAAATATTGTTTTGCAGGGACCTTTATTAGACGAGATACGTGCAAATATATTCTGGTGACACCCCCCCCCCGCCTTAAGTTCTTGGACTACTAAAATTTGATTGATTGAAATAGAAATTATTCTGATTCATTATAAATTACAGTATTAGATATAATATAGCTTTCAATAAAATTAATTATTTATATTTTGATATACTTCAGTAATTGTTATTCTTTCCGTTGTGAGGTTGACAGGCCTGTTTAAATTTCAGAAGCTCCCCGTCGAGAGGTTTCATATTATCATTTATATTTATTCACTTAATATTCACGGTGGAATTATATACCAGAATGTAGATTTATCTATTGTTAAACTTCACCAGGGAAAACTGCTTAGCTTACGCAGCCCCTGCTTTGCATGTCCAAAAAGACTATTCTTGGTTAAAAGCCTAGATGACTGTACTTAATTATACTAATCTTCCACCTTCAATAAATATAAAGCAATATATGTTTATATAAACGATTGTCAGCTACGAACTTATAAACCGACAGATTTATTATTGGCGATTAGATTTGTCCACGTATTTCGCCATAACTTAGCTTTTAGTTGCTCTACTTTATATATCTATATATAACTTTACATTCTTTCCCATGTGCGGAAGAAAGATAGGAATGTGACGAAGGAAGTGGTTTTCCGGGTCAGAGACTGTCATGAAAAGAAACCTTTGGTCTGATGAAGAATGTTAAGAGGCAATTAAAGAAATAACGAGGCGGGAGAATCAAAGGGAAAACACGCATTACACAGAGAAGAGTTACTCAGGAAAGATGAGAACCGCTAAAAGGCGCCTCTGTCATAAAAAGAGGATTCAGGAAGCTTATAAACTCCAGGAGTTTTTCAGGTACGACAGACGGGAGTTGATCATGAGCAAGCATTAGCCAGTAGAGTGTTCTTAAAGTAAGTGATCAATTCAATGATAAGTGGCCCGGTTTGGTTTCAGATTTTCAAAAATCAGAGATCGGGAGGTGTTCATGAATTCATAGGAAAGTGGCACCGATTACAGTTTTCAAAAATAGTCATCTTGATAGAACACTAATACCTTACCTTATAATTACACTTTCTGAAACATGCTTACTTACGAAAATTGTGTTAGGGGCTTTTATCTCCCCAGGAAAATGTTCATTATAAGAGGATTAAGAAAGAGCAGGGACTTAAGACACTATACACTTAGGCGGGACTTGAAGAGTGTAAAATATATGAGGTACGGAACACAAAAATAATGGATACTTTGTAATAAGGTTAAAAGCCCAAGCTCTTGAGGTGAAAATGAAATTTTAAACGTGTAATCCTCTTACTTGAAGCAAAACTAACCGTGAGGCGCTTAAACAATCGCCGACTAAAAGAAAATATTCCTCCCCTGGACAAATTTCTAGTTATTATTTTACATATTGCAAATTAAAAGAATTAGATTACTTCATTATGTACAAGTGTATTTCTTTTTGTATTAATATTAATTACTTCAAAGACATTTTGAAAATAATTTTTGAGGCTTGTATGTTACCGGTCTGAGAAATGCCACTATGATTATGTGTATGGAACAAACATAATGGTCTCAAATACGACAATAACTTGAAAAAATATGATTCCATTCAGGCCTGAATACTGCATCTTTAGTCATTTAGTTTGTATAATTGAAAACTGGGAGTTCCCTAGGAATCCGAAATTAGTAGATCAAAGAGAATATATTCAAACTTCCTTTGGTGCTGAATTATATAACTAAATTTATGTCTGTTAGAGTGGTATATCTGAGAGACCATGTTAATTAATCATGGAGATTGTTTTATATTACGAGGTGAATAATTTATTTTATTATCAAATTTTGATAATTAGTTGTGTTTAATATATTTGTTAAAGTCTTGTTAAGCACTTTTTGACAAAGGAGACAATGGTTTTTTAAATAACTATTACAACGGGCCAAACAGCTATTGGAAAAAGTCCGTCAAACAGGAGCTACGTAAACTAAGCAGATTTCCCGCCTGAAGTTTAACAAACGTGCTGGTATTACATACTTGTGATCTCATCTCACCACTTATTTTCTATTTCTATGTAAATAACCGATCAGTAAAAGGGTTGTGAAGGAGGGGGGGATGGTGGTTATTGAAGGCCGAAAACAAGAAAGTAGAAATAACTCGCTTAATACTTTAGTTACAAAAAAAAATGTGTAGCTCAACAATTGTAGAACATTAATAGCTTACCAGATTGGTTATATAACATTTTAGGATCCGACTTATGACAGAGGAAATATTTTGACTTTTTCTAATTCGCCCTCTCTAAACCTACTATGACTCCAACCCTGATTTCAGCCAACAGCAAATACGACCTTTAGTGTTGACGATGTGAATCGATGAAATATGGAGTATGGTATAGATAAAATAAACAATAAAGAACAAAAACTTAATTGATGTCATAATTCGTGTGTTGCTGGATGTGGGAGTGCAGATCTGGGAAACAGATCTCAATAACACGAAGTCTTCCCACCAATTTATTTATTGACGCACAAAGCCTTTCGTGCATCATCAGGTGCTAACCAACAAACAACAAAGAAACAAGCTTAGGCCCAGTTATGCATCCAACAATTACATTTTGAAATATTTTAACAAAATAGAATTTCATACTAAAATCAGTCTTACGATAACGTCCTAACTTAAAACTACTAGAATCTAAGTCAAACATTAAAAGAATATATTATAGATCAATTAATTAAAATAGTTAAAGTGAATAAATACTCTAAACATTAACAACACAAGTATACCCTATGAAAAAGTTACTATAAATTAACAATTATCCTACCTTCTGCTGTATAATTGACGTTAACGCCAGGGCTTTGGGGCCACTACTGGCGACTAGCAGAGATGGAGGAGGCCTACTCAACAAGACAGAACTTGGCATTTCCAATTGCACATTTAGGCAGACACCGCTCCGTCTCTCCAGCTCAATGTAGAGAGGTTCCGATTTCTGACTTAGTTTGTGGTTATATTCCCTCGCCAATAAAGCTACCTCGTGTGGGGCATCTTCGTGCTTTTCTTTCCTCAAATGCTGGAGAAACGTTGAGTCCATTCTCGACAGATGCTCCTGGCACCTTTTCTTTAATTTCCTTGAAGTCCTTCCCACATAATACGCACCACATTCTCCACATATGATTTTATATATTCCCGACTGGTCCGGCAGCTTTATTGGGTCTTTTAGCTTACATAAAACGGATTTTAAATTATTTGGACTTGCAAAACCCACCCCGATTTTCTTACGTTTAAAGATTCTTTGGATTTTTTCCGACACGAATCCCAGATAGGGCAAAGAGCACCACCTTTCCACCTCTGAGGTAACTTCTGGAATCCCCAAACTCTTCCTAAGTCTCGTTAACTTCTTTCTCTCAATTATTCTATCCACCATTTGTATGGTATATCCATTAACCAACGCTAAGTGGTGAATAAATTTTAGCTCACGAGACTATTCTTCTTTACTCATTGGAATATCCAGCAATCGAGATACATGCCAATATGTTGAGATAACGACATCAATTAACCTCCTTCCACCACTATAAGCAAAAATTAGCGATATTTCATGCATACGCTAATATGCGTGAAATATCGCTAATTTTTGCTTATAGTGGTGGAAGGAGGTTTATTGATGTCGTTACCACAACATATTGACATGTATCTCACAAAGTAAAAGTTCGATGAAAACCCCTTTTGGTATTTAAACTTGGATCGGGTTCCTGGTATAACAGCTTATGAATAGGATGGGGGTTTACTGAAAGCAGAAAACAATATCCTCCATATATCTCAATTAAAAAAAAGTCCGTCACGCAGGGGCTGCGAAAACTAAGCAGATTTCCCAAGTGAAGCTATACAATAGAGAAATCTCCATAGGAGAGCCGAACAGTTACGGCAAAAGGCCGAACTAGCTTTTCGTGGGAAATTCAAAAATCCTTTATCGGCCCAAATTTCATAAAAATGCAAATATCTCGGTTAATATTCAAGATAGCGAATAAATGTATATAACAATATTTCTAGTAAGTTTAATTTGCAATAAGATTGGTTCTGGACAATTTTTCGATCCGACGTATAGTAACGGAGATATTTCGAATTTTCGAAAATCCTCCCCTCTAAACCCCCCCTCCCACTGGTCCGATTTCAGCCGTTAACGAACTTGATCTTTCTTTTTACATAAAACGACTAAATATCGAGTTTGGTAACGATCAAACAAAAATTGCAACCGCTAGAGCGGTAACAGACAAATATATATATATATATATATATATATATATATATATATATACATTTTTGAACGGACCTCATTTTAGTCATCTCCTGGGTAGGATCGATGGACATTTGAAGAAAAATTTCGAAAATCGCATCATGAGTACAACCTCAATAGCTGATTTCCCTTAAGGGAAATCTGCTAAAAACAAAAAAAAAAAAAGTCCGTCACGCAGGGGCTGCGTAAACTAAGCAGATTTCCCACGTGAAGTTTTACAATAGAAAAATCCGCCTAATAACAGCTGTAGAAGGAAGGGATCTCTAAACCTATTCACGAGGGACGAATAGTTATGGAAACGGCCACCAGAGATCTCGGCGGAGAGTCCGGAACATGGCGGGGTTCCGTCGACCACACACACACTACAAATGCAAATATCTCGGTTAATATTCAAGATACAGAATAAATGTATAGAACAATATGTATAGTAAATTTAATTTACAATAAGATTGATTCTATACAATTCTTCGACCCGACGCAGAATAACGGAGATATTTTGAATTTTCCCCCCCTCTAACACCCACCTCCCACTTGTCCGAGTTCATCCATTAACGAACTTGAGCTCTGTTTTTACGTATTACGCTTAAATATGAAGTTTGGTAAATATCAAATACGGACCTCATTTTCGTCATCTCCTGGGTAGGATCGATGGACATTTTTGGAAATTGTTCAAAACTCGCGTCATGAGTACGACCTCAATAGCTGATTTCCCTTAAGGGAAATCTGCTAAAAATGCTTGACTTAATATTAAAGCTTCTCAACTCTGCGTAGAACCATCTTTAATTGGGGAATTGAATATAATTCGGAGGACATTTTTTTGGAATTTCAGTAATCTTTCAATGTTAAAGTCAACCTGTAAATCCATATTGATGTCAACTGGGCGTGAAGCAAAATATTTAAAAAAGTGCACATAGCCTATTTACCTGTAGTGTCTAAGTAAAGAGCGTTAAGGCGATTTTCTTCATTCTTTAGAATATATGTAGTAATTTCCGTGAATGAAGTAAATTGTAATGGTACCAGGAAAGCTGGGCTTCTGGCAAAGAAGAACGCTAAGGTGTCAAGAATCCTCCATGTTGTCTTTGGGCCTAGGCTGATAAGGCAGATTACCTGAAATGTTTAAATGTTAGTATAATATGCAATTTAAATGTTAGTAAATGCGTTAACTGAACCTAATGCTAGCGGCCAAAAACATTTATCATAAAAACTTTTTTAAATTCTTTTGGAAATTTTTTTAATCATTTATATATTAAAAAGTCTGATTTCATAAAGTCTTCTCTCCTTTTAGAGACCCAATATAAACATGAACTTAAATTTTAGATTAGATGATTTCATATTATAGTTTCAAATGAAAGAGATCGAATGATTAGGTGTGAGACTTTTTCTGAATGCTGCAAACTTAAAAACACACATTTCGAGAAAAATATATTGAACAACATTGTAATCTTAGCATGTTCTGTGGAAAAATGGCACAATGTATAAACTTGAAAGAAGAAATTAATGTTATTATATTATTATTAGAAATTAATTATAATCAGTTGATATAAAATGATTTCTGAATGGTTAACAGTTACTTGCGTGAAACAAGATGTTTCTGTTGCTATTAAAGCACTATCTGATTGGTTAATGTCTGATAAACTAGCTACGAACGTGCCGAAAACAAATATTCTAGATTTATACAAACATTCCTCACGTCCTTCAGGAGTGATATCAATGAACACTAGGGACATTTTACCAGTCCCCATGAAAAAGTTTTTAGGTTTGGCTGTGGACAAAAGCCTAGATTGATTTGGTATTGAAGAATTAAGTAAGGGATTGCTTCATATTAAAATATGTTAAGAAATATTTTCCGATGGAAATTCCATTACTTATATATTAGTTTATTTTCTTAGTTGGGCAACTTATGACTTTAACATTGGGATTACTGATAAAATCATATTTTAATATTTAAATTGCAGAAGAGTCCAATAAGAATTATATTCAACAAAAAGCCGAGAGACTCCTATCGACAAGTCTTTATGGAGTTGAGAATGACATTTCTTTCAATATAAATGTACCAAACATTACTGTTTGTGCATACATGAAATTGTTTTAAAGAAATAGTGTAACGCTTAATCCTAAAAGAATGTCTAAGAATATTTTTCAAACTCCCAAACACAAAAACAAATATTTCAAGAAAATATTTTCAGGATAACGGCAGAATATCTTAATAAATCTATTAAAAAATATCCCTTGTTTAAAAATAAATTGAAGGACTTCATATCTGAAAGATATTTTTATAAAAGAATAATACTACAGAAATGGTTCAACTATTACACAAAACTACAAAATATTTGAAATAAAAATCGCTCAAAAAATATTTTTTCTGTAATAAAAAAATTACAGAAATTAAATTAAATTATTCTGTTGAATAATGGTAACATTACTAAACTGAAATGAGTGAAGAAAGTGAAACATTTTGCAATAGAGTGAAGAAAGTAATCACTTTATTCACAAGTGAAGAAAGTGAATTGCCTTCTTAATTAGTAATAAGTATAAATTAAAAAAATAATTTGAAGTTGGAAATTAAATGCTTTTAAATGTTTCTTAACATTGTATTTGGGGCTCAGGTTAGCCATGTGAGTTAAAGCGTTGACCTTTAACTCACATGGTAAACCTAGAGTGGCGAGTTCGATTCTCGCCTGGGCAAAGGAAATTATTTAGTGACGAAATTCATTAAATAACATCCTAAAATACCACCCTGACTAGAAAAGGGTGGTAACCTGTAGATAACCCGTCCCAATTGGCCTAAGTTGCAAAAAGTGGACGTTAATAAATAATAATTAACATTGTAAGAATTTATTTCAACAAAATAAATTGAAATGTGAATGAATTATTGGTGGAAATAATCAATATATTTTAAAATTTAAATATAATAATAATTACCTTCCTTGTTTATAACTGCACTACTTCACAATCATCACTAGTTGTTTTATAACTAACCTTTCACAACCATGCTTATAACCTACCAACAACAGACCACAATCTTCACAACATCCTAATTGTGTTCATATTCTGGTTAGACCTGATCATGTATTACACGATTACAGAAAAAAATTAATATTACACTCGTGACGAAAGACGAAAAAGGGTAAACATTTTACTCGAGTTTTAAAATGATCTACTTTCGTCACTTGTATAATAAATAACTATTTTTATCAAGTACTTATCTCTTTAAAGCGAGGGCAAGTTTCTCGTAATTTATAAAGCGTTCCGTCCTTTAATGAATTTAAGAATAATGACGAAGCAAGCCAAGAAATTAAATAAGCATTTTATATACTTAGAGTGGTATTAACATAGTTAACAAAATTAGTCATATATTACTTTCATATATGTTTGAATTTCCTTACATTTCAAATTTAAAGAGAGGAATCCAATTAGTATGTCAGGTGTATATTTGTAGCATCGTTAGCAAAGGCTTGTGATTAGTTGATGACTAAATTTAAGAAAAATATATTCTTAGGGCTGGGAAAAAATTGTAACGTTCTCCTGAAAATACATCCATACTTTCAGTTCGGACTATGGTAAAATAATTTATGGGAAAATGTAGCAGTTTATTTTCATTTCATTAAAAATTTTTCTCTTATACCATCTCTCATTTTATCTTAAACCATCAGTATTAAAAATTAAACACACACACACACACACACACACACACACATCAAACGCATGTTGGATAGATATCCAGGAAACTGCCCCCCCCCCCCATAAAATAATAAGTAAGTAATAATAAGATAAGTTAATAAAATATAAATATAAGTATGTAAATAAAAGTTAACAAATAATAAAATATGTTAAAACATAATTAAATAAGTTTATAAATAATAAAATAAATATTATTAATTTGATGAAAAAAAAGCGTAAACCTCCACTTTTTTTGATGTAGATCTCTTTTACACCAACTTTTTACAGGCTGTTTTTATCCCAACTATTTTGGCTCAGAATTTTATAAAGTGCCTTAATAAATTATGAAGTACTTCTGCATGTTAAATTAAACCCAGTAAGTCTCACGTTACCCATGTGAGTTCATGCGTGATTTAATAAGTTTGCTAAATCTGGAGCTGTGGGTACAATTTCCGTGGAAGATAATTAGTAATTTGAATTTAATGTTAACCGTACACTGTACATCAAATATTTGTGAAATTCGAACTTTCTGAATTTTCTGCCAATCGTACAGTTGTCTTATCAGATTCCGATCAAAATTTGGCTTTCAGTGAGTTTACCTTCTTATTTTTCCGATCTGGATGAGCTTTGAGCTTGGATGGGAGTCAGGTGACAATAATGCCTGAATAATAGAAATTTTCATTTTAAATTGAATTTATTTGAATAAAATATGATGTTTCAGGCCTCATTTGTATATTATTTTTTACTGTTCTGTTTTATTTTCAACCATGCCTACAATGGAAATGCCAATTCGAAGGAATTATTTGTCACAAGGAGAAAGCAGATTAAAATGAACGTGGTTTAGCATGAGCGATTAAACATAAAATAATAAACCAATTACCTGTAGAATTTTTGCAAGTAAGACAGAATAAGAGCGCCATGGTATAATCACACCTTTCTTTGCGGCGTCCTTCAATCCTAGAAAGCCTTTCTTAAATTTTGAGCACTTAGGAGCATAAGCATAGTAAACTAACCAAGACATCAGAAGTACAATTTGGGTAAAAAGAAAAGCTACCCAAAGTATCTTGTCATGAATCACCTAAAAATTGTATACATTACATGGAATAAAGAAAGGACAAATATACTTAAAAAAAATACACTTATTTGAAATAACATCATGAAAATAAGTGTGTTTATATATATATTAAAGCAATTATAATAATCAACGTAAATGTTTTACTCAGAACAATTAGTGAGAAATAGCTTTGAAGGAGATATGAATGGTCGGTTTTAGTAGATTTCCCTTAGGGGAAATCAGCTATTGAGGTCGTACTCATGGCACGATTTTCGAAAAATTTCTTCAAATGTCCATCGATCCTACCCACGAGATGACGAAAATGAGGTCCCTTCAAAATTATATATATATATATATATATATATATATATATATATATATATATATTCTGTTAACGCTCTAGCGGTCGCAATTTTTGTTTGATCGTTACCAAACTCGATATTTAATCGTTTTGTGTAAAAAAGATCAAGTTTGATAATGGCTGAAATCGGACCAGTGGGAGGGGGGGGATTTTTGAAAATTCGAAATATTATGCGTCGGATTGAAAAATTGTATAGTACCAATCTTATTGCAAATTACATTTACTATAAATATTGTTCTATACATTTGTCCTCTATCTTGAATAATAACCGAGATATTTGCATTTTTATTAAGTGTGTGTGGTCGGCATAAGTCGACTATATTCAGGACTTTCCGCCGAAAGCTAGTTCGGCTGTTTCCGTAACTGTTCGTACCTCGTGAATTGCTTTAGAGATTCGTTACTACTACTGTAGTAGGCAGATTTTTCTATTGTAAAACTTCACGTGGGAAATCTTAGTTCACGCAGCCCCTGCGTGATGGACATTCTTAGGTACCTGCTAAACGCTTTCCACCTAAAGAGTTTGTTTAAAGTAGCATATGTGCCAATTTGCAAAATGGTCATTTCAACAACAGATCAGAGTTGCATTAAACGCAAATTAAAGTAATTATTTTGGAATATGTACCCATATGATGTGCATGATGGTACAGAACTATCGTGTAAGGGATAGAGGGTCGATCTGAGAGATTTGGCTGAGTGAGAACTTTTTGGAAGGCACGATGGACGATCCTAGCTGAGCTCAATGGCTTAATGTAGTGAGGTCCAGGTGCTGCAAGGATTGTAGTGTCTACAAGTAACAAAAATTTCAGAAGGTTCAAAAATAGTTTCAGAACTTTTGTGTTGTGAATTACTTGAAGGACGTATTTCCTTTCATCCAAGCTAGATAGGGTTAGTTATGTATTGATATTCCCCCATGTTCGGAAAAATGAGTTTATTCCTAAAAATAATATATATATATATATATATATATATATAAATAAGAATAGGGATGCATCTATTAGTTTTTGTAGATATAACCATGATTACAGTTTTATTTCTCAGTTGGATCAACACGTTTCGCTTTATTCAAAGAGCGAGTTCGATCAATGTAGACTAGTTTAGAGATAGGGAAAGTGATATGAGGAGTAAATGGAATTTTACTAATGAGATAGTTAATTAATAGTATCACAGAGAGTCAGTGGCATTGCATTATAATTCTAATTGTTACAGTGTGTGATGCTGTTAGGCTAAATTAAAGGATCGGGAAATAGGATACATTCTAAATTTCGTCAGAACCTTCCAGCAACACCTACTTAGCACAATTCGAATCAGTTTTCCATCTAAATGGAAATGATAATTTTCCAAGATTATTTTGACATTCTCTGGAAATTATTTTAATGCAATTTACTAAATTATTTTTTTTTTCAAATAATATAACCTATCTCACTAGTTTTTAATTGTCTACAATTGCAATATTTTTTTTTTCAATTTACAGTATTTAAGAGTGCCATTCAACCACTAAAAAGGTCATAACCCTTTTAAAAGAATTTCTTTTTTTACTTCATTATTACGTGTTTTAGACAATACTCACTATTTTTATAAATAGTGATAGTATGAGACGAATACCTAATAAAATGACACGTGCCGAGTTTACATTTTCCCACTGCTAATAGATATGGAGCTTCGCTTCGAGGGTTTAAGAATTTAGCAAGATTCGGGGACACTTCACATAGTCGCTTATAGTGTCTTTTTTTATGCGCTGATATCTTGACTTGGTTAGTTATTCCCAATTTCAATAATTATTGGAGTTATGCCCGATTGGAGAGAGGTTTCCTACATAGAAGGATTGGACCGCCTAGATGAAAACCTCGTAGATATCATTTAACGCAGGAAGTTATGGTGTAGACTTTAGTCTCCGACATTGCCAGAGGATCCTTGAGTGAAATATTTTTTTTCATTACATGGTTGCTTTCAATCATTTTATTTTAATTATCATTTTTCCAAATTCAAAAACGTGTTATTAATTACATTTAATCAATAATAGCACCATAAAAAATCTAATATAGATTAATACAATCAAATAAGCTGAACCCTAATTGCATAGGAATAATCCAGTGAGTAATTGTAAATAAAATCGAAAAAATAAAATCTTGAGCGAACGGCATGTAAGTGGACGAGACCAATAACCATTATAGGCTTGGCACAAACGTGGTCCGTTTTCAAATACTTTAGGTAACGGACAGAAGTTTTGTGTGGGACCATCAACGGAGGAACAAAATTGTTGCCCGCTCATAGAAACCCCCTCACAGCCATTAATGTCTTGGGACAATTTTCGAAACGCTGAAGGGTTAAGGACAATACAATTCAAACATTATTCTCCAAGTTTCAATCTGTACATGCTTCAAAGAAAAGGCACAGGGTACTGTCCCCAGGTATACTTAGATGAATATTGAACTACGAAGGAAATGGCCCTGATATGGAAATATATGTCAATTATGAAGCCATGTGAATAGCCTAAACGTGTACAACCAAATAACCTTACTCAAGTTCTAATCAGAGTGCTTGCGTTGATATCAATGTTTGTCAATGATGGAAGATGTTTCGGTGGGAAGATACTTTTGAAAACAAAAAACTTCTATTTAGGCTTGAAGCGCGCCTATCTTGTCCTGGTTAATATACCACTAAGACCAATGTTTCTTTTTTTCCCTAAAATGGAATTTATTTATTTAATCTTGTGGGGAAAGTCGCTAAAATAATAATAAATGAGAGCTTACCGCCCAACTCGCCACCGTGTATATTCTTTCTGCACTTAGAATGATGCCAATACACACGGAATAAACGTAAGAGATTTTGGAAAAGTTAAGTTGCCCATAATATGGGAATACCCCTCCAATCCTCGACAACAGAATGAGAGGTGCCAATACTTGATCAAAACTCACTACTAGCCTCCGCATAACTGCCTTGGTTGCGTGTACGTTCATCCGATGGATCTCTAAATCGATATTAGTGACATGCCGATGGTAATCTTCAAATAATTACAACGAATTGGGCTTAATAATCAATATGTTTATCAGTGTAATGTGTAGAAAATTTATGAGAGTCACTATTACCATCCATAATATTTTAATATAACTATTATTTCTTCCAGAACATTTACTCTAAAGATGGCTCTTCCAATGTCCTTATATCTCCAATACTGTGAAAATAGCCAAAAACTAGTTAGAGAAATCATTTATAGTTCAACATAAGATAGTGGAAGGGGATGAGACAGCCAATACATAACTCAATAAAAAGAATAGTATTGCCAACTCCACCGCAATATTTTTATTTATATCAGAAGAGTACTTTTCGTTCTCTCAAGAGAACATCTCCAGACCAGTTCTACTTCTAGATCTACCACTTGAAGTCTGTTAAAAAATACTGGCAAAGAGTACTTGTCCAGCTCTAGATCAGAATTTGGCTATATTATTTTCCCTCGTGAAAATGATATCCACCAACACAGCCTAACGCCTCTTTTGCTGTCGCTCTCTCTTGAAAATGAAAATATATTGATTGAATTGACATTAAAAAATACTGCCACTAAAATCTATTTTATTTACTTATGAATGTTGATAAGGTAAATCCATCAAGAAAAATGATAATTGTTCACAAACACATCAAAGAAATATTCAAAATAAGCAATAATACTTTAAAAACTATGGCTTGCTACTAGAATTCAAGGATTGATTTTACACCCTAAGACTTGGACATTGTAACTTCAGATAAAATATACTACATCTCTTTTCCAAGAAGACCACTTTAAACACCATTTTATTGCACAGTAAACATTCGATAACCAAGTAATAAATATCGTGGAAATAGAAAATGTTAGCAATATGTGGAAAATAAAGCTGCTACTTTGATTTTCTTTGCTAAACAATAACCAGGAAGAACTAAACCTAAAGCTTCATTAAATACTAAATGGAATAAAAGGGAGGATATAAAATGAAAATAAAGTACAGATAGTATAAACATATACACTTCATGTCTAATACAATTCTCAACCGCATCTCCGTTCCGATCTCTTTCTCTCTTTATCAATATTTTCTTATAACTTTCCATTCAGCTATTTAGTTACAAACATCTTTATACTGGTAAAGTACCTTAGCCACAGAAGGTCGCCAGAATTTTCCATGAATGTTTTATTAAAGGGAGTTTATGCGTGAGTGTCTTTTATTATTATAACTATTGACCACTTCCTAACTTTTAGATAAATTGGTGGAAGTCATTCACAAATTAAACAGTGCCCTCATTACACTAGGTTCCCATGAATCATAATAACCGAATTATGAATTGTTCATTTGCCCTAAATGATTATTCATTAATGAATAATCACTGTGAGAAATGTAGTAATAATCAGTGAATTATTTATTTAAAGGATTATTCAATGGTGGTTCATTTGAAAGAAAACTTACATTATGATTTACTGCTGTTGTGGGAAGAAATAATTGACTATGTAAAAATAACATTCCACATTTGAAATTGTGTTAAAATATTCTAATTTCACGTACTCTATGATGACAATTAACTATACATTTGTCACTCAGGTAGCAAAGTATTTGGCTAGAGGTTTTTCTGTATATTGTTTTAGGTTTTATGCATGATTCCTTACTTATTTCAATTTTTCGAACTCATTTATTACGAAATTTCTCGTAGAAGAACTAAAATATTCTAGTTCGAAGAAAGTTTTGAAAATTCCCTAACACTATTTGTACATTCTACAATTCTGAACTGGAGTTAATGCACTAGTTTTTGAATAGAATTTCCATTATCTAGGAAAATCTGTATATAATTTGTTTCCCGGAAAACATTTCTCTATCACGAAAATACGTACAAAGCATTTCACATGACTCCTTTAATCAGATTTTTAGTTATACATATTTATTATTTGGGTTTTTATGCTCCATCACAATTCTGACTTAGAAAGGCTCTCAATGTTTGGGAAACCTCTTATTAAATTCTAAGCTTCATTTTGTATAGAAGGTCAAGGCGATTCGGGAATTTTACAACCACAATTATGCTTTGGAGATTTTTGGTATGCAATGTGGTAATAACTCATTTCATCAGGTTATCAAAGAAAGATAAATAATATCCAAAATGACGTTTGACCACTCAGGTGGTTTCTTTATCAACTGATTACTTAACCGAGAGAGTGTTAAGTGAGATTCAAGATTCTAAAATTTACTAAAAAACGATAAAATATTATATATTCTATAATTATATTATAGAAACATAAAGTTATGTAAAAATGAGACTATCTCAACCAATAACCAGGAAGAACTAAACCTATAGCTTCATTAAATACTAAACGGAATAAAAGGGAGGATATAAAATGAAAATAAAGTACAGATAGTATAAATGAGACTACTTATGTAAAAATGAGATTATCTCAAAAAAAGGCTTTTCCGGCCTACAAATGGAAAATTTCCTAAACCACAGCCACCTCAGTTGATGGTTTGTTCCTTAAAATTTATTTTATATACATACCCAATTCATTATGTACCACATAATTATGTTGTATAAAAATAGAATCATGAGTAGAGCATAACTATATGCTAACATAAATACGTGAATTTGTAGTTCATAAAATAAGAGAACCTGCATGATTAATACTTATTTAAGTTTTGTAATTATTATTCTGTTACTGATTGACTAAAAATATTTCACAAAACGTGCCTCAAATCATCATGTCAGATGAAATATGCAAAACATATATTTTTAATACAAAACTCGGAATTATACATTAATCTATTGTTAGTCTTCAAGCTCACAAACAACTATATCTACAAGCATATTTTGTTGGAAACAGGGATGAACATTTTCTTTTCTTTTCATTTTTTTTTTAGAATATATTTTAAATATTAAGAGCATTTAAAAGTTAAATAATGTATTATTTTTTTGAAAAGTAATTAATTACTATCATTTAATATGGCTTGTTTCTTGATGTTAACGACTTATACTTTCATAAAATTCTTCTATATATTATTATTTATGAGCTTATCTTAATTGTCTACTTAAGTTAAGTAGTATGATAGACTGTAGGACTAACAAATTAACAACAAATGGCCAGACCCCATGGCAACGTTATGTATATATGCCAATAAATTATTATCTTATCTTACATTATGTACCACAACATTAGTTAATTACTAAATGTTCTATTCCTTAATGTAATAAGACTGAAACTACCTACTGTACGAACAATAACAGGCCTGCTATAGAAATGTTGGTGTAGCTTATGAGTTTCCCGCTATTATAAAGTTTAACACAGTGTTCAAGTTAAACGCATTAGTGGTATTGACGTTCGCGCACTATTTATCAGAGTAATGGAGTTAAACTCTCTTATAAATCCTATATATCGAGTTGGTTAGGGGTTCAATTACTACAGTGTATACTGGGAGGACACAGGCTGACCCGGGAGATGAGGTAGGCAGAAGACCGCAAAATACTTGCTAACTCCCAGCATACTTCCACTGGCATCCTGGTGGAACTTGGGCGTCCATCTTGTGGCCTAACCATCTCATGCCTGCTTAATATCAGCCCCCTCCTTCAGTTTAGTTTACGAATAACTTCGGTTCCCCAACAGATCCGATTGCAAGTTTTTATTTCCTTGTGATTGAATTCTTTCAGGATATTTATAAGTTATGATGCGTGTATGGAGAAAAAAACAAAAGTTGGAAATGAAATTTGGAATATACCAAACTTGTCAAGAGGAACCTGGAAATCAGAGGAGTTTATTCTGTTATTTTTTATATGAGTAAATTAATGAATAAATTAAGAGGACGAGAATACGAAGACAGATTATCAAGTATAATTGGAAAATATATCACATTTCTAGTGATGCATTTTCCTAAAATAATAAGCTATAAAATAAAAATCACAACTCTCCGGAGAAGGATACCTCTATTAATGCTGGGGTTAAGAGATTGAAAATTAAAAATACTAAATCACCATTAAAAAGACATGGTTCAAATAATCACGTTATATAATCTATCTTTTTAGAAATGTTGTGTGCTACAATTGTTGTTCTATATATTTTCTTCTATATATCAAATATTAGCAGAGATTGTTGTACTTTTAGTACATTTATCTTAAGGGAAAACATCTAGTGAGTTTGTGCAGATGACACGAGTTTTCAATAATTTCTTCAAATGCTCATGGAATCTACCCCGGAGATGTCGAAAATAAGGTCCGCTGAAAGCTATATATATATATATATATATATATATATATATATATATATATATATATATACACTAGCAAACCCGGCGAACTCCGTTTCGGCACCAGATGGCTTCGTTTTATGTAACATTTTGTTTGGTGATTAAAAGATTTTTTTGTTTTATATTTGAAAAGGAAAAATTTGATTTCATTTCACAACAGTAATGAATTCATTTCGATTACAAAAAGTGAAGTGTTATTTAGTTGAACCTCTCTAAGTAAATGAAAGTGAATCCAAAGTAAATACTGAATCGAAGCGTTATACGTGTCCGCAAATTATCCGTTTCATTGAAGTGCTCTTTGGTAAACCACATTTTTTGTTTTTTGGTCTGACGTTAACACAAACAAAGCGGATGGTTTCCCAACTCGTGAACACGCAACGTATAACTGCCCATGTGAAAAACAATGATTTTCTAAATTTATCCCGCAAACACTAAGCGATTGGCCTTGCGACTTGTTAATTGTCATTGCGAACGCAAGGCGAACTGGAAATTGCAATCGTTTGAAATCAAACGAAAGATCAGTCGGAATCATTGGTATTCGAGGAATACATACATTTTCACCTGCGTACTTTCCGTTAATAATGGTTGCCTCAATCACATTCGGCATAAGTCTTTTTACCGAAAGTCGAGTGCCGTTGCAAAGTCGCGGTGGATTCAAATTACGCAATATCATAATAACTGTACCAACTTTGAGTTGCAAGTTATGTGGTGGAAATCCTGGTAACTCCAGAGAGTTCAAAAACTCCATTGGATAATTTACTACATCATCGGGATTTGTTATGGAATCAACGGATTTGTATGTCACCAAATCGCCAGCAATTTTTGATTGAATGGTGAAATTCAGTGCGTGTACATCATTATTCTTTGCGGCAAGAATTGCTCGTTGACTTAACCAAGCATAATTCTGATAATTCTCACTAATGTTTGGGAAAACATTTTCAATAAGAGCTAATTGAGAGTCTACAAATCGGCAAAGGTCGTTGGTAAGAGTAATTAATCCAGATGTCACATCAACTGGGACTTTTCCATTTCCAACAGCTAACAATTGTTTGGAAAATTATGCAGCACTTTGATCATTTTGAAGTTGAACTCTCATATTAGTGGTTAGCGATAATGTTTTTACGTTATTCCATAAAAGTGATGCCTTCAGGCAAGCAATCAATTCATCTGCAGGCGTTCCACGGGGAATTACTGGCAACGTCTGCCTGAAATCGCCTGCCAACAATATCATCAAGCCGCCAAAGATGTTGTTATTTCGCCGAAGATCCTTCAGTGTGAAGTTAAGTGCTTCAAGTGATTTCTTATGTGCCAGTGTGCACTCATCCCAAAGAATGAGCTTGCATTGCATCAAAAATTTTCCCATTGCACTGGATCGGGAAATATTGCATGTTGGAGTATCAATTGTGTTTAAATTGAGTGGCAACTTAAGCGCAGAATGTGCAGTACGACCGCCATCTAGAGGAGTCGCCGTAATTCCAGATGATGCTAACGCCTAAGCTATGTCACATCTTGATCGAATAGTGGCCAAAATCAATGAAATGACAAATGTTTTCCCTGTTCCTCCAGGTGCGTCCAGGAAGAATAGACCACCAGTATTATTGTCCACCGCTTGCATTAATGTTTCGTATACTTGTTAATGCTGTTCATTCAGCAACGGCACATTATTTCGAACGAATTCCTGCAATGTATCAACATTGTATTGCAGCTCTCGATTTAATTCTTGGTTGGATCCATGGCGATTATGTCATGGCGATCTTGCGGTTTTTGGCCCTGTTCCAACTCACGTTCAATTTCCGTCCACTTCGGATTGCATGTGAACGTAATAAATAAATCCGGAGTTCCATAATTTCGCACGTACGTGGAAGTGGCTGTGGTGGTGTAAGCAATGGATCCAGTTTGGCTTTTCCACTTGCGCAGTACAATCCAGCCGTTTCTCTTTTGAACTTTAACGCATAGCAATATCGGCATATAGTCGTCATTGGTCCAATATCTAAATTTTCATCATCATTGTAGTTCGCAGTGGGATCATATTGGAATGCCAAGCGATTGTATGATGCCAATGATTTTCGTGTGCTCACGCGTTGTCTCAATCGGGCATTTTCTCTTATTATATTTT
This sequence comes from Riptortus pedestris, assembly GCA_019009955.1. Lineage (NCBI taxonomy): Eukaryota > Metazoa > Arthropoda > Insecta > Hemiptera > Alydidae > Riptortus > Riptortus pedestris. Next base: position 72,525,656 of record CM032231.1, read on the forward strand.
GTCTTTCTTCGCTTAAGTTCTGTGAATACACTTGTTGCTGGCTTGCATGTCTTGTGCGGCGGCCGATGTTCGCAAGTCGTCCTCTAGGCATTTTGGACTATGGACAGAGTGGTGAATTTAACCTCAAATGCACGATCCACATAATTTACACAGTTCAACATACCACCTTAAAGACCTGTTGAAATTGAATAAAAATTTGCACAATACACGTGGTTGATTTGATGGTTTCCAATTGAAATGTTAGGAAACGAATAACTTATTTTTTTTACTTTTTTTTCACAATTTCACAGTGAACACGATACCGGTTTGTCACATGAAATTAACTGAGCAGAGAACAATGAGCAGCTGCCAAACAATGTATCACGCACCGGCGCCATCTACTTAAAATATTGGTTTGTAGTACATGCTATGTATCAGAGATGGCGCTGCATGTGAAACATATGTTTATTAAACTGCAAAGGTTATTCAACAGATAAATAGAATAGGCAATAGACCTATAATTTAAAATTAATATTTATTGTGCAATTTTTATTGTTACTTATATTAATACCTTTTTGCGGTATTGATTGCATAATTATTGACAAATTTTTGTTCGTTTTGATTTAATAAATACAGGTTAAGTAAGTACGCAATATACAATGAATGATAGTATAATGAGGAATATTCCAATAACAGCTGTTACTTTTCTGTACTTTGCGTACTCAAACGATGCACTGAAAACACATGTTATTTTAACAGTATAATGAAAAAAGATTTTCCCGCTTTTCTGTTGAAATTTTTCCTGAATTTTCTTTGCTATAAACCTCACGGAGCCCGAGACCTTTCCAACGAATGCAAAACCGTGGAAATCGGTTCGTGCGTTCCGGAGTTATAGCGTCAGGAAGGAAAACCCGACTTATTTTTATATATATATATATATATATATACATATATCGTCTGTTATTTCTCTAGTAAACTCGATGTTCAAATATTATGTAACGTTAAATATCAAGTTCGGACTTGCTGAAATTTGATCACTGGGAGGGAGGGGTTGTTTAGAGGGGGAATTTTGGACATACGAAATATCTTTGATATGATGAGTGGTATCGACAAGTTGTTTGTAACCAATCTTATTGGTATAATGTCTTGCAAATAGTGTTATATATCCTTCTCTCTAGCAGGAATATTAACCAAGATATTTGCATTTAATTCATTTTCTGCCTTCAGTAACCCCCACTATAAGTCATTGCAAGTAAACAATAAGCTAATTTATCATGAAGCATTTTATTCCAAGCTTAAATACCAAATATTGTTTTCAAGGTGCCTTAATTATGTGAGGTACATGCAAATATATAGTTTGAAGAGGTCATCAATTACGGTCTTGACACAAGAATGTTTATTTTATCAATGCAGAACTTGATATATACTTTTTCATTCAGCTCTAATGATCGTATTAATTAATATCTGAAATAAGACTTTGAATAGGGGTGGGGGTTCCTGACGGACTTTTATTTAGTTTTAGCTTGCATTTGACGATCACTTATGATTTCTAATTAATTCAAATATGAAAATAAACTTCTCATGTTCAGCTTAAATTTCAAGTCCTGGTTGCATAGGCTTCTTATTATGTAAGAATTAGGGAATGGCATTTGGGATGATGTGTCTGGCATTGCAACAGGTGGGAGCTTACCTACGCCTACGTCAAGAACTCAAACTACACCGTTTGACAGAGGTCTGAACCTGAAGCTGCGTTGGTGACTTATACTAAACCCTCTAGACGCTTGTGTCTTGAGGCTTAGTAGGCATTAGCGCCTTAGGATGAATCACTATATATTTCAGATTTACCACATTTCCTTTAGGGGAAATCCGCCATTGTGGTTGTACTCATGATTGGATTTAAAAAAAAAAAACTTCAAATTTCCATCGATCCTACCTAAGAGATGACGAAAACGAGGTCCGTTCAAAATTATAAAAATATATATTTATTTTTGTCTATTAACGCTCTAGCAGTCGAAATTTTTGTTTGATCGATACCAAACTCAGTATTTAAACGCTCTATTTAAAAATGAAGATCAAGTGCGAAAACGGTTAACATTGGACCAGTGGAAAGGAGGGTTCAGTGGTGGGAATTTTGAAAATTCGAAGAATCTCCGTTATTATGGGTTATTATTTGAAATGTAATGTTCTATAAATGTTTTATGTACGTTTCTTTTTCATTGTCTTGAATTTAGCCGAGATATTTGCACTCTATAGTTTTTTTCCATTAGAAAACTCCCACTCCTAATCATGTCATATTAAAAATAAGCAGTTATATTATGAAAATACTAAATATGTTTCCATTGAACATTTGCGTTTTGAGATAAATGCAAATCCTTGAGGCACGTGGGAAATCTGTATAGTTAACGCAGCTCCTGCGTGACGGACGTTCCTCTGAAGTGCTTTTCTGGCTAGTTGACCATTCAATACCATAACAAATCGTTTAAAGAACGAGACAGAAACAGAACCTAGATAGTGTGCACAAAATATATTGATAATTATTTTCGCACGAAATGCCTCAGCCAGTAGATATTCTTCTGAGTGAGTGTATCTATTATTAATGTTATAGGGAAATTTCTGAGTTGGGCAGATAATATTTCTCCACCAGTTATAAAAGTTATATAGCATCAAAATATTTTTGATCATTTTGTAACTGAAAATTCCCGTCAGGCAGTAACTACTGAATAGAATTGTCGTGTGCAAGAATGATACACTGATATCTTTATATTTGACGATTTAATGTGTATTGCTACCTCACTAAACAACACCAGAAGCTCAATTGGTGGTTTCAGGTGATATTTCATTTTAAGTGAACAAGCATGAGACTTTACTCAAACGCAAAAATAACTCCTTAAATATTGGAGTAAGAGAAACATGCATTTCATACAACAAGAATGTTGGACGGTACACTATTTATATCATTGTCTACAGAACGTTCTTTGAAACATCGAAGAATTTTGAACTTGTATACGAATATCCATTTTAACCCGCCTGCTGACAAAATTCGGTGAACATATATATATATATATATATATATATATATATATATATACATTGTGTAGCCATCCGAAATGTGGCAACAATGCAGGAGGCACATAGCCATTACAGCCTTAATCCAGCCTTAATGTTACTTGCTATCTTTCCCTTTCAAAGACTATTGACTCATAGGGAAAGATAGCAAGTAACATTCAATATATATATATATATATATACATATAGTGTTGCGAAAATAACATACATGAAAAATTAAACAGAGATAGTCGCATATGTGGGGAAGTATGGAGGAGATCAAAGGGTGCCGCCATATGGCCGCTCGTCCTAGGCAATACTAGTCCAGATCTCGAAGAGTCCAGACAATTCACTTTGATGTTTTCTGACATGCTATAAAAGGATCCGGCCGCCGCTAGTTGAGTTAGTTTATTCTCAGTTGTCTTCGAGTGATCAAACAGTGCGTTCAGTGCGACTTATGTGCAGTGCGGTAAAGTGTTTTTTATATGAAGAATAGTGTTGTGCCGTGACTCTGTATGGAACACTATAGTGCAGTGCCGTTAACTTCGGGAAGTGAAGGACAGTGCAGTGCCGTGTTTTTGTGAACTTGAGTGATCGTAAGTGAATTATTGTACTGTGTAATCAGAAGAACAGTGCAGCTATCTGTGCATACTGTGAGTAGTAATCAAGAGTAATTAACCGAGTGTGTAGTGCATTGTTAAATAAAATGTGCAGTGATAAAAACTCTGAAGCATGTGTGTGTTTAATTTTGCAATCCAAAAGAACTCTAATAAACAACGTTTAATATTGTGTGTAATAAACGCAACAATATATATATATATATATATATATATATATATATATATATATATATATTTATACATACGATAGTTTTTGAATTGTTGTTCTTGGAAACGTTCGAACCAAGAGCGTTAACAGGCATGAGTACAATGTTAGAAAGTCTTCTAAAACTAATCCAGCTATTAGTTTTGAGTATTCTATCCATGTTTTCACAACACCTGTTCCTTATGGTTTTAAATTATCTTTAATCGAAACATCCTGATTATACCTTTATAATATAAGTAGAAGAATACGGGGGGAATGATAGTACTATATGAAAAGGCGGAATAAAAATAATTAAATTTTGTAGAGGAGTAAAAAGTTTTATTAACAAACAAAGAGAACTAGTGTAATAATTATACAAACAGAAGTAGATTCCCTAAGTATAAGAAATTTCATCGTTTCAAGAACCAAAAAATCCAACCAGTGGAAGCCTGGCAGGAATTGAATCCAATTTCGCTCAAGGCCAATCATTGAGTCCGTGGAAGTAATTAAAAAGGATTAATCCATGAGTTCTTAAGTGGTTCATAATGAGATTCTTCCAAGAGGCATGAAGTGTGTGGCTGATTATCTCCACCTTTTCGAGGAACGAGATAGCCTTACTGGTCTTGGGTTGGATAGCCAGGAATAAAACAATAATTAACATTGTCTTCTAAATTTTTTAGCTTTCCTCCTAGCCCTGTTTTTATTTGAGTGTCGAATATTTGACGTGGGCGGACGGAAAAAGGCCCTTCGTTTTCAGCACCTATTTTTGGAAGTTCGACTCTTCCTCGTTTATTATTAGGTTTTATTAATTTTATATAAAATATAAAATGGAAGATGGATTTGTTGTTATATTTGCGTATATTTACAATGACCCTAATAATCAAGAGACATCTAGTTCTTATACAAATTCTTTTAATATGGATCTTGTGGGTTAGAAATTTGGCTCGAAATATCTGTAGATCCGTAGCAAGTAGTCTACAATAATCCGAATCGAAGTTTATTTCATTCATTTTCATTGCCACTAAAGAATATTCATCTATTCTTGGATTCTATTTTTCCACACTTTTCTGTAGGATCAGATTAAGAGTTCCTGCAAATGAATTATATTAGTGCGATAAGAATATTGGAATGAATGGTTTAGCTATGACCGCCCATGTGGCGATAATAAAATGTCTGTTTGACTGTTGGTCGGAGTTAACAAGTTTTCAGGGAGTGAATTAAATCTAGCTGGCGAGGGCTTTAACGACAATTATTCCAAGGAGCCCTACCCAGCTTAATTAATTGCCTCGTAGCCCTTGTCTCCCGGACCCAGTTAAGGTTAGTCCGCTAGCTCAGGGCTCTGTCTGCTCATAAAGAAATCTAACTCCATCAGTTTTCTAGGTCAGTGCAAGAAAACAACTCTATTACAATGTAAAACTATATGACTGCCGCCTTGCGAATAGTCGCTGAATTTAATACACAATTACTACCCCAGTATGTACGAAAAATTAACTTAGTACCATCAACTAGAGCTCCCGATGAGATCCGAGGCAAAGATACTAGAAATGGCGAAAACATTTATTTCGCAGTTAATGTAATCAAAGCAATTTTCTAAGACTGTTTTAACATTCTCTGGAAATTATTTTAATTCAATTTACTGTGTTCATTTTTTCAAATAATACAACTTATCTCACTATCTTATTTTCTACTATTGTTATGCTATTTTTTTTTCAAGTCCATTTCCAGCATATAAGAGCGTCATTTAACCACTAAAAAGACCATGACTTTTTAATTATTATTCGTATCACCATACAATACAGTTTCATTCCTACTGGATTTAAATACTTTCTACCAATATACAGAATCATCACTTTTTTCCCTACATAATTACGTGTTTTAGGTAATACTTACTAATTTTATAAGTGCAAATAGTGAGATACGGATACCAAAAAGTCCATCAGACAGGGGCTGCATAAACAAAAAGATTTCTAACATGGTATGATTACTCGTTTAATAATTGAGTTAAGAGGAAATGTGTTGAACAGCGAAAGTAGAACACCAATTGTTCAAAAAGACTTGTTCTATAACATTTTTCGATCTGACTCATAGTATCGGAGATATTTTGATTTTACCAAATTGAATTATGCTAAGGAAGAAAGACCATTTTCGAGTTAAGATTGTAAAATTTTACATGGCACAACGTATTTGCGAGTACCGCACACAGTAAAAGTTCAATTGAAACAATATTTGGTATTCAAGCATAGAATGAAGTGGTTCTTGACATAACAGATTATTGTTAATATGACAAGAGTTGGAGTGGGGGTTTACTTAAGGATGAAAAGTTAAAAATCGAAATATCTTGGTTAATATTCATGATACAGAAGATATGTATTTAACAATAATTTAAAGCACTGCCGATCCAAGCACATACTTGTAAATAATAACTTCGGCGAATTTCATGCTATAAAATTCCGAAATTTGTGTAAGAAGAATCACAATTTATGTTACTAAAGAAGAAAGTTGTTTAAATATCTAACCATCTCAAATTCTATAACACACTATTAAGAATTGCATAATATGTAAATAATAATGTTTAATGAGAATAAAATATCTCATAATTTAACCTATTATTAAATTATAAGGAAGTAAACTAATGCTTTGGTTTTTTGATTTGATACATATTTTTTTCATGTCTAATAGTAAATGTGAATTTGGCATTTTCAGTTCTCAACGGTTAGTAAACCCCCACTTTAATTCGTTATACATCAGCAGTAAGCCAGTAAGTATATCACAATGCTGTATATTTTGAGCTTAAATTAGTTTTAATTGGACTTCATGGCGGCGGGGATTAGAGAGGGAGTAAAAACAAGCATCCAAAATGTTGCACACGCTATCTTCTTGCAAAATTAATCTCTTACAACTATGTTTTATACATAAGTACATGCTATCTCTTAATTCGAATATTAACTCATGTACTTGCAATTTGTTTAGTTTTCAGTCTTTCGTTCTCCTTATAAAGCGTTATTCATTTTGAATACCTGAACCACTAAAGACCCAATGTGTAGCTAAATTTCAAAACCCTGTTCATATAAGCTTCTGATTACTCATCAGTAGCAGACATAAACAGTGCCGGAAAGGATTTCAGATACCATCTTTTGAAGTGCTTAAATGATCAAGGACACATTTTTTAACATTTGTAAATTACAATTGTATTTATTGTAGCGCAAAAGAAAAAAGTGTTTTCTGTTTTTTGTTTTTTTTTTACATGAGGCGGTGCAGGAGGAAAAGTGTATTTCTTTGAAAATAATTACTACGTAATTATTTTTAAAATAAATTAATTCTAAGAATTCTTTTGTTATGTTGATGTTTTTTGAAGCCAACATTTTTTTGATTCGTTCAAGAATACTTTAGCGTTATTTCGTTTTAATTTTATTTCAGAACCATTTCCTATTCCGGTAGACTTGTTTCAATAATAATTCTTGGATACGACTTTTATATCGTAGCTTTTAGCAGATTTCCCTTAGGGGAAATCAGCTATTGAGGTTGCACTCATGACGCAATTTTCGAAATTTTTCTTCAAATGTCCATCGATCCTACCCAGGATATGACGAAAATGAGGTCCGTTCAAAACTGTATATATATATTTGTCTGTTACCGCTCTAGCAGTCGCAATTCTTGTTTAATCGTTACCAAAATCGATATATAGTCGTTTTATGTAAAAATAAAGATCAAGTTCGTTAACGGCTGAAATCGGGCCTGGGGGAGGGGGGGGTTAGAGGGAGGATTTTCGAAAATTCGAAATATCTCCGTTACCATAGGTTGAATGGAAAAATTGTATAGAACTAATCCTATTGCAAATTAAAGTTACTATAAATATTGTTATATACATTTCTTCACTATCTTGAATATTGACCGATATATTTGCATTTTTCAGTTTTCAGCCATTTGCAAACCGGCATTTCTACTCATGCTACATTAAAAATACTCTGCTACATCATAAATCACATTATTCGAAGTTTAAATACCAAAAATTGTATTGAAGAGACCTTTATTATAGGAGACTAGCTCAGATACCCGGCTTCGCCCGGGAATTCATTTGAGGCTGAATGGTGATGGTATTTTTTAGCAGGCTTTACATTGCACAATATTTTGACATTTACTCGTCCCAGTGTTTAGGATTGATACCCGTCTTTCCCGTGGATTTGCTAATAATAGAATTATTTGTTCGATAAGGCTTCACAGTCTTCGATATTTTTATATTTCCCGCCTCTTATACATGTAAATATGGTGAATTTTTATTTCAGGCCTCCCTTATAACCCCCCTCCCGTTCGAACCTAAAAATTTTAATATAACTTATAATCATGGAAGAATTAATGCTAATTGACATACCGAGTTTTGTTAAGTTCGGTTCAGCCGTTAGTGCCCGCTAAAGTTTTAACGTATAACTCATTTATAATTAGGTATACGACAAAAGTGTATATAACAAAAGTTACTCCAAATAACAAAATAGACAACTTCTGTTATGTTTATATTTGCGGAAAAACCAACAGGAAACGAAATATCACTATTTTTAATTTCAGGCTTCCCTTATAACCCCCACTCCTGCCCGTCCATAGAAATGTTGGTATGGCTTATTTTAATGTAGGCTTCACTGCTAATACACATACCGAGTTTTATTTAGTTCGGTTGAGTCTTTTTTGGCAAATAATATTGTTGACTCCCGCTATAATTTTTAGCGTATAACGCATTTAAACTTCGGTATACGCCAAAAGTGTATATAACAAAAGTTACTCTAAATAACAAAATAAACAACTTTTGTTATGTGCAAATTTGCCGAAGAACGAATAGAAAACGAAATATCGCTATTTTTAATTTCAGGCTTCCTTTATAACCCCCACTCCTGTTCGTCTCAGAGAAAATTAATATAGCCTAAAGTCTAAGTTGGGTTAGTAGTAATATACATACCAAGTTTCATAAAATTCGGTTCAGCCGTTTGTGCGTGAAAAGGTAACAAACAAACAAACAAACATACACGAAAGAAACCAAATGCAGATATGGTGTCTATGATATGTGAAACGAAAAGTTATCGTGAAATTTCGCGAGAAAAATCAATGTACAGACAGAGGTTACAATTTTATATATATATAGATAAATGCAAATATGTTCTGGTGACCCCCCCCCCATTCTTAAGGTTTTCGGCCTCTAAAATTTGATTGATGGAGATAACAATTATTCTGACTTATTATTAATTACAGTACTAGATATAGCAAATAGTTCTCAATAAAATTAATATTTTATATTCTGATATATTTCAGTAATTGTTTTCCTTTCCGGTGTGAGGCGGACAGACGCGTTTGTTTACATTTCTAACCTAACGCTTCCTGTCGGCAGGTTATTGAAATTGGATGAAACATTTCTTATTACCGTTTGTAATTATTCTCGGTGGTTTTGTATTACCAGTATGTAGATTTATCTATTACTAAACTTCACGGGGGAAAACTGCTTAGTTTACGCAGCCTCTGCGTGACGGACTTTTTTCAATAAAACGTGCCGTTTCTGAAATATTTTTTGGCTAAAGGGTGCTCCAAATCGAAAAATTCACAGATATTTAGAAGACACTTTTTAGAATTTGATGTTCTACTAGAATCCTTCAAAAAAAGTATGGCATTCCATTGGAAATTCCAAAGTTATGGAGAATGTTACGAAGTTGAATATGCACTGAAATGATTCTTCAGGGGTCAAAAATATTGCACACAGTTGAAAATGTTTTATATGCTTTGTTTACGCAGCCCTTACGTACTGATTTTTTAAAATCATATATAATAGTAATTTAAAGGAAATAAACGAAAACAATTCGTTCTATAAACAATAGTCCATTGCTCTACCTATTTTGGTAGAGAAAATGTTAAGCTCCTATTAAACTTGGAAAAGAATAATCTCCTGAAAATTGATTAATATAAATAGCATCTTTATTCCAAGACGTTCAGCTGTAGTCCATCAGCCCTAATTGCATTCTTAAGTGGTATGAGATCGGGTTGAATTTCTTCTTCAGAATGAAAGGACTTCAAGTCCCATTTATATATAAATATATTTAACTTGAGTTTACATTTAGTCAGAAGTCAATAGCCATTCTCTAATTCTGTTCACGGATAACTATACTTTGGTTTATTTGCATCCCCATTTTTAATTAAAAATTCGTATTTAATTAAAAAAATATTTGGTTCCTACATAGTCCCATTAGACATTTTCTACATAGCCATGATATTGCTTTGACCATGGAACTCATGGTTGAGTCTAGAAGAAATGGGTAAAAAACTTCACCGCAATATTTTAATGGAGTCCTCTGGTTCACACTATTTCAATGAGATTTAACGATGAAGAAGCATGAGTTGGAAGGCATTATAAAGCAAAATTATTTGATTCGCGCCTCTTCGCGGGGTGAGCCATATATCACGGGTATTCCTGATTAAAAAGAAAATTCATCAGGTGATATGCGGTATTTATATATATAAAAAAAAACATAAGCCTTGAGAAACTGTGAAACGCAATATTTGCGGCCGATGGCAAAGCAGATGATATGCTATATTCTAAATTATACCTTATACTTGAATAACTTGCATTACAGCTAAACCTCCAATATCTATAACATTCTCCTTGTGGCCGTTCGCTCGTGGTTAATAGAGGAGTGTTATGAGATAACCGAAATGCTTTAGCCCTTGGTAGGTCAGTAATAGATACCCTCTTCGTCAGGGGCAGATTTTGGTAAAATCTTAATTAAGACCGTGAACGTGATCTGACTCACCTCATCATTGACTTCCTAGTTGAAGGTAGTTTAGGGCTTCTCAGAATTCCCTTTCCAGCTTGATAACCTTGTCAACCTTATCAAGCTGGAAAGGAAATCCTGTCTAGTCAGAGCAGTGTAGGTATCTCTTAGGTTAAAGCAAGGAAGCCTATTAGAACCTACCTCACCTAACCTAACTCAGAAAACATAAATACGAAGAGAACTTTATAGAGTATGCACTATATGTGTGCATTTCAGTGCTATGGTTTACAGCTCTAGCGTCTATCGCGTCATTAAAAAACTTATTGTGAGCCCCTAATAACCTTGTACTCCTATTAAATTATCTAAACGAAATGTTAAATGGCCATTCATTTAAAAGTATGCCATTTGAATGTAATATACAATATTTACGCTCCAGTTAAGAAAATATCATGGAGCATGATGATTTATTTATTGTAAGCGGGTAAGCTCCTATACAAATCTTTTGTATCTCTAATACAATGCTAGGAACTATTGTCATATCTTTCGGTCGATGGCGTCATTACTGGCAGATCTTTTCTTTCTACAGTATGTTCGTGACATTGTATATTTCCTGTCCACTATAGGTGAAAACGTTTTTTGCTTTCTTTGTTTCGTTTATTTTTATTTTAACTGTTCATGTCTTTGTTATCTTGTCTATGGCATTTATTTTGTATTCTCTATGGTGTGCTATATTGTATTTAGTTCTTTTTCGTAGTTGCCTTGCGCGAGCGGTAGTGTTTTCAATCGGTGTGCCATGTGGCAAAAACAGAGATCGTATTTTGATTTAGCGTGTATTGTAATTTCTATGGTAGTAAGTTTCCTGCTTATGACGAATTCCAAGGTGTTATTTTTCTTCCTTATTGCGAGGTCTAGGATGTTTAACATGTTATTGTGATCGTCCTTTACTATTGTATATAATTGATTCATCCGCAGTAGTAAGCAATTTTTTGATTCTTTTTGAATGAATGGATGTGCGCGTCTTCATAGTCTAGTAGGAAAATTTCTGTTTTTAGCAAGAATGATGTTGGATTTCCCATTCCTAGACAGTAGGTTGTTCTGACTATCTTACCATAAGTAATTTTTAGTCAATACAATTGTTGTCAACTGAGTGGACTCTAGGATGTATTCTCTGTTACACAATTCCCCAAGTTTTTGTTTTGTAATATTTATGATTACCTGTTCTGGGATGGATGGGTTTTGCCAAACGAGAAAAGGTATATTTTGTTTCTGATTTATACATCCTTCAATTTGTTTACTAGCTCTATTGTGCTCTTTATAATATGTGATAATGAGTTAGTAATATGGAACCGATCCACTATGTGATATGCCTATATGGAGATGTTTACAATTTTTTATTTTTTTTGCTCTATAAACCTCTCCTTTTTCTTAGGTGATTTCGATTAATAGGATTGTGCATAACTAGAAATTACTATCCAAATAATGAATTTTACACATTGCAGGTCTAAACGTTTTCAGTACTGCTGATCCGAACTTAGATAACATATAACTCGCCGAAATTAGTCAAAATGATTTCAGGGAGAGTTTAAATTATATGTGGGCAACAACCAGGCTCCTGTAAAATTTGATCCGGCCACGAGACATTTTGAAAAACCCAATTAAACAAAAATATTACACTACTTACTCGAAATGAGGAAGATGAGGAGAGATTTGTGCGTTTGGCAGTTCTAAAAATGCTAACAGTTCTTTTCAATGATGAAAGTTAATAAATCAAAACATCGTACAAGGCTGTCTGACGATTTTTTTTTTGTAAATTCTTTTCGTCTTTGTATCAGTGGAAATAATCCAAATATCAATGGATTAATTTCCCGAATTCAAGCTCAAGCGTCTCGTTGATTTCGGTGTTGCTATTTAACTTTCGTTGTTAGTAATAATTCCAAATTTTGTGATTTAATTATAATGCTGTATCTATTTTGTTTATTTTATTTTAAAAAATTGTATTGTAATTACATTGTCATATAATTTCATGTCTGATATATATCATTAAAAATTATGAACACTACTTTAAAATGCACTACTTTATTGGTATTGGCGCTCTAAAATTTGGCCTTAAGCATGTCAAAGGTTGCCCATACCTGGTTTATACAGATAATTCCGTTGTGAAAACAGAAAATGTGTGGTGTTACTATACTTTCGTGCAAGGAAGCAAAAATTTTTGCGGGGTTTTAGAGCTTAAGAAAACAACCTTCATGAGCAATTTCTAAAGATGTCTATAGATCCAGTTTTTATCAAAAGTGTTTGTAAAACATGCCTGATTAATAAACTCCCATAATATCATGTATTCCCAGCCGAGTAATGCATAAGCTCCTTCCTCGACATCGTTCCCCACACAGTAGGCAGCACCCAACGTGGAAGTCAGCTCAAACAGCGCATTGCATCCTTAAGATATATTTGTTACAGATTGAAATGTCGCTATTTTTCGTGGCCAAATAATGAGTTCTGCAAGGGACGGAAAGCTTAAGAGTCAGGACAAAAATTAAAAACAGACTTTGGCAAGACATTACTTCAAGGTATCCCTAATAAATAAAATAAACAAAATGTTTTGATACACAATATTTAACGTTATTTCAAATAAAGGGTTAGAACCACTAATATAAATGATACTATTGTCATACCCCTCGGTGGAGACCGTCGTCACTGGCTGATGGTTGAGTACCGCTGGCAAGCGCTTTCGATGCGATGGCATCATCTTCAAGCCTGTTGATAGTTGTACTGAATATCACAAATATTACATTATACCCGTATCCACATATCATATTTCACCAGACCACCACACAACAATAACACTAGAAATGTAAACAGCCATACGGATGAGGACAATGACCCACTGCACGATAACAATTTACCTGAACACTAGTTTAAACGCACCTCGTTTGACAGATCTGAATGGTAAGTAAACTGATCTAATAAAACGTAAACAACCCACCACACATAACAATTTACCTGAACACTAACACAACCCGTTGACAGATCTGAGTGGTAAGTAAACAGATCTCGATTTAAAACGTAAACAACCCACCACACGAAAACAATTTACCTGAACATCAACATCCCTCGTTTGACAGATCTCAGTGGTAAGTAAACAGATCTGGACTAAACGTAAACAACTAATACGGTGAACAGAGCATAAAACCCACCGACTGACGGACAACCAACTCAGTACAACTATTAACAGGCTTGAATATGATGCCATCGCATCGAAAGCGCTTGCCAGCGGTACTCAACCATCAGCCAGTGACGACGGTCTCCACCGAAAGGTATGACAATAGTAACGTTATTTCATTTGAAAGTTATGTAGGACATCTCCATACGAATGCTTCAGATCAAAAAATGTCATAGACCTTATAAATAGGTCCCCACTATGATCAACAAAAGTGACTCTATACAATTCGTTTTGTAACTCTAATAGGTAAGGAGCGATTTAAAATATTTTATTTCCACACCGTCTAAACCCCTCTCCTCTAAGACAATTTCGATCGAAAGGAAATACTAATGCCAGGTATGAAATTTCAACATTCTAAGTTTAGCAGTTCTATGTTATGAGAGACACGTGCCCAAAACTAGTGAAAATGGGTTCAGGGAAGGTCTAAACGGATACAAAGTAATTACGATAATTACATTACTTCGTACAAGGAAGTAAAAGGAAAGATGGTAATATTAAGAAGTATACATGAGGAAATTAAGACAGTACTGCGAAGCGGGGAACTGTGTTGTTTTCGGTTGAGTGTACTTTTCCAACTAGTTTAAGTTATAAGATTTTGGAGAAATGGCAAAGGAGAGAAATTAGTTAGAACTTTAAAAGAGAATTTAACATTAGTATGCTTGCTAGGACCAGCCGCATCTCAGCACTGAAGAAAGATTTTATTTCACAAAATGTTTGAGCCAGGAACGTGTGGTAATCGTGTACATGTCACTTTCATTTAAAAATAAAAATATTTCACAGACATATTATTTGTTTTTCCCCCTCTGGAGGATACATATTAAAATAATACTGGAGGAGAGAGGAGGCGCGTAGAGTTTGTATATGAAGTTGATTCTTTGATATATTGAGCCAGGGTGAGAAGGAAAGCATCCACTGGAGTTATTAGACGATAAATCTCGGTGTACAGAGCTTGAATCTGTTAGGAGATTTACGCCCGGCCTTGAACTACAGCCAGCTCGCGTCACGCCCGACATATAGCCTTTCGGAGCTACGAGATTGCTCAAGTGATGAATCAATGGCCACCGGAATCTTTATTACAACTCCCGGCAATTAATTTGGGCCGCTTTATTAAGATTTAACCTTCAAAAGGGGAATTCTTTAGGGTGATATTGTATTACTTTTAGCAAGAGATTGAGTGGAATCTTCCCTTAAGGGTAATCGGCTATTGAGGTCGAACTCATGACGTGATTTCGAAAAATTTCTTCGAATGTTCATCGACCCTTTCCAGGGTACGACAAAAATGATGTCTGTTCAAAATTATATATATTATTTGCCTGTTAACGCTCTAGCAGCCACAGTTTTTGTTTGATCGTTACCAAACTCGCTATTTAATGGTTTTAGGGCCTCACGATGGCCGTGCGAGTTAATGCATTGGTCTTAATCTCGCGTGGTAGACCTAGAGGGACGGGTTCGATTCCCGCCCTGGGAGTAGAAGTTTATTTATTGGCGGACTCATTAAATAAACTCCTTAGGCCCACCCTGGCTTGAAAAGGGTGGTAACCTGTAGATAACCCGTCCCGATTAGCCATAGTAGCATAATAATAATAATAGACGTAAATAATAATAATAATTTTATGTAAAAAGAAAGATCAAGTTCGTTAATGACTGAAATCGGACCAGAGGGAAAGGGGGTTTGGAAGGTGCGACTTTTCGAAAATTCGAAATATCTCCGTTACTATACTTCGGGCCGAAAAATTGTATACCTACAACCAATCTTATTGCAAATTGAATTTAATATAAATATTGTTATATACATTTTTTTTCCATCTTGAATATTATTAACCGAGATATTTGCATTTTTCAGTTTTCAGCATTCAGCAAACCGCCACTTCTACTCATGTCACATAAACAATACGGTGTTATATATTAAACCACCTTATTCGAAGCTTAAATACCAAATATTGTTTTGAATCGACCTTTTATTTTATTTTTTATTCGGGATACATGCTAATTTGTTCTGTTGATCCCCCCCCCTCCCTGATTTGGAAGTTGAGATAAAACGTATTCGGATTCAATATAAATTACAGTATTAGGCATAGTAAATATTTTTTAATAAAATTAATATATTATATTCAGATATATTTCAGTAATTGTTTTTTTTCCCCGGTGCAGAATATTTATATCAATCAGTTCTACTCTGAGAAGTTGACAGATCTATTTGTTTACAATTCAGATGCTTTCCGTTGGGTGGTTATTAAATTTGACTGAAAAATTTCTCAATATCGTATGTATCACTTAATATTCACGGTGGTGTTAATTGTTACCAATATGTAGATTTATCTATGTAAAACTTTACGGGGGAAATCTGCTTAGTTTACGCAGCCCCTGCGTGACGGACTTTATTATTATTCTTTTAATCTCCCATTCGTGTGATATTCTTGGATTATTATTGTGGAGGTTTAAAAACCAACACAACTCAGGTGGTCACTAATTATGTTTTTCAATTAACATATACATTCATAATATACTCTGTCAGATGAGCATTAAAATATGGTTACCTAATTATTGGGATTGATGGTTTTGTCAGAAAAACATTTATAATGCTTAATGTAATGATTGAAATATTGTGGGAATGTGGATGAATTAATTAAAACTGATTGCGGTTCGAATGAAGGTAAATTGTAGTGTTCCCGGAAAGGAATGTTTAAATGTTAAATATATTATTTGTTATTTCTCCCTCTTGGGATTTTCACATTCTGTAATTGTTAAACATAATATATACTTTATATATCTTGTACTTAGCTTCAATTACAAAATCCTTCACAAAGGTTCTTTCAATCAAAAAAATCGAGAATGAAACGTGTTATAGCGTCATGCGTCCTACAAAGGAGAAATCTGCTTATTTATTCCTTTTTCACAAGGAAGAATTTCCTGCACAATTTATTTTTAGAGAATTCTGTCAATATTGAACTCTTTGTGCACTAGATATGAAAATCTTCTATTCTTCTACCCGGTGTCAAAACTTCATCAAATATTTTACTATAATACCTAGACGGTAGTAATAATTACTACACATTTGTTTTAAGCAAGAAGAAGATACTAACTTGTAGAATTATCAATATTATTTATTGTCAATATCATTATTATCAAGCCAGATATAAGCACATAAATAGAATATTCTATAGAAATACAATGCGTCTACATCTCTAAAATTGGACTAACAAGGGGAGTTCACGGGACCCCCCCCCCGAATTGAACGAAAATTGTTTAGTGTTAAGTACCTGATGAAAAACCAATTCTGTTAAAGCGAGAGATCTCACTTCTCAAAAGATTTTTTTCTAAAAAAAATTGTTTAAGTTTACTTAAACCTCTTCAACCTCTAGGTATCTATTTCAAGGAGTCCCCCGTGTCTCAGGGGATAGAGCTTTCTTTTTATATCAGGAAATCTCGAGATTGAAACTCGTCGGGAGCGACTACTTTTTTTCTGGATTTTTTTTTCATTTTTTGCTTCTAGGTCGTTTATTTAATATTAATGAATAAATAAAATGTTTTTATTTTTAGCGTGTTCCATATTTTTAATGGAAATTCGAATGCTTTCTGACCAAAATTGAATTTGTATAAGGAAATATTTAATATTATACAATACAAATATTATTAATTGAAAACGTAAGAATATAACAATTGAAGGGTTTGCTGCAAAAAGGAGGTAGCTCCGTCCCATAGCTGTTGGGAGTTATAAACACTTTCATGTGCAAACAAAAAAACCTCTTTTATTTGGCTCCAAAAGGATGCAGTTTTCAATCGTTATGATGTTATTTTCGTTATAATGATGTTATTTTCGTATTTTATGTTATTCGTTATAATGATGTTATTTTCTGTTTGTAAAACCAATAATTTTGCTGTACATTATTTTCAGTTTTCTTTGAATAAAAAATACATAATAATAGTACATTCTATTTATTTTTACACCTTTTTCCAAGACATAACATATTCCTCCATTCCTCATATTCCATTCTTTTGGGCAAAAAAGAGGTAGCTCCAAGAATTATCCACGTACCACCAAAATTTGGATGATATTTTTTGAATGAAAATACTGTTCTAATATGTAAACACCATAATTGAAAGTAAGCAACAACAATATTTTTACATAACTAAAAATTTGAATTTTTTAAACGTTTCTTTTGGTTTCCCAAAAACTGGAAAAATTGGAGCTACCTCCTTTTTGCAGCAAACCCTTCAATTATCTACTATCCCCTGAGCCACGGGTGACTTCTTGAAATAGATACCTTTGGGAACAACTCAAGACGTTCAGGCAAATTTTAACAATTTGTTTGCTTGAGAAGAATTGGGTTTTCATCAGGTACTAAACACTAAAACATTTTAGTTGAAATCAGCGGGGGGAAGGCCGTGCACTCCCCTTGTAAGAGAAACGAGGATGGGTGTAGAATTTCTTGGCCATTTGTTGATAAAGTAATGCTCTAAAGTTGTTCTATAACAATTTGAGTATTGACTGAGATATTCATATTTTTGCTTATTCAGCATTTAGCTACTGATGTTAAACTGCTTTTACCAGTACTTGAGATATCGTAAGTACAGTAGCTTTGCCTAGGTGCTCGTCAGCCTGGAAACACTTTAGCACATTATTTCTTTTTGATCTCAGCCAAAGTGTGTATGTAAACATTACCTGTAAAAACCAGGGAGAGAGAAAGAGAGAGAGAGTGTGTGTGTGTGTGAGAGAGAGAGAGAGATAGAGAGATTGAAGGGGGGGGGGGGGAGGAGAGAAAGAGTAAGAGGTTAGATGGAGAAGGGGGCTGTATTGGGCCTGGCTGGTAGAGATACAGTAGGATCAGGGGGGATAGGAGGTCAATTATTTCGGTCTTACTCTGCCCCATAGGGACGTCTTATCCCTCAGCGGGAGTCTCACATTTTACGCCTGGATCTCACACATACAGCACGCTTACAGCTCCCACCTACTCATTCCTCTCTCCAAACTAGTCCCCTCATTCAATCTGGACCAACATGGCGCTCTGGCACTGATTAGTAATCTTACAACTTCGCTGAGTAGTATTTCAATAGTTATAAGAAGAAAAACACTGCAATTTTCACACAAGCACTATACTCATCAAAGATCAGGCTGGGGGCACTGATGTCTTTTGATACGGGCGTTTACGGATTGTTATTCTGGTTAAAGATTATAGATATTCGATATTTAGGACTGTTACTGTTGTGTACCATTTTTAGTAGATTTCCCTTAAGGGAAATCAGCTATTAAGGTCGTACTCATGACGCGATTTCGAAATTTTTCTTCAAATGTGATCCTGCCTATTAGATGACGAAACTGAGGTCCGTTCAAAACTGTATATATATATATATATATATATACCTGTATATTTGTCTGTTACCGCTCTAGAGGTCGCAATTCTTGTTTAATCATTATCATACTGAATATTTAGTCGTTTTATGTATAAAGAAATATCAAGTTCGTTAACAGCTGAAATAGGACACGGGGAGGGGGATTTAGAGGGGAGGATTTTCGAAAATTCAAAATATCTCTGTTACTATTCGTTGGATCAAAAAATTGTATAAAACTTATCTTATTGAAAATTAAATGATCTATAAATGTTGTTACGTACATGATTTCATTATCTTTCATATTACTCGAGATATTTGCGTTTTTTAGTTTTCGTCCTTCAGTAAACCCCCACTCCTGCTTATGTCATATGAACAATAAGCTGTTATATTATGAAGCACTTTATTTGATGCCTAAATAGCAAATATTGTTCTCAATGAACTTTTACTCCATAAGATAAATGCAAATACGGGACGCAAGTGGGAAATCTGTTTAGTTTACGCAGTCCCTGCGTGACGGACTTTTCTATTTTTACTTAAAAAGATCTGATAAAATGAAACCATTTTAAGTGAATTGCAAAAATGAGTACCAGGACTACATGCAGTTTTCACATCATTATTTCACAGTCTTTCCTTTTCTCTTAAATTATTTTTTCTTTGAAATAAGTTGAAATTTCAGATTTTTATTATCTTTTCATAATGACTTTTTACATGATTCGTATTATGTATTTATTCTTTTACTCATTTATAATTTTATTATATTGTTTTAGAGATTGTTTACTTCCTATTTTTGTGTTTTTGTTTAAAATTATATGAATTAAATCACTATGTCTGTGATGCTTTGATAAATAAATAATTAATGATTGCAATAATTGGTTTGAATTTGGTTTACTGTGTATTCTACCTCTATTAGTATTCAAGATTAGCCCTTTCATACTTTAGTAAGTGTTAGGAAAGTATCTTTCTTTTGTTGTCCTGCAAAAAGCACTTTCAGCCAAAGCCTTTATGAAACAGATAGGCTTAGACAATATTGGTTACTATAGCTAAATTTATTGCACTAGGTCAACACGGTAACCCTGTTACGTATAACTATTCAAGCATAAGTTAATGAAAGTTAACGGTTCAATCGTTAGCGCCCAATAAAATATTTAGTTGACTCCTGCTTTAATTTATAGTGTATATGTCGTTTATACCTTGGTTAAATACAAAAATGAATATCATAAAAGTTACTCTAAATAAAAAAATAAACAACTTTTTTTATTTTCATATTTGCCGAAAAACGAATAGAAAACGAAATACCGCTATTTTAAATTCAGGCCTCCCCTACAACCCCCACTCCTGCCCGTTCCTAGAAATTTTGGTATGGCTTATTATAATGAAAGCGTTAGTGCTAATACACATACCGAGTTTTATTTATTTCGGTGGGTCTTTTGTCCCAAATAAAATTGTTCACATCCGCTATAGGTTTTAGCGTATATCTCGTTTATAATTCTGTATACGAAAAAAGTGTATATAACAAATGTTACTCTAAATAACAAAATAAACAACTTTTGTTATATACATATTTGCCGAAAAACCAATAGGAAACGAAATATCACTATTTTTAATTTCAGGCTTCCCTTATAACCCCCACTCTTGTTCACCTCAGAGGATATTAATATAGCATAAAGTCTAAGTTGGGTTAGTAGTAATATACATACCAAGTTTCATAAAATTCGGTTCAGCCGTTTATGCATGAAAAGGTAACAAACAAACACACACGAAAGAAACAAAATGCAGCTATGGTGTCTATGACATGTGAAACGAAAAGGTAGCGTGAAAATTCGCGAAAAAAAATCAATGTACAGGACAGAGGTTACAAGTTTATATATATATATATATATATATATATATATATATATATATATATATATATAGATAGAGAGAGAGAGAGAGAGAATACACAAGTTAATGAAAAGTCCTAAGTAATGATGATTTAAGTATAGAGCAAGTGTGATTTTATATTTTATTTAAGTATTATTAGGTTAAAATTCTTTCCAACTTTAATCCAGAACACCCACATTTCTTTTAACATTTCTTCATATATTTTAAACCAGTCTCTTTATCCTATCAATTCATAATTAATATAACATTAAATACAACAATGCATATTATTAACACAAATTTTCAAATGTATGGTAAATGTATGGTAAACACTCTGTATTTCCTTCCTGAATATATTCTAATGATTTCAACCCGTAATTCCCATATTATCTCTTATTGCTTCTGGAATATGTCTCCATGCGTTCAAATATACTTTCTACACTTTTCTTGTCCTTATTTCTTTAATGTATCTTTATTCAAGTTTCAGGATTTGTCTCATCACAGTGCTACCTATGGAATAATTGAATATTTATGTAGTAGAATGTTTGAATATTGCATCAATACTGGAGCTGTAGGATGTAAGTAAAAATTTAGTCGATTTGTGCTTTATTAAAACCTGGACAATTTTACATTTATATTGGGAGAGGGAGGAAGAAAGTTTGTGTGTGAGTGCGTGCGTGTATGTGTGTGTGTGTGTGTGTGGGAGAGAGAGAGAGAGAGAGAGAGAGAGAGAGAGAGAGAGAGAGAGAGAGAGAGAGAGAGAGAGATAGTGAGTGAGAGAGAGAGGGAGAGGGGAGAGAGAGAGAGAGAGAGAGAGAGAGAGACAGAGAGAAGAAGAGAGAGGAGAGAGAGAGAGAGAGAGAGAGAGAGAGAGAGAGAGAGAGGAGAGAGAGAGGAGGAGAGAGAAGAGAGGAGAGAGAGAGAGAGAGTGAGAGAGAGAGAGAGAGACAGAGAGAGAGAGAGAGAGAGAGAGAGAGAGAGAGAGAGAGAGAGAGAGAGAGAGAGAGAGAGACAGAGAGACAGAGAGACAGAGAGACAGAGAGACAGAGAGACAGAGAGAGAGAGAGAGATAGTGAGTGAGAGAGAGAGAGAGAGAGAGAGAGAGAGAGGGGAGACAGAGAGAGGAGGAGGAGGAGGAGGAGAGAGAGAGAGAGTGAGAGAGAGAGGAGGGGGAGGGAGTGAGAGAGGATAGCCTGACTTAAGACAACTTGAAGAAAGAAGAACGCACGCCTTAAAGTACTTGCTTCCTTTCAAAAGAGTAACACACTTCCCAGATTTGACGTTTAAAAGAGTTCACGTCAGCGCAAAGAAAGCTCTTCGTTCAAAGGATGAACTGTATTCTTCAAAGTTCTTTAAAATTAAATTGAGCCTACTCTTTGGAGAAAGCAGAAATCCGGTCTTCAAAGATAGTGCCTCAGGATATTTTAAAACACTTTTTTTTCTCGTGTTTTTATTTTTTATTTTTGCATGTTCTGGACCAAAAATTAATCTTCTAATAGACCCTGTGGTGGAAAATATTCACAGTATTTCAGTACAAAGGATGTCTCACGGAAAATGAATTTCACGGGGTTTGAACAAAACCCCGAGGGCATTATGAATGCCATACACAGTACAATTGGAATAAAGTCAACCGTTATAAATTTAAAATGTGGATTGAATAGGTATGTAAGAGTAGTACTCTCATGTGGGATTTTATGTTGTCTGAAAAGTACTTATATCGATTTCTCTGTTGAAAGCATAAAGTAATAATGAATGCTTAGCAGAAACTACTAGAGTTTATATTGACGTAGGTCATTCCTCGTCCTCCCAGTATCATCAGTATCAAGAAATGAAAGATACTCAGAAATAGCTGAACACGATAGAATCATTATTTTTCCAACGATTTTAAATATGGCCAGAGAAGAAGATCAGCGAATATATTTACTGTTAGAAAATGCTCTTTAATTCTGAGCAGAATCTCTTTTCTGTAATACGAATTAATAAAACTCTCATACGTCTCTATTACTCCGGACTTATGACATCTTAGTTTATTTCATCAATTAAGAACTTTATTTTCTTCCACTACTCAAGATGGAAGTTCAAGCCCTAGGGATGATTAGCACTGTGTGTGTATATCCAGCTGTTCAAAATAGTTTGGCAATGAACTTTATGTTCTTATTTCAAACTCCCCCCCCCCTTTTCTCTTTTAGAACAACTTTCTCTAATACACTCATTTGCAATATACCAAACGCCATTACTAAGAAAAACGAGACTTGCTTTATGTTCAGTGAAAAATTCGTTTTACTAAGAAAGTAACAGTTTCACTACAATTAACTTCTGATGATGATTCTACTGCTAGGACGTTGTTTTCTTCGTGGTTATTTCAAGACATTGTGCCAGGATACACTGGTATCCTTTACTAGGAATAATATCCACGGATACAATTAATTCTTTCCATTTTAAGATTTTCATTTCCCCCCGAATTTTTGATATGACAAGGAGAATGTGTGTGAGATTTTGACTGTGTTTTATAATAGAATATTTACTATAATTTTCATTTACCCGCGTGCCCACTGTTTTTTTTTATTATTAGCAGATTTCCCTTAAGGGAAATCAGCTATTGAGGTTGTACTCATGACGCGATTTTCGAAATTATTCTTCAAATGTCCATCGATCCTACCCAGGAGATGACGAAAATGAGGTCCGTTCAAAACTGTATATATATATATATATATATATATATATATATATATATATATATATATATATATATTTGTCTGTTACCACTCTAGCAGTCGCAATTTTTGTTTGATCGTTACCAAACTTCATATTTAATCGTTTTATGTAAAAAGAAAGATCATGTTCATTAATGGCTGAAATCGGACCAGTGGGAGGGGGGGTTTAGAGAGGGGATTTTTGAAAATTCGAAATATCTCCGTTAATATACGTTGGATCGAAAAATTGTATAGAATCAATCTTATTGAAAATTAAATTTACTATAAATATTGTTCTATACATGTGTTCTGTATCTTGAATATTAACCGAGATATTTGCATTTGTATTGTGTGTGCGGTCGACAGGAGTGGGCTATGCGAGAGCTCTGGCGGCCGTTGCCGTAACTATTCGTCCCTCGTGTATAGGTTTAGAGATTCCTCACTACTGCCGTTGTTATTAGGCAGATTTCTCTATTATAATACTTCGCGTGGGAAATCTGATTAGTTTACGCAGCAGTTGCGTGACGGACTTTTTATTGTGTGTGTGCGCCTGATAGCAGAGTTGAGATCGGCTATAGTCGGTTCTATTCAGGACTTTCCGCCCAAATCTAGTTTGGCCAATTATAACTATTCGGCTCTCATGAAATTGTTTTAGAATGGAATAGGGGTTTACTGTCATTATTAGGCAGATTTCTCTATTGTAAAACTTCAGGTGGGAAATCTGCTTAGTTTACGCAGCCTCTGCCTGACGGACTTTTTGAGAAGTTTTAATAATGGAAAGTTATTTGTATGAATAGTCAGTATTGAAGATGTGTAAGCAAGTCTAGTGAGGATATTTATTATATAGTTTATTTTAAAGAATTTTCCATTAAAAATCACTTGAACATAATTCATTTCTGTAATTAAATTAATGTGCTCAAACTTTCAAGGATGTTATTGGCAATTAATCTGACTTTTTTTTTAAGATTTGACTATTACAATATCTAGAGTCACAACAACTATAACGTTTACAAAAAGGAAATATGAAAAGTTATTTTCACGGCCACTTTGTGTCTTTGTGTTGCTTCGGCTAACCTAAATGTTACCACCCTTTTCTAGCCTGAATAGGACTAAGAATTTGATTTAGTGAGTTCATCGCTAAGTAAGTTTTATTTTTATTTTTTTTTTACATGAGAAAAGAATCTACTAGTCTGGGTAGAAGGCCACCTTCTAAGTTTTAAGTCTAACTGTGGGCAACAATTAAAAAATCAAGCCCTACAAAAATTAAATAATTAAATATGATAGGCTGAGGTGAGCTCCAATATCCGGAAAATGGAAAAGTAATTATATGTAGATATGAATAAAAATATTGCAATAAATCGGTTTTACCTCTCACGCATGTACCCAGAGAGAAACAGTACTGAAGATCGAGAGAAAGGAAAGGGTTAAAGGACAAGTTCTAAAGGAAATAACAGAATTCTCACCACCCAGATAATTCCGGTATAGGCTGCACAAAAAAAAATACATCCCCCATGGGGTGGTTCCTACAACACAACCGAAAACAAAGAGTGGTGGCAAGAGGGACAATAACGATTAGCTGACCTCTCAGACTCGATACACGTAGTAGAATGAGTTGGTCGGCGGGAGGATGGAGATGGACGGGTTCATCAGTGGAGGTCAGGGGTTCCTTAATCGCTAAAATCGCACCGATTTTATTTATATTTAAACTAGAATAAAATATAGAATATATATATATATATATATATATTTATTTATTTGTTAAAGATTTAAATCTTGTATAAATAAAATAAACAAATAACAATAGTTTTTTTTTTTAAATAAATAATTAAGTAATATGACAATAAAGAAAAACAAAAAAAAACAATATAGTGTAAATAGTAAAATATAGTACATAAAAGATAACTAAAAGCATTCTATGAACCCTTTTCCGTCTTAATATAACATTCAACTGGAGTGTGGTCTATCAGCACTTATAGATTCTAGAGTATTGCATGCTGATGTGATGAAGCAGTAAATCTTGTGTAGTTTTTCGAGGCTATCAATACTAAGTATCTCTTCAATTTTTTGTACATCACTGACTGTTGAGGAAAGTGTTTGTAGATATTTATTTCTGTCTTCGATGAGCTTCTCACATTAGAGAAGTATATGTGACAGGCTATCAGGGATGAACTGCTTACAAAAAGTGCAAGATTCCTGAGCTTTGAATGAGAAAGCTTTGTTTCGTGATTGAAGTTTGGTGAATTCTGAGGTTGATACCCTTAATTGGCTAACAGATGTTAGTTTTTTTATGTTTGTATTTGTATATACACATATTACATTATATTTAAACTATGAAATGCATACTAAGGAATGTATTTGATTGTCCTCACAAATTATATCCTACATCTTAATAACAAATGACAAATATATTATTTATAAAAAAATAGTGAATGCAGCCCTAACCTCCAATTGCTTAACTGAGCCCAAAACTTATATTTAAGCTTAGCTATAGCTTAAAAATTATTATGTAATGTCAAAACATTTCTCTTCGTTCCAAAGATGATGCAGGTTTTGGAAATCCTGATTGAAGGGAAAGCAAATTATCCAGCGCCCCATATGCTGCCATATATTCCCTTTGCCGAGATTAGAACCTGATTGTATTAAATGGCTGGTTTTGCAGGGCTGCCACCATAAAACGATCTGCCTACTCCACAGGTTGTATTATTGGTGCTGCGAGTCGGGAGCTACAGGGAAGGCCTGTGTGTAAAAGGATTAGCAAGCCTGCGTGCTCTGCCTCAACACAAGGTTAGCCCAGCGGTTTATTGTACTGCCTGATGGCGATATTACAAAGGCACCGCCACAACCCTTTGTTCCTTCCGCTTTCTCTCTCTCTGCTTTGTCATATACTTACTACCGACCTCCAAAACACAGACACCCTCACACGCACGGACGCACATATACATATGATACAAACTCTACTACTGTTTTCCAACCAAATCTTTCCTTATACATTAGTTTAGCTCATTGTTCCAAAGACGATAGTTATCAAAATAGAGGTATTATCTTGTCTAAATTAAAGTTACATACTCTACCATCCTGAGAGAATGATGTGAGGACACTCACCAATGTTGAGAGGAAAATCATTCTGGCGGAAAGATTACGCTTGTTAGGGAAAGTTTAGAAAATATATCCTAGCCGAGACCCATAGAAAGTGTGTGGTATTTATCGTACGAGAAAGGTTATGTGCAAGTAAAAGTCACTGGATGACCTGAGAATGGCTTGCGGAGGTAAGGTATGTACTCCAAAATCTTCTCTGATTCATCAGAATCCTTATCGTATATCTAAAATTTTACTATGTATTGACTTAAATTATTAACGTCAACATTGAGCTACTAAGGCAGATATGGTCAGGTTATCTACAATTTACCATATATTTCTAGACAGGGTGTGACTATGGATTTTATTTAATTAGTTCGTCACTAAATGAATTCCTATTTCCCCGGTTAGAACGAACTCACGACAGTTTTACTAAATGAGATTGAAACTAACGCCTCAACTCACATGGCGAACCTGAGCCCCATATAGAATTGCACATTTTAGCTATTCTGAGTTTTAAATGCAGTTTTTTTTGTTAGGTCTACACAAATAAGTGTATCACTAATATTGCGTCAAACAAAAAATTAATACATAGGACATGAATCTCTTTTCACCGTTGGAAAACTAATTTTCATATTTATTTTTAAGACTAGAGTTATCAAAACATTACATATACAAATAGCACATCTCATAAAATCATTTAGCCGTGACTTAAGAAATTAAATTAAATTTAGTTCTTGCCCTACAAGTATCTTAAGAAAGAGTTGTTTAAAAAACTGTCTGATTGAACCTTAAAATGTATGAATGATTTCGGACATTAAAGTAAATATACACATCTTGTTTTAATTTATTTTACCATTCCCTTCGCATTTGTTTAATCGATTTTATTATAATACTAAACTTTAAATATTAAAGTAAAGTCTTATTATAATTACGTAAAAAGTCCTCGGGTAAAGAAGTATTTGAATTTTAATATTGTTAGGAGTGTTTACACATATTACATTATATGTATAATACAAATAAATTAATGAGCCATGTTGTTACGATGTTTTGGCGTATTACGTTTAACGTGTGGAGGAATGAGTAAATATACCATCATCTATCTTAGGATAACCATATACTTCTTTGAGATATTGAACTTAACTTACTTATATACTTACATGGGAGGAATATGGGTACTATAGATTTCGCTATACCCATAGAATTATGACCGAAAATATTTCATTATATTTGGTGACCATGTAAATTACCTAAATATATAAAACATTTGTTTAAAGATGAATAAAAAGCACCTGTTACGGCCCAGGCTGTTGCCACCGCCCATGCTCATTCTCTCTCCCTCCTCCCTCTCACTCTCTATCTCTCTCTTTCCATGGATATACTGTTCAATACCAGCCTCTTCACGAAAAAAAAAAAATCGTAATGAAAGCGTTGTGGAATTATTAGCAAATTTCCGTTTCGTAATTAAGAGATTGAGTGGTCGGAATAAATATATTAGCTATGTATTGAATATGACGGTGCTAATCAGAGCTTAAGTTGATCCAATGCTGAGATTTTATCAGGAGATTCCTTTTGTTACAACTTATATTAATATATTTTTGTAAGTCTACAAATAAAGTTTAGGGAATTTCAAGTTAAACGATGGAGAACTTAAGTGTACCCCTGAATTTCATCAGATATTATAAGTCTACTTAAACGATAACAAATAGATTATACACACACACACACACACATATATATATATATATATATATATTACGTATGTACGTTTTTTAGGTATGGAATATATTGGTTAATCACAAAACTTTTTTATGGCTCCTCACAATTTTATTTCTTATAAACGCTGAGCGCTTTCGGGGACTAAATCCCCATCCTCAGAGCGTCAGAGCGTAGGGCGATCTTATAGACTTGCTACACGGCTAAACCCTGCCGATGCACACCGCCGTGCAAAACGTTTTGTGATTAACCATTCATCACACTCACCAGCAGCTAAAAATAAATATGAGTATGGAATATAATTTATATTTTGTAGATGCCTCTATAATTTCGAATTATTCCCTCAGAACCTACAAATCCTTCTTTGCGCCGCGTCCCAATTATGTTGGTCGGCAAACTTGGAGTTTCCTGATTCCAGTTGCTATAAACTAGTTAAACTTCCAATCCAAATTAGAAAACACCCTTGACCCTAATTCTTCGCCAGCAGCAAAGCTAACTAAAGCCATTCTGAACAGTCTTTCACTACATCCAGACGAAGTAAAACTAGTCTTCCTCCCGCTAACTATCTCGCCACAAGGCAAATGCAATTTTTTTTCTCTTCAGTATTGGTAGTACAGTACAGATTTGTAAAATATCTAGGTCACCTCTTTAGTACTTCCAGAAAGGTAAGCATTTTATAAATTCTTGATGTCTTTTAAGTTTATGCAGGATCCCTTAACTGATATCGGGCAATGAGATTGTACTTGTTATGCAATTTTCAAAAAATGCCTTCAAAAACCCCTACACACTACCATGGAAATGTCTTAAATGCCAGTCTCTCTGAGTGTCTACCTATGGATGTATATATATATATATATACTCTAGGCCAACACATAATGTAAAAATTTATATTTATTAATTAAATAATAATAGTAAGCTATAAGTATAAATAATTTAGGTATTTAGTTTATTAAGTAGTGAATGGCGGGAATCGGCGGTAGTCGGGATCGCTCGGCACGTATCGGCAGCCAGCTGATGACAAGCGACGTGCGTCAAGAGTCTTGTTCTACTGGCCAAGCAACTGCAGTCTCCAGCCAGAACTCTCCAGCGTCCTCCCGTTCCAAGAACGTCTTCAACGCGCTCAAGACTTTTCCACATTTGGAACATTCTTCTTGGAGCCCAGCAGTTCCAGGACGGCCGTCGCGGAAATTGTGGAATGCCATTTAATTCAAGTATCAGGTACCTGATTCCTCCCCCGCCTTCACCAAGACTGTGAGTTTCTTCTTCCTCATTGAATCGACTTTGCTCAAGGCGATCATCATCTTTCTATTGTAGATTATATATGTACATAATATATGGTAATTTTAGATAATCCAAAAAAAGGAAAATTATTCAAGGTCCAAGACCGTTTAGGAATGTTATTTAATTTCTTTTTTTTTTTTTCTCCTTTTAATGAAATAAGCTCATTCAATTATTCAAATAATCCCTTTTTTTTTAATATTTGGAATTAGGAGTTAATTCTTAATTTACCTTTATAATTCAGTAGAGTTTAATTTATTTCATTTATTTATAAGCATATATATTTATAAGCATATATTTAACAATACTCTTATTTGTCGAAATAAGTACAATATAATTCAATCTTTATCAACAATCCGGCATTTTTTTTTTGTATATATATTTTCTTTTTAATTTCTACACACCAGCCTATGGTGAGATGGACTGGGCTAGGAAAGGATCACTCTGACCCTCTACCCGCCGTCACAACATATATTCTTCTTATTCTGTAAGGAATATAATTATATTTTCTTCATAGTTTATTACCAAGGGTCACCAATAAATTTTTTTATTCCACGCAAACTTTATTGATAGTGAACTACATGTTTCATGGCTCACATACCACCCTTTCAGTGGCTATCCAATTCTAAAGTGCTCGTTCGTTACAACTGTTCCCTCCCCAGTGAGAGATATAATTAAATTGAGTATAGAATAAGAAGAATATGTATATTATCTTTAGTTCTTTCAGAAAGGTTAGCATTTTTTTAAATTCTTGCTGTCTTTTAAGTTTTAGCAGAATCCCTTAACGGATACCGGGCAATGAAGATTGTACTTGTGATGCAATTTTCGAAATATGTCTTCAAATACATGAAACATACAGTTCAGTATCAATAAAGTTTGCGTGGAAAAAAAATGTTTTTTATTGGTGACCCTTGCCAAGAAACTATGAAGAAAAAAGTCCGTCACGCAGGGGCTGCGTAAACTAAGCAGATTTCCCACGTGAAGTAATACAATAGAGAAATCTCCATAAAAGAGCCCAACACTTACGGCAAAGCGCCGAACTAGGTTTTGGCGGGAAACTCAAAAATCCGTTACCGGCCCAAATTTAATAAAAATGCAAATATCTCGGTTAATATTCAAGATAGGGAATAAATGTATAGAACAATATTTATAGTAAATGTAATTTGTAATAAGATTGATTCTATACAATTTTTCGATCCGACGCATAATAACGGAGATATTTCGAATTTTCCGAAAATTCCCCCCTCTAAACCCCCCCTCCCACTGGACCGATTTCAGCCATTAACGAACTTGATCTTCCTTTTTACATTAAACGATTAAATTCCGAGTTTGGTAACGATCAAACAGAAATTGCGACCGCTAGAGCGTTAACAGACAAATATATATATATATATTTATATAAATATATATATATATATATATATATATTTTATATATATATTATATTTATATTATATATATATATTTTATATATATATATTATATATATATAGATATATATATAACATTTTGAACGGACCTCATTTTCGTCATATCCTGGGTAGGAACGATGGACATTTAAGAAAATCTTTCGAAATTCGCGTCATGAGTACGACCTCAATAGCTGACTTCCCCTAAGGGAAATCTGCTAAAAATAAAACAACATGTATTATATATATATATATATATATATATATATATATATATATATATATTTGTAAGTTACCACTCTAGGGGATGTATTTCTTTATTGATCTCTACCAAATTCTATATTGAAGAGCCCCTTATTTCATATTAACAATATGCTATTATATCATGAAAAATCGTATTTCTAGATTGAATATCAAATATGGTTTTCATCGAACCTTTAGTCCCTTATGTTAGATAGAAGAAGGATATAGAATACACATTAATTAAAAAACCAGTCACGTAAATATGTTCGGTGTGACGTCATCAATGAAGGTTATATTTTATATAGAGCTCAATATTTACTTGACGAAAACCAAACTCAGGACTTCAGCGATTCATATAAAACTGAAGATAAATTTTGTTAATGGTCATAATTAGGCCTGAAGGGTGATTAGAGGAGATTAAGATACAAAATTAGAAATATATGTGTTTCATAGAAAAAGGTATTATAACGAATTTTCATACTCATTTAATGTACAATTATTGCCCAACATTCTTTTCTCTAATTAGAATGGTATTTGTATTTTTTTGTTTTTATCCTTCCGTTAATTCCACTCCTATTTACTTATCAACAACTGTTTCGCTGCATATCTCCGGCCCAACATTAGTTTGAACTTACGATTACATACACCGAGAAATAAAAAATCGAATTAGAGGTGATAACATCGGCATACCATTCCAGTGAGTTAAACATCTGGTAAGTACATGCAGCACCAGCGAGATGAGCGTTTGCTTCAGAACCAAACATTTTATTCCTGGTTGGAAGATTAGTGATCTCAGATTTAAGGTCTAATTATCCTGACTTACTTTTACCTAATGATCAGTCATTTATTTCATACCCTACGCTACAAAAAATAGTATTCGTAGATGACGTCTGGTGCAGTATGATACAGAACAAAATGAATTTGTCTATCTGAACAGTTTCACTGTAGTAAATAATGATCTATAGTAAAATTTAAAGATTAGTAATTGCAAAGACAAAAGGAATGGCTAGAATGGACTTGTGAGGTATAGAATGTGTCTGGTGTGTGTGTGAGAGTGAGTGAGAGAGAGAGAGAGAGAGAGAGAGAGAGAGAGAGAGAGAGAGAGAGAGAGAGAGAGAGAGAGAGAGAGAGAGAGAGAGAGAGAGAGAGAGAGAGAGAGAGAGAGAGAGAGAGAGAGAGAGAGAGAGAGAGAGAGAGAGAGAGAGAGAGAGAGAGAGAGAGAGAGAGAGAGAGAGAGAGAGAGAGACAGACAGACAGACAGACAGACAGAGAGACAGAGAGAGAGAGCGGAGGTAGTGAGAGATATTGAGAGAGAAGTGGACGGGAGTAGTACAAAGGTTCCTTTATCTAGTGCCATTGTAGTCCCTGGCCGAAGCACAATAAACAACCTACAACCTCAGAGCCACTACCTCCTATAAGCCATATTGACAATCCAGATAATCCATTCCTTTCATAAATAGCCACTTGAGACCATCTTATGAATATGAAAGCTGCTTCGATTGTTGGTTGCACTAAGAGGTTGCTTATCTTATAAGCTACTAGATCCTCATCTCTTCACTTATTGAGATAAGTTCCTGCGTTCCATAACGGTCGAAGTATTGACTTAAACTAAGTCTCAAACACAATTTTGCCATTATAATAAGGACTGACAACTCCTTATCAAAATTAAAATGAGTTATCAATGGTTGACAACTATTCTACAAAAGTTGAAAGTTATGCAACGTGCAATTTGAATGGTTGTTTTAGAATTAAAATGTTATCAAGTCTTATGAAACCTCTTAATATTATTTACTTCTGTCTGTGAACTAATGACGTGGATGATCTGCATGACCACTTTTAGCAGATTTCCCTTAAGGGAAATCAGCTATTGAGGTTGTACTCATGACGCGATTTTCGAAGTTTTTCTTCAAATGTCCATCGATCCTACCCAGGAGATGACGAAAATGAGGTCCGTTCAAAACTGTATATATATATATATATTAGTCTGTTAGCGCTCTAGCGGTCGCAATTATTGTTTAATCGTTACCAAACTCGATATTTAGTCGTTTTATGTAAAAAGAAAGATCAAGTTCGTTAACGGCTGAAATCGGACCAGGGGGAGGGGGGGGGGTTTAGAGGGGAGGTTTTTTGAAAATTCAAAATATCTCCGTTACCATACGACGGATCAAACAATTGTATAGAACCAATCTAATTGCAAATTAAAATTACTATAAATATTGTTTTATACGTTTATTCTCTATCATGAATATTAACCGAGATATTTGTATTATTATTAAATGTGGGCCGATAACGAACGTATAGAGAGACGGCTCTCGTATTAAGATTTCTCTATTGTATAACTTCACGTGGGAAATCTGCTCAGTTTACGCAGCCCCTGCTTGACGGACCTTTTTATGGATTGGTTATAAGAACTAATGGGCGTATTATGGTATTATGGGCGTTTGGACCTAAAAGATCTAGCCATATTCTACTATCAGCAAGTCAGTAAGACTGGGATTTCGCAGAACCATTTAGTCTCAAGTTTCTAATCAACATTTCGATCAATGGGGGCTGTTTCTTCTATTGTATACTTCAAGAACATCGGATTCTGACCACAAGGAGACATTTACAATGATAAATAGAAGCAGTATTTTAACCATGAACTCTTCGCAGCTCTCTGCACCACACGACTGTAAGCATTATCCTTTCACGGTACAGAAAGCCCATCCTTGATTGTTATTCGGGCTCACTATACCGAAGTTGATTTCATGTTTTTGGTGGTCGAGTATTTTGTTAGTGGCGTAGACACCTTCCAGCAAGGATCAATAATTTCGTTATGGAGTATAGACAAAATGTCTATTTCCCTTCTAAAGCTCATATTTTTATACAGGATATTCCGCAATTTATATTGCGTATTCAGGAGAGCATTATTTTATTTTATTTATTTATTTATACAGGAGCACCCGCATCTTGGCGATTTGGATCAAAGTTTCACAATGTAAAATGAAAAAAAAAATATAGAAAAATAACAAAAACTGAAACAACAAATAAAAATTTAATACAACAAATAAGCATTAAATACTAGTAATAAAGACAATTAATACACATTAGACTAGTAATAAAGACAACAATTTAAAATGGTTTTAATAAAAAAAAAATATGTTATTCCTATATACTAGTACATTTATATTGTTATTTTTTTTTTTTTATTTAGTTTTGTGCCCCACAGCGATGGTGGTTGGCATTATTAGGATGATATATTTACTCCGTCATGTGCTTACCTTTTTTGTACTTTTATATTATGGAAAATATTTTTTTAATATCTGATTCTTTCTCATATCCGTGCTTTGTCTAACGAATATAATAAAAAGTTAACCCTTTGAAATATTTTTAGGTATGTTGTAGACCTATTCTATTTTGTTATATATGTTTTTGTAAATGTTGATGTGTTTTAGATATGTTAGTATTTGTGGAATATATTGGCTGCTGTCAGTTAATCGTGGGGTATGTGAAGGTTTTCTCGTTGGATGCAGTCTGTCAGTATGTGTTTTATCGTAAGGTATTTGTTGCAATATTTGCATATAGGGTTATCAGTCCTTGTCATTAAGTGTTTATGTGTCGGGTATGTGTGGCCGATCCTTAGTCTGGCAAGAACTACTTCCTCTCGTCTATTACACCTATTGCTCGATGGCCACCCCTATATAGAATTTTTTAACAATCGTCATAAATATTAAAAAAAAATATTTTAAAATGTAACATGTATCGATGGAAAAAAAGGGAGGGGGTGGATGAAAAACTATAACAAGAAATTAAAAAAGTTAGATATGGTACATGCCTATTGTAGTAGAAGTGGAGCTGGGAGCAAAAGAACTATTGCACTCA
Source organism: Riptortus pedestris (assembly GCA_019009955.1). Classification (NCBI taxonomy): domain Eukaryota; kingdom Metazoa; phylum Arthropoda; class Insecta; order Hemiptera; family Alydidae; genus Riptortus; species Riptortus pedestris. Next base: position 72,560,913 of record CM032231.1, read on the forward strand.
GTGAAAGTTGCACCTTGAATGAGGATAAGACAAGGGCAGGTAGGGGTGGAAAGGGTCAAGGGAAAACCTGTAGGGAGGTCATTGAGCCAGTAATATTTTGGTGTACATATGTGTACATATGTGGGAGATATTTCTTGTTTTCTCAGATTGAATCACAAAAAAAAAATATCCCCAGCGATTTCAAATAGGTTTATTTGTATACCGACTTTTCGCAGAATTAACATTTTTTGGGGCGTAATTATTTCATTTTTACAATTATTTTTGTGTTAATTAAAATGAATAATTAATTATATAGAATAAGATGTCAAAGACTGTCTTCTTTTTAATAGGGGTCATGATTCCTACACAGCGGATTACATTAAAATAAACAGCTCTCAATCCGATTACTTCTTAAATTTATAAAAGTTTTTACAAAAGCACTGGAATCATTGTTAACGTTTCTTTTTAAACACTCATCAGACGTTAATTTCTTTATATTGTTACTGTGATCTCTGAAATCAGCTTTCCTTAAGAACGGAATTAATTTAATTAAGAACATTGTATGATAAAAGTAGCTTTGTTAGTAAGAATACTAAGTTTCCGTTCCCTCTTTAAAGTCTAAGTAAAAATTCAGGGAATTGCTACTTCAGCTGAGTATTTTTCAGGAGAGCTTAAGTCCCAAGAATATTTAGTATTTGGAAGAATGGAATAGCCTTAATTAACTTTATAAAAGCTAGAATAAGTGATAAAACAATTTTAAAAGCAATAATACAAATGTGAGTTGTGAGCTGCAGCTGTGAGATGTTGCAATTTGTTCTGGACTAAATCTCAAGTTGAGCCAACCTACTGGCAAATTGAGACCTTTGATTGAGACCTTGGATATTTGATTAGCAGCCGCAAATTCCTGCAATTTCCTCTTGTCTCTGCCAGTTCTGATTGAGCTACGACTGGACTTGTCAACCAAGAAGATTGCCTACATTCTGCACTGTCCTGCTCTTCTTCTCTTATGAGATCCTTTCTGTCTTCATTTGAGACATTTTATGAAAAACCAAGTCTTGTGGGGAACTCCCTTTTCGGTCCGTAGCCTACTAGGCAAAAGAGTTTTGACACTTGTACGTTTTATACCGTCGGTCCTAAGCTGTCATCCACTGAACTGTTAATATTGCTATTGGCAATAATGTCGCTGAATACCGGCAACCACTCTCGACTGTTATTACCAGATTTCCCTAAAGGGAAATCAGCTATTGAGGTCGTACTCATGACACCATCTTGGAATGCCCATCAATCATACCCAAGAGATGAAGAAAACATCCGTCACGCAGGGGCTGCGTTAACTAAGCAGATTTCCCACGTGAGTTACGTATTGGAATTTATCCTAAAAAGTACATGTTAAATGAGAAATGTATTTAGTATTTGGCTTCAAATAAAGTGCTTCATAACATAACTGCTTGTTGTTTATATGACATTATTCGGAGTGGGGATTTACTGAAGGTGGGAAAAAATGTACACAACAACATTTATAGAACATTACATTTGCAATAAGGTTGGTTCTATACAATTTTTCGATCCGACGCATAGTAACGGAGATATTAAGAATTTTCGAAATTCTCCCCCTCTGACATCCCCCCCCACTAGTCCGATTTCAGCCGTTAACGAACTTGGTCTTTCTTTCTGTATAAACAGGCAAATATATATATATACACACACACACACACACACACACACACACACACACACACACACACACACACACATATATACATACAGTTTTGAACAGACCTCATTTGCGTCTTCTCCTGGGTAGGATCGATGGACATTTCGAAAATCGCGTCATGAGTATGACCTCAATAGTTGATTTCCCTTATGGGAAATATGCTAAAATGAGGTACGTTCCAGATTGTATGCATATATATATATATATATATATATATATATATATATATATATATAATTTCCAGTATTGTTTACATGAGTAAAAAATAAAGGATTGAAAGCTACGTCATGAGCGCGTGTTTGTAGTATGAAGTAAATGTACTCAGTTTATGCAGGATTTTATCTTTATGGCCACAGTTGCGGACCTCTAAATAATAAATAATAATATGTATATGGCTTTGAAAGGTTGTATATACATTTAGGAACCATGTGGGAAAAGTGGCAAATCCCATAATTGTAAATATTTATCAGCGCCGAGCGCTTTTCTGTACTCTTCTATTGAGATGAGAAGCATGATGGGGTATGACTAGCAGATGAGGAGGCAGTGAAAATAAACGAATAATGAAATATAATGCCTGTCCAGACAACTCTCACAGTGGGAAAAAGTTATAGAGGGTATGAAAAACAGAAAGAGAAAGAAATAATCAAGAAATTTATAATCATAACAGAAACCAGAGGTCGCATGTTAATGGTGTTGCTCGCTGGAAAGAACATTCTTTTTTTTCTCTCCCTCTCTTTTTTTAAATAACCTACCCTCTGCCCTAGCACATAGCAAACATTTGTACTAAAAACAATACTAAGGAAATATTGGGTACTTAAAAGAATCGTTCTCTGGGAGTAGAAAAACATTTTAAAGTGGTTTGAAAGGCTACGGCAATTGAGGGATGGTTAGCGGGGGGAGGAATGAGAAATCGAGAGCAGTAAAGAAATGAGTGAGAAAAAGTGTTGGGAATAAGAGAAAGTGGGTCAGACAAATGATCCACTCTTGGGAAATCTCTTGAGAGAACTTTCAAAGCAACTCTTGAGAGCTGTTCATAACTGCATTTCTCAATTAATCTTTCAAATAGTTTTATGTGGTCCTAAAGGAGTGGATCGTTTGGCATTATCGTCTTAGCTCGGCTATCCCTCACTTCCCAATTACTTAACCAGCTGCTATTCCCCTGTCCGTTCGTTTACTCCCACGTCAGCTGATATTTTATTACAACTAATACATTCCGGCGATTATTTGTTCCTGAATAGGACCGCCCAGCAAATGTTACCTGATCACTTCCAAGTGAGTCTTATTCCTTTAAGTGATTTCAATATTCTCAAATAATTGGTCTTAATGGAAATTATTTTTCGAGCTACATCTTACAAGCTAAAATCCAAGGGAACTCACCCCTAGCTTTAGCAGATTTCCCTTAAGGGAAATCAGCTATAAAGGTTGTACTCATAAAGTGATTTTCGAATTTTTTCTTCAAATGTCCATCGATCCTACCCAGGAGATGACGAATCTGACGTTCAAAACTGTGTGTGTGATATATATATATATATATATATATATATATATATATATATATATATATATATATATATATATGTCTATTACTGCTCTAGCGGTACCAATATTTTTATCTTATCGTTACCAAACTTGATATATAATCGTTTTATGCAAAAAGAATGATCAATTTCGTTAACGGCTGAAATCGGACAAGGGGAGGAGTGGGGAGGGGGGAGGTTAGAGTGAAGAATTAAAAAAATCTTAATATCTCCGTTATTATGAGTCGGATCGATAAATTGTATATAACCAATCTTATTTCAAAAGTAATGTTCTATTAATGTTGTTATGTACATTTTTTCACTATCTTGATTATTAACTGAGATATTTGCATTTTTTAGTTTCCGGTCTGTAGTAAACCCCCACTTCTACTTACCTCACATTAACAATATTCTATTATATTATGAATCACATTATTTAAAGCTTAAATACCAAATATTGTTCTCATTGAACTTTTAAGTTTTGAGATAAATGCAAATACGTGACGCACTTGGGAAATCTGCTTGGTTAACGCAGCCCCCGTGTGACTATTCTGTTCAAAGTAAGTACCAAAACTTTCACTAATAGTACTGGTCTTCTTATTGTACCAGTCAGTCAGTACTGTTTACCTCTCAATCAAGAGTTTACTCCTATTTTTGAGACTCAAATATATATTAACTATCAGAAATATTAACAGAATGTAGCCCAAATATAAAGAAGTTCTTAAACCACTTAAAGACAACTGACATTTACAACAACCTTTAAAACATTTTTAAACTTTTGTCTTTGACTTCCATCACCCTCATGCCAGGATTTAACTCAAAATTAATAGTTCCAAGTAGCTTTATTTTAGCATTCCCTTAATTTTATATCCATATATTTTATACCATGTTTTAATAATTTTGAAAACATTTTTTCATTATTTTAAAATTTTAATTTAGAAAATTCAAATAAATGATTCTGAGCGACATCGCCTAGTTGCGGAGCTCTTCAAATAAACAAATAAATAATACTTTTGAGTTCAGTTCATGTCAGGATATTACAGAAGAATTTGAATAGTTAAATTCATTGATGGGTACTTAAACAGATCTAATTGATGGGCGACTTCCTTCAATAGACTAAATGCCTGAGCAAAAACAGAAATATATAAGGCTAAGTAAAATTTTCTCAAGAACTCTGCATTTAATATTTCAAGGGGGCTATTTTAAATTTAGTTTTCCTCTCTTTTGTAGTCCGCACAGTCGTTCTCTTTCTCTGTCTCTCTCTCTCTCTCTCACTCTCTGTCTCCCCCCAAGTAATGACTCCTTTCTCAGGTTGCTCCTTTTCCCTATAATAGAAAACCATAAGAATCATCTGGCTTTGTCAGAATAATATAGACCAGCTCAATGAGATCAGTATAATAATTATTACTGTAGGGTGTACACATGATATACATGACGTATATTAGTTTTCAAGAGCATGGGAAATAATTAAATAAAATAGCACAGGTTTTCTTAGCCGTAGAACACTGGAAAATTCTACATTTACAAAAATAAATATCTATAATCATGACTTTAAAATTACTTATAACATTTTTCACTGAGAAGATTACACTAAACATTTAATAGAATACAAGTACGCATGTCATCAGAACGCGGGTAACTGTCATACCTTTAACATAAAATTAGTTATTTGAGTACAATTTGAATGCATTCTTTCCCCAATCTATGACCCATAAAAACCGGAACTGTCGTGACCAAATGAATCACCTGAGAGAAATTGGTAAATAGTAAGGAACCTGTAATTAATTCAAGTGCTTTGTTGAATATCCATTAGTCACAGCCGTCTTAATGGCCAATACATTAGGTTTGAGGTTTAAATTTACTTTGCTATTTTAGAGTAATAAGAATTCAGTCTGAATAACACAGAAATTTGTTCTCAGCAGCTCCTTGTGAAGTTACGTCTAATTCTAAAAATAATTAATTAACGCAATGTATAACTTTCATCAAGGGAAATGATTAACTCAATGGATAATTGGACTCCCCAAAAACTTTTGGAAGAGTTCAATGCAACTAATACATACTGGTATCCCTGTGTATTTTGGAGTTGTTCATAACTTGAACATAAATGGTAGGAAATTTCTTAGAAATTTTAGTTATATTCTACTCTAAAAGTGATAAATTATTCTGGGGATTACCCATTCTCTGTTGAAAGGTGTCTGAAAAACTGGAGTTATTTTCACTCTGAAAGTTTTGTTCGTTTTACAGCCTCTAATGTAATTTTGAAAATTTCAATGGATATTACTTCGAGTTTTGAATGATCGTTTTGTTCCAGAGATAGAAATGCAACCATTGGACATGATTTCCTGAGGATGGATGATCCTCTAAGACAGGTGATATGATAGTTGCACAACGAACTGATGAGAAATATTTCTTGACCTGATAGTCAATTCTACGTCTGCTCTATGACATGTATCCCTAGTATGCAGAGAGTCAAAGTTTTAAGCAGATTTCCCTTAAGGGAATTCAGCTATTGAGGTCGTACTCACTACGCGAGTTTTAATAAATTTTCTCAAATGTCCTTCGATCCTTCCCAGGAGATGACGAAAATGGGGTCCATTCAAAATATATTTGTCCGTTAAAACTCTAGCTGTCCAACCAAACTCTATATTTAATCGTTTTATGTAAAGAGGAAGACCAAGTTCGTTAATGGCTGAAATCGGACCAGTGGGAGGGGGGGGGTCTTACAGGCGGGGGATTTGGAAAACTCGAAATATCTCCGTTACTCTAAGTCGGATCGACAAATTGTTTAGAACCAATCTTACTGCAAATTTAATGATCTATACATATTTTCAGTATCATGAATATTAACCGTGATATTTAGATTTTACAGTTTTCAGCCTTCAGCAAACCCCTACTTCTACTCATGTTAAACGAAAAATACTTGTTTATGTAATTATCCACATTATTCGAACCTTAAATACCAAATATTGTTTTCAAGAGACCTTCATTGTACGACATACATGCAAATATGCTCTGGTGACCCCCCCCCCCCCTCTTAAGTTTTTGGACTACTTAAATTTGATTGATTGAGATCAAAATTATTCTGATTCATTATAAATTACAGTACTAGGTATAGTAGATAGTTTTCTATCAAATTAATATGTTATATTCTGATATATTTCAGTAATTGTTTTTCTTTCCGGTGAGAAAATGTCTGCCGGCTGGCAGACATGTTTGTTTACAATTCATAGGCTTCCCGCCAGGAGGGGAAAGATTTCTTATTACCGATTGTATTTATTTACTTAATATTCAAGGTTGTGTTGTGTTACCAGTATACATATTAAACTTCACGAGGGAAATCTGCTTAGTTTACGGAGCCATGCGTGACGGACTTTTTTTAAATACAACACTTTCAGTTTACTACATTAATCTTACGCGTTTTAGTTAACTCCTCTAAATCGATAAAACTATTGCTAATTTACGTACATATATTTAAAACGCACATAATAGAGATTCAGAAGAATTGCACTAGAAGAAGGATTTTTTATATTATAGTAAAAAAAAACTTTGAATTATGTTCTGACAATGTTTGACAACAAATATGAATGAATATGTTTATTGCTTCTTAAAATTATACAATTTTACAGCCATTGGCATGTGTTTATTTTGTTTTTCCTCTTCTTTTTTTTTTTTTTTTTAAGGAACGGACAATTAATTTTAAAATACTATATACAATAATTACTGAAAAGGATAAAAAAAAACATAAAACATTTACTTCCTTTTAATAATTATATTATTTGCATTTTTAAGGATTTCTAACCAGGAAAGCATATATGCAGTTTATCTTATTCGTGTTCATATTATCTAAAAGATTCTTTCTGTGCAATGTTTAGGAATTTCAAGAGATTGTTTTTTCTTTCTTCTAAAACGGGGCATTTTAGAATGGAGTAAGTGTTTCTTGTCCACCTTCACAAAGGGGGCATGACTTTTCTGGATTGGATGTGTAAAATATCTTCCCAACTATCAATCTTTTGTTTTTATTATCTAATAAGCTGACTTGAGCAATAGCCTTATTCTTATAAAACAGCATTTTTAGGTTTGGTACTCCTTGCCTTTGCCAAGACAGCTATTTTTTCTAAAGTTCAGGCTATATGTAATGTTTGTAACTCTTACAATTTGAAAATATATAATATGGTTTTAGAAAGCCTCTAAATAATTCTTTGTTTTTTCTTTAGTATTTTCTGTCCTTCCTAATTATTTTAAGTTTCCTCCTATGCGTTGAATATCATCTTCTAGTTTATTGACCCTGTTAAATGGCAGATAATTCCATCAGGTTCATGTAACACATTCTTTTGCCAGGTCATCTCCAAACTTCTCTTGTAGAGCCTTCCACCAATACAACATCCTCTTGAAAATTTCAGTTAGTTGTGAGTGAGGTTAAATTCTATTCTAATATAAGTATTAGGAATGTTTTTAGAAAGACACGTAAGTCATTTAAAGAAGTTTAGTTGAGCTATCTCAATCACATCCGAATAAGCAGAACTTCATATTTCAGATACATATAAGAGTACACTTTCACCAATTGAATCAAACAGCATACATTTGGTTGCCCAAGTTTCAGCTTCGATTTTATTAAGTATGCGTAAGGTCTCAGCATTGGCAGAGCAACCTTTTGCCAAGAAATGAGTAATGGCTTGAAAGAATTTTCCTCAGGATGAGAAAGTACCCCCAAAAATGCAAATGCATTTGTGAACTGGATTGGGATATTATAATACAAGATAAGAAAAAATATATTGTACGTCACTTTCAATTCAAATAATTGGAATCACTTAAATGAAGTGCAATTTTGAAAAATTTAATTTATTAGGCTCATTTAATGTCCACATCAGATTAACCGCGATTTCCCCTTGTGTAAACAATAAGCCCTTGAGGAATTCCAAACTAATCCAATTTTTCCTGTAGTGTAATATTTTTTGGAAAAATATGATCAGATACTCCATTCCCCGATGGTTATCGTAAGTCACTCGTTCATTGTTTGACGTTTATCGGAACTAAATTTTGCTCAAGGAAGATGTTTGACGTCATTCAACTACGGCTCTACAGTAAAAGCAAGAATTTTAATGGATTTCAATTCTTGAGTCAATAAAGTTTCCATGATGGCTGAATAGCATTTCCTATTTGGTATATAAAGTAGCCAGGACGGGCTGTCTAGTAGCCGGTGAGGTTGCTCTAAAAAACATTAAGAGCTGCTGCTCTCTCTCCAAAGAACAGCTCTAGAGTAGAGCGCCTCAGCCCATTAAGTTAAAAAGGGGGCTGGGTTGAGAGCACCCGCAAAAGAAAAACCCGCAAAAAAAAAATGTGGACAGTCTTCTCCTTGTAGTTTTAATATAATTTGTTCGTAACAAAAGAAATAGCATTCTAACACTACCTTCAAAGCTTGAAAAATATGTTAAATCGCCGTGAAAGAGGGGTGTGGGAGAACATGACGCCATTATCAATGCCCTTGCCTATTGTATGAACTTAACTACCATTAGAAATGTTCATAATTAAACTCATGTTTGGGTCACGGAAATGCAGTCGAATCTTGATTACAAAATGAAACTTCTACTGGATGAAATGATTTTATTAAATTCAGGCAATGATATAAAAGGAAATCCAGTTAAAATCTGAAAACCAGATGATTTGAGATTATTTTAGATGATTTACTTAGAACAAGAAGTAAAAAAAAAAAAAATGTTGGGCCTCTCCAATTATTAGTTGTACAATTTGGCCAGATGTGATTCGAGATCCTAGGACCCGAAACCTTGTAAAATTGGATGATTAGACAGAAATATTAAATAAACATAAAACTATATAACTTATATTTAAGTATAGTCCGCCACTATAATGATATTGTGGATTTTATACCAAAAAGAAGTCGTAATGCTTTTTTTAATTTATTTTTTTTATTTTAGAGGCAATAACTATCTATAATGTAGCCAGTCGTAAAATATATTTAAAGTTTTAAAGAATTCATTATTCTTAATTTAAAGCCAAACAAATTTTTATCAAGTATAAACCATAATATTTTAAACTGATAAGGAATATGATTCATTTAAAGTGTCAGCTGTAGTATTGTTTAGGAGATTTTCTGTTGTACATCTGTTGCCTTCTTTGGAGTCTTGGGTGGTTAGGGGTTTCTGCAACTACTATTCTGAATTTTTCTAGTAAGGTACACTAATATACTAAGAACGCTTTTGGTAATCTAACAAAAAAAATATCAATGTCTGTTGAAGAACGTCAAAGAACTCCCAAAATTTCAATTGATGAATACTGTTACATCACTGCCTTACATTTCTATTCTTTTTAGATCTTTTTGCTAAGTAATTGAAGTATTGTATTCACGAAAATTTTCAGTTTCAAATTTCAATGACGTCTATACCTATCTCGCATTCATAGTAAGTCATAGTTAGTGATAATCGTCAGAGTTGACGAAAATGTGGTATGTTCAACTTATATATGTCTGTTAAAGCTAGTGGTCGAAGTTTTTGTTTGATCGTTACAAAAGTAATGATCAAGTTCGTTAACGTTTGAAATCAGAAGAGTGGGAGTGGATGTTTGAAGAGAGATTTAGAAATTTAGAAATATCTGAGTTGTTATTCGTGGAATCGAAAAAGTGTTTAGAACAAATCTAATTGCATATTTATAGTTCTTTAAATGTTGTAATATACTCGTACATATGTTCTGTAACATGAATAATAACCAAGATATTTGGATTGTTTAGTTTTCTTCCTTAAGTAAGGTTAAGCTGTTATATTATGAACCACTTTATGCTAACTTTATATATCAAATATTTTTTTCAAGAGACCTTTATGAAAATATCATTGAACTTGAAAACTCGTTGTGTTATGTTGTGATCAATTAATATTTTACATTCTAACACGGAAATGTTTATTTGATCTATACTGCACTCGCTATCTAACAAATTTTTTCAAGTCTTAGGTTGATTATTTCTTATCGGCCAAAATCGGAAGTGGTATAAAGGAGATTTAGAGGGGGGGGGGAATTCGGAAATTCAAAATATATCCTTATATGAGTCGTATCGTAAAATGTTTAGGAACAAATCTTGTCAATCTATTGATGATATGCAATTGGTGGGCACCTTCTTCTCTCCCCCTCCAGCCCGCCCCTTCTACTCATAAATTTTTTACATAGAAATAGAGTGTATGTGCTGTGATGAGGCCACACGTATGCCTGGTATAGCATGGGAAATCTGCATAGTTTACGCAGCCCCTGCGTGACGGAATTTTTTGTATTTTGCCGTTAAAAGATCTATGAATTATGAACAATGAAATTATTTGGATTTATTGGATGAAGAATGGAATTATTTTAAATGAAGTGCAACCTAGCATTTTTTTATTCAGTGTATTTGGAGTACAATTATCGCATGTGTCCACATAGAATTTTTATTTTTATTTTTTTTTTTTATAATTTTTCAATATTAATAAAACCAAATAAAGTGCCCTCTTGGAAGTATTTCTTCAAAAGACCCCTCCGCCTTGAGTGCATTTGCTCTGAATAGTTGTTAGCTTCGACTTGAATGCCGAGAACTTTGGGGTAGTAGAATAAACAAGTAGGTCACCTCTGTTACTTCTTGTGTCGATTTAATGGCCCAAAGTTAGTAAAGTAAACAAATTGAAAACAGATGTGCCTGTAAGGGGACCTGATATATATGATCTATTGGGCTGGGAGGATAAGTTAGTTCTGAGAAGGATGTTGTCTGGCCGGTGAGGAGGTGTGGGGTGGGTCGTGTTTTCAGATGCTGACAAACATCCTGTCACACATACACAAATCCTTATTCAGCTATGACAAATAGCAAACAATTCAATATCTGACCAACATCGCCCTATCAGACCTTGGCTTTCATAATTCTTTTTCCCCTGAATATTTTGGGCACTTTGCTTGTGAACCTTTACAAATAGCTCTTGCGATCCGTTTCTAAAGATTCCATCACCGAAAATGTCACCAGTAGTGTGAGCCCATAAATGTAATTACCTAAAGCAATAATTAAGGGTAATTCTTCCGAAAAACACATTTGAAAATAATATTGGTTATAAAGTGTAACGGATAACGCAGATATTTAGAAGTTCCTCCCCCTTCAAAATGTTCTCTTGAAGCGTTCTAAAGTATGGTCGATAGACAATTAAAGAAATGTTTCGGAAGAAATCACGAGTTCAAAATGACGAACGGATTTATGTTAAGAGAATTATGCTAAATACTAAATATAATTTGAGGTTAATCTTTATTTTACGACGCGCAAGAGTATATAATTAACAAGACCAATTTATGCCTGCAAACTTCATATTTCTGGAATATTAATTATTTTAGGCAGATATCCCTAAATAGGAACCAATTGTTTATTTTTTGAAATTTATTTTGTTTTGACAACTTTTTCCTCTTTCTCCGTCCCTCACTTTCTCTCCCTTTCTCACTTTCTTCCTACTCTTGTCGCATAAGTAATACTCTGTTATATAATAAACTACTTTATTTGAAGCTTAAATACCAAATATTGTTTTCAAGAGCCCTTTATTTACGAGATACATGTAAATTCTGTTGATCCTCTGTCTCATCTCCCTCCTTGAGAGATTACTAAAATTTGAGTGTTTGAAATAAAAATTCTAATTCATTATAAATTACAGTAATAGATATTGTAAATAGATGTCAATAAAATTAATATGTTATATTCAGATATATTTCAGTAATTGTTTTTCTTTCCTTTGAAGAATATTCTATCTATCTGTTCAGTTTTGAGAGGTTGGCTCACCTGTTGTTTACAAAACGCCTGAATTGTAAACAAACAGATGTGCTTACCATTCAGGCGTTTTCCATTGGGAGATTATTAAAATTGACTGAAAGATTTCTCACTACCGTTTATATTTATTCACTTAATATTCACGGTGGTGTCAGTGTTACCAGTACGGACATTTATCTACTGTAAATCTTCATATGGGAAATATTTTTAGTAAACGTAGCCCCTGCGTGACCGACTTTTTATCTTCAGAACGTACCTATCCAAAAATATTAAGTATCTTTTCTTTTACTGGCTAGATTTCTAAAATTAATATTATTATTTCTTTTAATAGCAGACTCCGCCTTGCTGAGTTTAAGATACCATTACTCTACTTATTATGGGGCTAGGTTTTGAGAGTTAGAACAACAAATTTCTTGGTTTATTTATATTCTCTAACTTAGTTTTATGATTGCTAAAAGTTGGTCTTGGAAAGTTAAAGTCTTGTGTCCTTGTTTTAAAATTACCTTGTTTCGTTATAATAGTGTAACTGGATTGCGCAGTTTCTTGTCCGTTCCATTTATTTCTACTGCTATCTTAGACATCATCTCTTTCTTATAAGGACTTGGGGGAAAATGATAAAAGACACTTTTCAATTAGAGGGGACATCTCTTTATATTGTCCTCATCTCTGAATCTACCTTATAGATCTGGGTGTGTAAAGGAGACTATTGGCATAATTGCTCTGTGCAAGATTCAGGATAACAGGATTCAGTGTCCAATTTCATTATGTCAGTAGTGGCTCATTCCAGGAAATGAGTGGCGTACAATGGAAAACGGACGAATACTTTTAACAGAGTTTTCTTAAGAAAAACCCGGCAGTGAGTTTGTGTGCTTAAGCGATTATATTGAGTTCTGTAACGGCAGCTATTTAATTTTGTCGTCGGTAACTCGAGTATTAAGAGAGTTATTCGTTGTTTTGTTTTTTTCACTCAACCCCCACTTCTAAACATACGGCATTTCACATAACGCAAGTGAACATTAAGGATATCGTGTGTCACAGAGAATCTTATTTGCCTTTTCTTGGCTTCTTAGTAAAGGGGAAATAGGGAGCCGAATTTGAGATGCTTGGTTTACTTGTATTAATTTGAAATGTTTAGTTTGCTTGGTAGGACTTTTCAATCTCTTTATTTATGGTAATATATTTTAATTAGGTCTTGAATTTGATTTTATTCATTTTGTATTTATATTTCGTGAATTTTCACATTGTTGTACATCAAACTAGCTGCCACTATTTTATTCTGTCTCTTAATTTATAACACAAATGCTAAAAACCACGCTAAACAGAAAAATAATTATTCATGATGAAGTGAGAGTAATATTATTTAATAGTTTATGGAATATGATTTAGTTAAACTGGTGGTAGAACTGCCAGTTGTTATATTGTGTGAGGGATTTTATGTTGTTCATCTATTACCTTCTTCTAATTATTGTATTTTCTATTAAGGTACACAAATACAATAAGAATTGTTTTGTTAATCTAACATAAAAACAAGACAAAGTCTATTAAAGGACGTCACAGAACGTCCAAAAATACAATCGACGAATAGTGTAACGTCACTAGAGAACTATTATTCTTTTTACTTCTTTGTGCAAAGTAAAGGAATTATTGTAGCCACGAATATTTTCAACTTCAGATTTCACTAGGATTATCCGTTTTGTTTCTCTTTGAACCGCTTACATCTAGCTTCAGCGTGAAGTATGTCCCCCTCATTCATACATTTTATAATTTGGATTATTGTTAAGTCTAGTTGTGCACCTTCCCATTTTTAGCAGATTTTCCTTAAGGGAGATCAGTTATTGAGGTCGCACTTAAGACGCGATTTTCGAAAATTTTCTTCAAATGTCCATCGATCCTACCCAGGAGATGACGAAAATAAGGTCCGTTCAAAATTTTATATATATATATATATATATATATGGTATATATATATATATATATATATATATATATATATATATATATATATATATATCTGTTAACGCTCTAGCGGTCCCAATATGTGTTTGATCGATACGAAACTCGATATTTAATCGTTTTATACAAAAAGAAAGATCAAATTCGTCTATCGCTGAAATCCGACCAGTGGGAGGAGGGGTTTAGGGGGATTTTTGAAAATTCGATTTATCTCCGTTACTGTACGTCGGATCAAAAAAATTGTATAGAACCAATCTTATTGCAAATTTACTATAAATATTGTTCTATACAAGTATTCTTTATCTTGAATATTAACGGAGATATTTGCATTTTTATTAAATTTGGGCCGATAACGGATGGTTGTTTCCAACCAAAAGCTAGTTTGGCCCTTTGCCGCAACTTTTCGGCCCTCGTATGGATATTTCTCTATTGTATAACTTCACGTGGGAAATCTGCTTAGTTTACGCAGCCCCTGCGTGACGGACTTTTTTTTTAACTCGAGTATTAAGCGAGCTATTCGTTGTTGTTTTTTTTCACTCAACCCCCACCTCTAAACATATGGCTCTTCACATAACGCAAGTAAAGACTAAGGATATCGTGCGTCACAGAGAGTCTTATTTGCCTTTTCTTGGCTTCTTAGTAAAAGGGAAATGTAGAGCGAAATTTGTGAGGCGTGGTTTACATGTATTTTATTTGAGATGCTCAGTTTGCTTGGATGTGTTATACGGACGTTTTATTCTCTTTAGTAATGGTAATATATTATTATTTGATCTTGACTTTGATTTTATTCATTTTATATTTCGTAGATTGTCACACTATTATAAATATAAAACTAGCTGGCCCTATTTCATACTGTCACTTAATTAATAACACACACTCACTGCCAAAAGGGACTGCATAGTAAAGACCATGCCAAACAGAAAAATAAATATTCATGGTGAACTAAGAGCAACATCAATTAATAGCTCATACATAAAGCACTGTACAAACCTAGATTTGTGTGTTTGATAGTCACAAGAGCATTAGGAATTTATTTACTGATGAACTCAGATAATGCACCCCAATTTAGTTGAATCAGCATATAGCAGATATTAATTATAAATACTCCTATCTCAACAAAGCTCCAGCTTATATGGCAATCAATATTTCTGTATTGTCTGGTTGAGAATTTCCACAGTAAATAGAGTGTTTCATGAAATCGGCCTGAATTGTATGTGCAAACAGAATTGAACCACGCGTAAAGAAAACACGGGGATGTGACCTAAAGGTTGAAGATGTCCAGGGAGAGGTTTGACACAAACTGACTTTGTCTCCCAGTGAATTCTACGACAATTTCGTAACTGACTGAATTAAACATTCTGAAAATTCACTCGTTTATACTTTGGGGCTCGTTAAGACTTTGTACTGTACTCAAAAATTGTCTTTTAAAATAACTGCAAAACAAGACTTTATGGAGGTGAAACATTTTCCGAAATACTTATTGCGTCCCTTAAAAACCTGAGAATTTTCTAACAAAACTCAATAAAGTTAAATAGAATTAACTGGCCATCTAGAAATTACATAAAACTCTATGCTATAGGTTATAAAGGTTTCACTTAAATTCTAAATGAGTACTCAACGGGCATAAGTTAAATCTAATCTCGGACCTGGAATGTAATCCATGAATCATTACTGGTCTATGTGTTGATGGGACACCTGGTTATTTACATTTAAATGAATGGAATTCGGTATTTAAACGTTTTTAAAGAATCGACGAACGCATGATCTAAACTCCCCTTTTCCCTGGTCCGGTTTCAGCCATTAGCGAACGTGAACTTTAGTTATGCATAAAACGCCGTATTATAGTTATTTATTATACAAGTGACGAAAGTAGATCATTTTACCACTCGAGTGAAACGATTACCCACACGAGCGAAGCGAGTGTGGTAATTTCACGAGAGTTGTAAATTCTACTTTCGTCACGAGTATAATATTAATTTTTTTCTGTAATCGTGTAATACATGATCAGATCTAACCAGAATATGAACAAAATTAGGATGTTGTGAAGATTATGGTATGTTGTTGGTAGGTTATAAGCATGGTTGTGAAAGGTTGTAAGCATAGTTATAAAACAACTAGTGATGATTGTGAAGTAGTGCAGTTATAAACAAGTGCAGGCTATAAACAAGGAAGGTAATTATTATTATATTTAAATTTTAAAATATATTGATTATTTCCACCAATAATTCATTCACATTTCAATTTATTTTGTTAAAATAAATTCTTACAATGTTAAGAAACATTTAAAAGCATTTAATTTCCAACTTCAAATTATTTTTTAATTTATACTTATTACTAATTAAGAAGGCAATTCACTTTCTTCACTCATTTCAGTTTAGTAATGTTACCATTATTCAACGATTACAGAAGAAATAATTTAAACTACTATAATACGATTTTTACCATATGCGGTATAATAATAAATATTATTCTACAAGCGAATGTAAGAGCATATATTTATTGTAGCATGTATAGTGTAAACTGTAAGTAAATATTAGTATTATATAGAAATAAACTGCTAGATTTACTACAATCAGCTACTGAAAGATAGTCTATTCACAATAATTAAGTTAATCTTTTAAAATGAATAACAATAATTGTGATAAGAAATGTACCTATGAATCAGGAGTAGCACTTACATGGAATGTATATTTATACAATGATAAAAAATATGTTTAATTTCTTTTTAATGTAGATATATAGGTAAGGGTTGTTATAAAAATGAAATATAATATATCAGATTTCTGAATTAGAGAGGACAGAATTTATTATAAATTCATGCACCATATTGTTGTTTAATTACTGAGTTGAGAACCTAAACATCTTTGCCTGACATCTTTCAGAAAGAAAAAAACATTGTTAAAACTCTTATATATTGAATATAAGGACTTGGAGGATAACGAGCTAAGCTTACGACAATCATAAATGACAGGGGTATCGATTATGGCTCTCATTAGGAATTCATGAGCCCATTGAAAATTTGTTGATTGAGGCGTTCTAGATGGTCGATGGTGATAACTCACAGCTGTCCACGCCTGTCCATGTTCATTATCTGTCAAATATTCTGAAAGCCCAATGTAAACCTGTCCGAGTTATTCCTTCACCACTTAGCAAAATGAATCTGTCGATTGCTATTTATTTACTACTCCTTTCACTTTTGCTTGTCTCTTGAAGCCTTTTTGAAATATCTTAAATGGTTATTTGTGTATTTAGTCTCTTTGAAGATTAAATAGAATTAAGTCTTCTATTTAATCTTCAAAGAGACTAAATGACTGAAGGCATTAACTACACAATAATTCACTTAACACTACCTGCTGTGTTTGTAGCATTAACTATCAAGATTGCTAGTTCCTTATTCAAATTCAGTATTCATAGTTTAATCATTCTTCGTTCTAATAGTGCCATAATGAATTTGGATGGTTTTTCTTTTTACTCAAATATTTAAGTGATAATACAGAATATATACATAAACTAGCGGACCAGACAGACGTTGTCCTGCATGATATTTCAAGCGATTAGGATATTAAATTTAATAATATTACGTTTAAAACAAAACCTACTTTTAATAACACAGAAACAACTTTTGTTATGTGCACGTTTGCCTAAAAACAAATAGAAAATTAAATATCGTGATTTTTTTATTAAGGCCTCCCTAATAACCCCCACTCCCATTCGAACTCAAAAAATTTAATATAGCTTATAATCATAGAAGAATTAATGCTAATTTACATATAGAGTCTTGTAAAGTTCGGTTCAATCATTATTGCCCAATAAAATTGTTGGCTCCCACTTTAATTCTTTAGAGTATATCTCATTTATACTTTGTTATATGGAAAAAGTGAATATAACAAAAGTTACTCTAAATAACAAAATAAACAACTTTTATCCTGTGCATATTTGCCGAAAAAGCCTATTAGCGATATTAGGCCTCCCTTACAAACCCCTTGTCTTGCTCCATCTGCTAGGCGTCACCTAAATGCATACAAAAAAAATCATTGAAATCCGTCCCGCTGTTTAGGAGGAGTTCAGTGACATACCCACGCACAGTAGAATTATATATATACAAAGATATGTGTGAGTTTACAATCTGCATAGAAATGCACTTTTTGAATACATTCAAAATGTTTTCCAAATGCTGGAGAAATGTTAATATGATTTAATATTATTTATATGACTAATATTCTTTGAAGAGCAGATATATAAATTGTTTCCCAAGTAAATATAAAGATGGTGTGGCAGTAGGGAACAAAATAAAGTCCGTCACGCAGGGGCTGCGTAAACTAGGCAGATTTCCCTAGTGAAGTTTAGTAATAGATAAATCTACATACTGCTAACGCAACACCACCCAGAATAAAACAAACGTTGATAAGAAATCTTTCCCGGGGACGGGAAGTGGGTGGTTAGGGGTGGTCTGACAGCCTCACACCTGAAAGAAAAACCATTACGGAAATATATCAGAATATAATATATAGATTTTATTGAAAACTATTAACTATATCTAGTACTTGTAATTTACAATGAGTCAGAATACGGGTAATTGTGATCTCAATCTATCAAATTTTAATAGTCTAACACCGGGGGGCGGGCGGGTGTCACCAGAACATATATTTGCATGCATCTCGTGTAATAGAGGTGTCTTAAAAAAAATATTTGGAATAAGCTTCGAATAATGTGGTTTATTATATAACAGTGTATTGTTTATGTAACACCAGTAGAAATGGGAGTTTACTGAAGGCTGAAAACTTAAAAATTCAAATATCTTGGTTAATATTCGAAATAGAGAATACATATATATATATATATATATATATATATATATATATATATATAACAATATTTATAGTACATTTAATTTGTAATAAGATTGACATTATACAATTTGTTGATCCGACGTATAATAACGGAGATATTTTCAATTTTCAAAATTCTTCCCCTCTAAACCCTCCCTTCGCCTGGTCCGATTTCAGCAGTTAACGAACTTGATCTTCCTATTTACATAAAGCTAACTAACTAACTAAGTTTTGTAACGATTATAGAATAATTGCGATCGCTAGAGCGGATATGTGTGTGTGTGTGTATATATATATACAGTTTTGAACGGACCTCATTTTCGTCATCTCCTAGGTAGGGTCGATGGACATTGATGAATAAAAATGTCAATAATTGCGTCATGAGTATGACCTCAATAGCAGATTTCCCCTAAGGGAAATTTGCTAAAAGAAAAAGAACAATTCTCGGGGATAAAAATTCTATCAAATTTAAACTCTTCTTTTTCCAAATAACATTAAAAATTGAGTTCCTAATAAGTATAAATTATGTAAATATAAGTCTTCAGCCCACTCAGCACCAGTGCCCACATTTACAAGACACGGTGTGCAATGGTCTTGAATGAAACAGTTAATTATCGAGTATGGTTTAGAACCAAGACAAGGAAATATTAATTGATGGCTTCATCACACTATGTATTTGCATGTATCTTACATAGCAATAATTCAATGAAAACTATATTTGGTATTTTCCTTAGAATGAAGTGGTTCATGCTTTAACAGCTTGTTGTTAATATGACTAGAGTAGGAGGGGGGGGGGGTATAAAATAAGTTCGCAATCTACTCGAGACATTCTCCTGGAATGCTGATAAATTCTATTTTTTTTTTTACTGGAAGTTGGAAATCACAAATTTCAAATTCTTAAACTCAAGCAATGGATTAGGAGCGAAAAATACATTTTGAACACACTTTGTTCTTTATGTTTACCCGTTAAAACCAATATTAACAGATATTAGTTTTGATATCCATGTAGCCTTTAGTGGGCAGAAGTCGGAATAGGTATAATGAATTCCATAAATTTAAATGATGTTTTAGGACCGGAAATGAATTCTAAAATGCAATTTGGCCTTCACGTTATTTCAATAAAATCAATATTCAAGAAGGTATTGTGAAATATGTGTTCCTTCCAAATATTTGTATAGCCTATCGTGTTTCTTGGGATAATTGACTCACATATAAAGAAGCTCGCAGAATTGTATTTAAGCCGGTTTTCAGTGGCTGTGTACCAAACGGGTGGGCTGACAGACGGACAAGATTTTCAATTTTGATACCATTTAGAATGGTCTGGAAAAGCAAAAAAAAGTAACTTCCGCCAAATATTCGGGTTTTGTCCAAATAATTGTAATATTGTGTTAAACTCTCTTTGTATTATTTCAAGCCAATCTCGGCGTGAAATTCTATTTAGGGCTTCTCAGAGATGTATGTATGTATTTCTTTAACACAAAATATATTTTTTCTTTCATTATTTCATATTGAAAGAAGATCTCCTGAGAAGGGCAACTATTACACTGGCTAAATATACTTCACGTCTTTTCCTCTTGGCTTCCCCAGAGGAGTGGTATCTTTTAGCCGATTTACCATAAGGGAAAACAGCTAATGAGGTAGTACTCATGACGCGATTTTCGAAAAATCTCTTCAAATGTCCATCGATCCTACACACGAAATGACGAAAATGAGGTCCGTTCAAAATTATATATATATATATATATATATATATATATATATATATATACACACATGTTCGTCTGTTAACGCTCTAGCGATCGCAATTTTTGTTCGATCGTTACGAAACTCGATATTTAAACGTTTCATGTAAAAAGACAGATCAAGTTCGTTAATGGCTGAAATCAGACCACTGGGAGGGGGAATTAGAGGGGAGGATTTTCGAAAATTCGAAATATCTCCGCTACTGTACGTCGGATCGAAAATTTGTATAGAATCAATCTTGTTATAAATTAAATTTACTATAAATATTTTTATATACATGTATTCTCTATCTTGAATATTAACCGAGATATTTGCATTTTTATTGAACGTGGGCGGATAACGGACGAGAGTGAGTTTCCCGCCAAAAGCTATTACGGCCGTTTTCGTAACTGTTCGGCTCTCATGAAATTTCTCTATTGTAAAACTTCACGTGGGAAATCTGCTTAGTTTACGCAGCCCCTGCGTGACGGAATTTTTTTCTGTTAAAGGTTTAGTGGTCGCAAGTTTTATTTGATGGATACCAAACTCGATATTTAAACGTTATGTTAAACTAAATATCGAGTTCGTTAACAGCTGAAATCTGACCAGTGGGAGGGGAATTTCGAAAAACATCTGCGTTGAATATTAACGGAGATATTCGCATTTTTTTCAGTTATCAGCCTTCAGTAAACCCCCACTCCTACTCATGCCTAAAGACCAAATATTGTTCTCATTGAACATTTACGTTTTGAGATAAATGCAAGTACGTGACGCACTTGGGAAATCTGCTTAGTTAACACAACCCCTGTGTAAACGGACTTTTTATTTTTAGTAGATGTCATGGTTCAGAAAGTTGGCTGTATACTTGTTTTTTGATACCAGGTAAAATAGAACTGGGTGTGGATGTTGTATCAGCGGGTGTCATTGGGGGAGGAATTGATTATCATTGGGTTCATTGGGGGGTAAATATAATAATAATCAAATAGACAGACGAGCCGAACGGAGACCAGACGCATTTACTGCTTGGAGGGTAGAGAACTGTCGGATGGATTCACTGGAAATACTGTCTGTAATATAAACACCGCCCTCTATGATGTTTTACACCCCAAGCTATAACTCCTGCTGTAAGACGTACACCCATTAAGTTCTATTTATTTTCCATGATGAGTATGAGTTTCTTATGGGGTCATAATATGTGTATTCTTTTCTTGTAATAAGACGGTAAAATCTGTTATATGTATTAGTGGATGGACCATTATGCTCCCTTGGCGAGACAGATATCATAAAATGTACTTAAAACTGAAATAATTTATTTTTTACAGAAACATAAATAATCATAGCTTTTATTGTTAAATATGTATTTAAACATTCTGGTAAACACCTATATGATACACATGAGCAATAAAATTATTTATAAGAATATTTATTTTAAAAGTGCCTTAAACACATTCTGTTATGTTTGAACAAGGGGTAATGTAAATCCATTGATATAAATAAGGCCTACGAATTACGGAAAATATGGAAAAATGAATATGAAAATGTAGAAACACTACAAATGGATCATAAAAAAAAAAAAAAAAAAAAAAAAAAAAAAAACAAAAACAAAAAAAAAAAAAAAAAAAAACTAAGAGAAAGAAAGTACATTGAAAGAAAGGTCCTTTGATTAAATATATGCAGGCATATTTGAGTCGAAATCAGAAGCCAAGAAAAGCAAAGTCCTTGGGCAGCATATACTAAGCAGATTTCCCACGTGCGTTAGTGGGGGGTTTACTGAAGACTGAAAACAAGTAAGTACGAATAACTCGCCTAATATTTGAGTTAAGAAAAAGTGCATAGAATAACAATTATAGAACATCAATAGTTTAACAAGATTGGTTTTACAACATTTTACGATCCGAGTCATAATAACGGAGATATTTTGAATTTTCGAAACCGCCCCCACTCTAAACCCAATTCCAGTCAATAACAAATATGATACTTAGCATTGACTGAAACGGTAAATATCGAGTATGGTAGAGATCAAATATACATTTTGGAGTAAAGAACGAAAAGTCTTATTTGATGACGTTATCATCATAATGCATTAACATGTATCTTACAAAGTAAAAGTTGAATGAAAACCATATTAAGTATTTTCTTTAGAATGAAGTAATTATTGATATAACAGCGTGTTTTAGCAGATTCCCCTTAAGGGAAATCAGCGTTTGAGGTCGTACTCATGACGGAATTTTCGAAATATTTCTTCAAATGTCCATCGATTCTACCTAGTAGATGACGAAAATGAAGTCCGTTCAAAACTGTATATATATATATATATATATAAATATGTGTCTGTTACCGCTCTAGCGGTCGCAATTTTTGTTTGATCGTTACCAAACTCGATTTTTAGTCGTTTTATGTAAAAAAGAAAGATCAAGTTCGTTAACGGCTGAAATCGGACCAGTGGGAGGGGGGGTTTAAAGGGGAGGAATTTCGAAAATTCGAAATATCTCCGTTACTATACGTCGGATCGAAAAATATTACAGAATTAATCTTATTGCAAATTACATTTACTATAAATATTGTTCTATACATTTATTCATTATCTTGAATATTAACTGAGATATTTGCATTTGTATTCTGCATGTGCTCGGCAGCAGTGGCTATGTTCGGCATCCGCCGTGAGCTCTGGCGGCTGCTTTCGTAACTATTCGTCCCTCGTGAATAGGTTTAGAGGTTACTTACTACTACAGCTGTTATTAGGCAGATTTCTCTATTGTAAAACTTCACGTGGGAAATCTGCTTAGTTTACGCAGCCCCTGCCTGACGGACTTTTTTTTTAATATGATAATAGGGTCTATTGAAGGCTAAAAAATCCAAATATCTTGGTTAATACACAAGATAATGAAAGAACACATAAAACAACTTCCATAGAACAGTTCACTTGCAATAAGATTGGTCGTATTCACTTTTTCAATCCAACGGTTAATAACGGAGATGAGCTCCATAAAAAACTATCCACACACACCCACACACACACACACACCCACACACATATATATATATATATATATATATATATATATATATATATATATATATATATATATATATATATTATCGTCGATCGTTACCAAACTATGTATTTAAATGTTTTATATAAAACTAAAGATCAAGTTCGTTAATAGCGGAAATCCGACTAGTGGGAGAGGGATTTCAAAAAATTATAATATCTCCCGTTATTATGCGTCGAATCGAAAAATAGAACCAATCTTATAGGAAATGTAAACTCTTGTAAATGTTTTTAAGTATGTTTTATTTTATTTTTTCATTGTCATGATTATTAACTGAGATATTTGCAATTTTGTATTATGGCTTTAGTAAACCCCCACTCTTACTCATGTTATATTAACAATAAGCTGTTATGTTATGAAGAACTACATTTGAAGCCTAAATACTAAATATTGTTTTCATTGAACTTCTACGTTTTGAGATAAATGCAAATACTTGTCGCGCTTGGGGAATCTGCTTGCTTGCGTGACGGACGTTTATTTAATGAGTTCGTCACTAAATAAATTCCATAGCCGAGGCCGAGGAAGTTGAACTGAATTGAAGGTTAACGATGGGAAAGTAGAAATATTTAATTCATAACTTGATTACAAACCATGTAATCAGTAGAATCGAGAGAGGAAGTGGCAAAAACATCTCTTAATATTGCTTAAAATGATTGAGGCACAGCCATTGAGGTAGAATGCCCATAAGGATTTGAGATGGTCCCTAATAAATGCTTTGATTATTGTTCATACAGGCATCCTAGCTTGGGTCTGCAATTTGTAGGAAGTTTAGGATAGCCGTTCATTTATCTTTATTTCTACACTCGATATAAAGGAAAAAGAAAGAAAAGAAAGAAAAAGGAAAATCCCGCTTCCAATATCAGTAAATCTAGGCAATATATAACGCCTATAAAGGCACTCAGTTAGAAACTTATGAATCCCTGTGAAATATACGGTGTTGTAGTTGCGAAGCTATTAGTTCTCAGGCCCAAACTACAAACAGCCCATCAAAAGTAAAAGAAGAAATATAAAGACAATAAATAAAAGTTTGTGGTGAGTGACTATATTACACACAGCATGCGCTCCTTATTGTTGCCTGCGTAAAATATGTAAAGATGAAAATTACCTGAAATTTAGAAAATGTATGAAATAAATTTATTTTCCCTCAAATATTTCCATCGAACTATCTATAAGATAGTTAAATGGACGATTTAATACTTGAAAAGGCTCTTTCTACGCGGACATTATGTATCACTGTTAGCAGTATATCGTTAAAAGAGTATTACCAACCTTTACCATTTCTGCTTTTTAGACTAACCATTTCACCATATATTTCCTATATGGGTGTTTGTAAATGGTTGGGTAATCTTATTATTATTTTAACAGTATAAAATCTGCAGAGTATAAAAATCTGCAGTAATATAAAGCATAACTTGAAATTATTACCTAACGTTCTATATTCAAAATAAACAGTATAAATTGCTATAAATGTTATATAGTCATCACAATTACTCAAAAAAAAGAATCAGACTAAATGCAATAAATGATTATAATAAGGACAATAAAGAGCGAACACGAGATCGAATTCACCCAATTATTTTGATTTCGAAAACATATTGTTACGTTTATTACAAAATCAGTAATAAATGTTGTTTATTAGAGTTTTTTCGGGTGGCAAAATTAAACACACACAAGCTTCACAGTTTTTATCACTGCACAATTTATTTAACGATGCACTACACACTTGGTTAATTATTCTTAATTACTACTCACAGTACGCACAATATCTTCACAGCTTCTCTATAGCTACACAGTCCAATAATTGACACACGATCACTGAAGTTCACAAAATCAAGGCACTGCACTGCCCTATACTTCGAGAAGTTAACAGAACTGCACTGTCTTAAACATGACACTGTACTGTTACTTACAGAGTCACGGTTGCAACACTGTTCTTCACATAAAAAACACTTTACCGCACTGCAACTAAGTCGCACTGTAGCACTGAACGCAGTTTATGATCACTTGAAGACAGCTGAGAACAAACTAACTAACTGTCGGGCGATTTGTACACGCTTATATAGAGGAGCGGAAACATCAAAGGGAAACTGTCTCGAAGGAACTGGACTCTTTGTCCGGAACAATCCCGGCACCACTAGACACTTCAGGCGCCAATAGTCTTTCCTGGTCGCTCCTTTCATCTCCTTCATACTTCCTAAATACGTTACTACATCTATAGTGGAAAAAGAAGAAAAGGAATTATAAGCAAGAGGTCAATAAAAGAGAATATGCACAGTACTTAAAAAAAAAAAAAAAAAAAGGTTATTTGTTTATTTAATTTGGTGAGCTCCACAGCTAGGCGATGTCGTTCAGTATCATTTATTTTCATTTCCTTAAGTTAAAATGTTAAAATAAAGAAAACTGTTTTCAAAATTATTAAACCAGTATAAAATATAGCTAGCTATAAATAAAACTAAGGAATAAAATAAAACTAAGGAACCGTTAAAATAAAACTATGTAAAACTATAATTTTTGTGACAAATCCTGGCTTGAGGATGATGAAAGTCTAAGGCACAAGTTTAAAAATGTATTATACAGCCTTGTTCACAAAAAACACAAATACAAATTAGTGGTATAATTTAAAATAAAATCGTAGAGAGATGAGTGAGGTAGGTGTGGTTTAAAGTTTGTTGTAAATGTCTATTATCTTCAAGTGATTTAACAGTGTTTTAGCGGATTTCCTACAGGAAAATCAGCTATTGAGGTCGTACTCATGACGCGATTTTTCAAATTTCTCTTCAAATGTCGATCGATCATACCTAGGAGATGACGAAAATGAGGTCCGTTCAAAACTGTGTGTGTGTATATATATATATATCTTTATATATATAATTCTAGCGTACGTGTGTATGTCACTGAACTCCTCCTAGACGGATGGACCGATTTGATTGAATTTTTAAATACGCGTTCGAGTGACGCCCCGGATGGTTTAGCGCCGCAGATGGAGCAGGAGTGGGGGTCGTGAGGGTGGCCTGAAATTAAAAATAGCCGTATTTCGTTTCCTATTGGTTTTTCGGCAAATATGCACAGAATAAGAGTTGTTTATGTTGTCATTTGGAGTAACTTTTGTCATATTCACTTTTGTCGTATAATAAAGTATAAACGAGATACACACTAAAAAAGTAAAGTGGGCCCAACAATTTTATTCGGCGCCAACGATTGATCCGAACTGAACAAAACTCGGTATGTGAATTAGCATTAGTTCCACGGTTATAAGCTATACTAAATGTTTTAGGTTCGAACGGGAGTGGGGGTTTACTGAAGGCCGAAAACTAAAAAACACCGATATTTCGGTTAATATTAAAGACAGTGAAAATAGGTTCATGACAACGTTTATAGATCTTTTAATTTGCAAAAAGATTGGTTCTATACAAAATTTCGATCCGACTCAAACTAACGGAGATATTTTGAATTTTCGTATTATCCTCCCCTCTAAATCCCCCCTCCCAATGATCCGATTCCGGCCGTTGAAGAACATGATCTGTCTTTTAACTTAAAACGTTTAAATACGGAGTTTGGTAACGATCAAGCGAAAATTGCGACCGCTAGAGGGTTAACAGGCTAATACACCTCTATCTTTATATATATAATTCTAGCGTACGTGTGTATGTCACTGAACTCCTCCTAGACGGCTGGACCGATTTGATTGAATTTTTAAATACGCGTTCGGGTGACGCCCCGGATGGTTTAGCGCCGCAGATCGGCCCGGCAGATGGAGCAGGTCTCCGGTCGAAGGGCGAAGGGCGAGGTTATTGTAAATGTAATGAAATGTTAATATGTTTATCTAATGTATGTCCTTAGAGTTTAAGTATGTTATCTAAATAAACATGTTTTCAGCTGCGAGAGGTTTTCAATTTAAGACATTATTATTTATTGTCCAAATTTATTTTACTTTGATTTGAATGTTTCAATTATTTTCTTTTCTTTATTTATATTTATGTATTTGCAATAGTATTGTTGAGGGTTTTGATTTCTTTCAATTTTAAAAAAATTGTTTTTGATGTTTCAATTATTTTTTTTAAACATAATATTATTAAATTTAATATTCTCATCTCTTGAAATATCATGCAGGACAACGTCTGCCGGGTCCGCTAGTATATATATATATATATATATATATTTGTCTGTTAACGCTCAAGCGGTCGCAATTTTTGTTTAATCGTTACGAAACTCGATATTTAACCGTTTTATGTAAAAACAAAGATCAAGTTCGTTAACGGCTGGAATCGGACCAGTGGAGGGAGGGTTTAGAGGGGAGGACTTGCTAAAATTCGATATATTTCCGTTACTATATGTCCGATCGACAAATTGTATAGAATAAATCTTATTGCAAAATCAATTTACTATAAATATTGTTATATATATTTATTATCTTGAATATTAGCCGAGATGTTTGCATTTTTACTCTTTGTGGGGTCGGCAAGAGTCGGCTATGTTCGGGACTTACCTGCCGAGAGCTAGTGCAGCCGTTTCCGTAACTGTTCGTCCTCGTGAATAGGTTTAGAGATTCCTTACTGGTACTGTTATTATTGGGCAGATTTCTCTATTGTAAAACTTCACGTGGGAAATTGTTTAGTTTACGCAGCCCCTACGTGACGGACTTTTGCTTTTTAGAATATCCACTTCGTCATATATTTGCTCTAGATTCATTACCTTCTATGAACGTGTGTGTATATATGCTTAATCACAAAAACTTTTTTATGGCTCCTCACAATTTTATTTCTTATAAACGCTGAGCGCTTTCGGGGACTAAATCCCCATCCTCAGAGCGTCAGAGCGTAGGGGAGGAGCCATAAAAAAGTTTTTGTGATTAACCATTCATCACCCTCACCACCAGCTATAAATAAATATGTGTATGTATATATATATATATATATATATATATATATATATATATATATATATATCTTCTTTTGCTGGACCTAATATTATTTATATATTCTTCAAATTGCATGTCTCCGATAAAAAATATTTTTTTGGTGCAAACTTTATTGAAACGGCCCTACATGTTTCGTGGCTTATTTATCCATCTCTTCAGGGGCTATTCCTTTTAAAAAAATATATAAATAATTATTAATAACTAATTTAACACATCCCTTAATAATTCTTTTGCTATATATTGTATTAGTAGGTACCTACATCTATGATATATTTATTAAATGTAATTAGAAGTTGCTACTTACATTTCTGAAGTGCTCATTTACCTTTTATATTTCGTTGTGACTTACCTCACAGAGGAGGTAGAAGATGCTGAGAGATTCCCGAGTTAAGTCAGCTGACCAAAAATCGATTATTTACAAGTCAATCTTGAACTCGATTATTCAATTATTTGAACTTTTTCAAAATTAAAGGTGTGTTTCCTGGAGATAGACTGATCCGCGAAAGCAGTTTTATTTTCATTATTGTCTATACTTTTTACGCGTTACGTGAACCTTTTATTCAGCAGCTGCGAGGATTCACCTATATAAGTTTCTTTCAACTATCACCCACAAATATATAGAAAACTGAAACTAGTTTTTAATGGGGAGTGTAACATAGCCTGGAAATATAAAAATAAAATACAAATAGAAAAATTAGTAGAATTAAAGATAAAGTAACTGAAGCAAAATCTAATTATAATATATATGAAATTAGCTGTAACACCTGCAATGGAACTTATATTGGTGAATCCTCGCAACTGCCAATTTAGTAGCGCATTAAAATGATCCAATTTAGTTACTTACGAATTAATTAGTTTAATAGGAACGCATATAGAACGTCAGTTGATTACGCTGAAGTAATAATCTGATGAGCTGTAATGATTTTATGATTCTGATTTCATTTTTCCAATTTAATTAAATATGGAAGAGTAATGTATTTAACAGAAAAAAGTCCGTCACTCAGGGGCTGCGAAAACTAAGCAGATTTCCCACGTGAAGTTATAACGGCTGAGTCACGGGAACCAAGTGATTTTGAAATAATAATAAAATCTCTGTTTCAAATCTAAGATCAATTTTATTAATTAAATATCGTATATAAGAACATAGCATTTTAGTTTTAATAAATTTCTTCATGAACGGAAAATTACCTCTGGCATGTGTTGGCTGTTTTCATTGATGCATTGTTGAAACCGGTAAATAAAATTAGCCTGAACTGGCCCCTATTTCTTTGAAGAAAATGGTGCTACAGTTACAGTAACTTCTCAGCGTTACATTAACTAGCTCACGCCAGCAAGCTTGACCCCCTTAACAAAGCGATGCCTTCGGCATAGCCACAAATGGTAATGCGATCCCTACGGGATCGCCGTAAATCGATTTGCTCATGGTCCTTTGCGATTTCTAATATTTAATTATACATGTAAATTCCAGGTTCATATTTCTTATCGTTACCCTGTAAAGTTTAACCGAAAAAAAAAGATTCCCATTCGTTTGGGAAAGAGTTTATTTCGTAGATTGAATCATTCAAGAAAATAGGAAGATGAAAAAATTAGCACTATTTACCAGATGAAAATGAATATTACCTATATTCACGAAAAACGTAATAATATAAGTAAGAGAGAAATTGATATAAATTGCATTATTAAATTAACAAATTAAGCTATCGTTAACATGTACAGTACGGTGAAAAATATCCATTCTAATAAATCGTTCCATTTACTTTTGAATATATTGTAATTAGGAAAAGACAATTTAAATGAAAAAAAATAGCAATAAGTAAAAACATAATGTAAGTCGAAATAAGGAATTAAAAGTATTTGCAAATAAAATCATTGAAAAAAGAGAGAAGTAAAAGAAGTCGTATTAGTTAGATGATATGGTAGAATGCGCGTTAGACTCAATGAGATTAAATAAAATTTGAGTAATAAATAACGGTGTCGGAATGTGTAAAATTCTCGCTACTGCAATCAGCTTTATTTAGATGACATATTTAAAATCTGAAGACATACATTAGGTAAACACATTAATATTTCATTATATTTTCATTAACCTCACCCTTCGCCCTTCGACCGGAGACCGAGGTGGTCTTTGGGTGTCGGTAGCGGAGCGATACCCGGAGAAGGGGCCGAAATCGGCGTGGGCTTAGGCCCAACGGGAGAGGAGGGAGAGCGGCGGAAAGAGAGGAGTATTAGGAGGGTCGATTTTGGAGGGTCCGTACAGGGCGGCGGAGTGCGGTACGGGAAATCTACCTAGAGCGTACGCTCGAGGTGAAAAATGACGCGTCGAAAAGAAAAAATGAGGCGATAGAACGGGAGTTTCGGGGGTCGCAAGAAAAAAGTATACTTTCGAGTTCGATCGTCATTTGTCTGGACGGGAGTCGGCGGTTATTCGCGTTTGAGGCGTCGAACGAAAGGGTATGTACCCAAGAGTTTTCCCCCCGATCGGTAAAGCGATACTCGGAACGGGCAGAGAAATAGCGAATTTAAGGCGTCGCGGGGGAGGCCCGGAATAAAAAATATCGGAGGGGCTTATCTCGCCGCAAGAAGGACGTAGCTCAAATACGACAATTTTTCTAAGCAAAAAGCGACCATGACGAACAAAACGGTACCCGGATCTCGAAAATCCACCGAGCGGTTCTGGCCGAATAATTCAGGTAGAAAACGGGCTTGTGGCTTTAAATTATAGAATATGGTGAACACCTTTTTCATTCCGCAGTTACGAAGAAGAGGTATAGATCATGAACATTTATGGTTTCAACAAGATGGGGCTACGGCACACACCGCCAGAGCGTCCATGGCGGTTCTCCGCAATCTGTTTCCTAACCATCTCATTTCAAGATATGGCGACGTTTTATGGCCTCCACGCTCACCTGACCTGTCCACATGCGATTTTTTTCTGTGGGGATTTCTTAAGTCACGTGTCTACGAAAGCAAGCCTCGTACTTTAGAAGAATTAAAGGAAGCGATCCATCAAAAAATCACTCAAATCAATGCAGACCTGCTGGAAAGAGTTCAGGCTAATTTTATTTACCGACTTCAACAATGTATCAATGAAAACGGCCAACACATGCCGAGGTAATTTTCCGTTCATGAAGAAATTTATTAAAACTAAAATGCTATGTTCTTAGGTACGATATTATATTAATAAAATTTAACTTAGATATGAAACAGAGATTTTATTATTATTTCAAAATCACTTGGTTCCCGTGACTCACCCGTTACAATAGAGAAATCTCCATACGAGAGCCCAACAGTTACTGCCGAACTAGCTTTTGGCGGGAAACTCACTCGTCCGTAACACAATAAAAATGCAATTATCTCGGTTAATATTCAAGATAGAGAATAAATGTATATAACAATATTTATAGTAAATGTAATTTTCAATAAGATTGGTTCTATACAATTTTTTGTTCCGACGTATGGTAACGGAGATATTTCGAATTTTCGAAAATCCCCCCCTCTAACCCCCCCCCCCCTCCCACTGGTCCGATTTCAGCCATTAACGAACTTGATCTGTCTTTTTGCATAAAACGTTTAAATATCGAGTTTGGTAACGATCAAACAAAAATTGCGACCGCTAGAGCGTTAACAGACAAATATATATATATATATATATATATATATATATATATATATATAGAGAGAGAGAGAGAGAGAGAGAGAGAGAGAGAATTTTGAACGGACCTCATTTTCGTCATCTCCTGGGTAGGATCGATAGACATTTGAAGAAAATTTTCGAAAATCGCGTAATGAGTACGACCTCAATAGCAGATTTCCCTTAAAGGAAATATAATAATAATATCCGTCAGTTTGGTACTGCGTAAGCAGACGAGATTTTCCACCTGCCACTGTGATGACATCCTGTTACTCAGGTTGTGTGTTCTACATTTATTACGCAAGAGGAATTGAAAGCAAATAGAGGGAACTTGAAATTTAAACTGGACGCCGATTTTTTTTATTTAAACGGTAGCTTTAAGTGATAATCACAAGAGTGTAAGTGGTGACTGACTGAAGGCAGAAAACTAAATAGTATATATAACTCAACTAATACTGGAATAAGTGAAATAATGTACAAGATAAGATTCGCATCGTACTATATTTTTAACTTCATTGGTAACATAACATATTTTGGTTAATTTCATTATAACAGGGATAATAACTTTGTATTATAGCCCTTTTTTAACTGTCCACTGCTGCTTGTTTGATTTGATTTTTGACTCCAGCCTTAAGCTATTTTTGGAAATAGTTACATATTAAAAACAATGGATAAATAGTAAAACCTGGTTAATGAAAAAATCCGCATCAGTTATAAGTTTTATATTAACTCTACAAACGGAAGACCGGCTGAATTGTAAACAAACAGGACCACGCCAATAGAATGAATTCTAGACCGAAAAAGGAAATCCCACCATTAGATGAAAGAATATATAGCTCAAATGTATAAAACGTTAGTATAATTAAAAACATACTTACTACAGCTTAATGCTTTAATTTTTGTTGAATGAATATAGAATAATTTTAATCTCAATTACTTAAAATTTTATGTAATCCAAACAACAAAATAGAAGGCAGAGAGCCTGGAGTGAGCTATCAACAAGAACGTATTTGCATGATATCTCACAAAGGAAAAATTCCCAACTGTAAAAACCCCATCCAGTACAATTGTGTTTCCATATTCCATAGTTTGAAGCCTTGTAAGAACGTGGAGTTTCATGGATAGAACAGCAATATTATTAATATAGAAACATGAGTAAGGAGTGGGGGTTTAATAAACAGCCCTATAAAATATGTATCGAATATGTCGCGTTGATAAATATTCATGCTTCACAGAAAAATTATGTAATTAGAACAAGATATTTTATCAGATCATTACATTTTCAATAAGATTATAGTACTTATACAAATTTATCGTATGCTAACCAAAGATATTTCGAATTATTCAAAATCCCCCCCCCCCTTCTCCCTTAACCCGCCTACCCTCCCTCCACACATGTCCGATTTTCTAGCCTCTTTATAACGAAACTTGGGACCTTTATTTTTTGCATAAAACGATCATAAACTCATCGAGTGTTGGTAATAGTACCGCTCAAGAACCAAAATTTCCACCTGCTAGAGCGTTTAACATAGACAAATATATAAAGTATATATAACGATAATAATAAAAATATATATAGATACATAACTATATATATAATATATATAATATATATATATATATTATTTAGATATAATTTGAAGACGGCACCGTCATTTATTCGTCAATCTCCTTTGTAGAACTCGACTTTCCAATGCCGACAAATTTGAGACAGAGTATTTTTTTTCAATAAATTGCGCCCATGAGTACGAACCTCAATAAGCATGGATTTCCTTTTAAGGCAAAATCTGGACCTAAAAATGAGAGCCACTCAACTGATGATTACATTTCACGAATTTCTTTATTATTACATACACGTACTACTCGAATGAACAATAAGTTTTGCTTTGCTAAAATAACTTGTTTTTGGAAATTAATGAAATGTGATTAGCCCTCATGAAAAAAGTATACTGATTGTACAAGCGCCCCTGGTTAATAAATCCGTGCATTTCACAGTAAAAGTACGGAATGAAATAATTAATAAAGTAAATTGTCGTTGTAAGCAGCTAACGAGAAGGTGACAAAAAGATGATTATTTTTTACTTCATGGAATAATCCTGAAATTGCAAGCAGTTCAATTATTTCAGACACTTGAGTATATTAAAATGTAAACCAATAAACTATATACTAAGCTCCGAGTTGTATATATATAAATGTGACTCTATATATATAAATGCAGACAGCGTACGTTTAACCCGGGCCGATATAAATGATCCGGTACAATAAAAACGGAGCGAAAAGGCAACGACTGAGATATCCTTCTGGAAGAGTTTAGAGACAATCTACTAAGGTCGGGGAGGTTTTCTTTTTTCGCTCTGATCTGTTTCCTTCTCTCGGTCCGTCCTAATCTAGGTTTCCTTGGAAATAACCCCACCAGCTGGAGGGATCCGTTTGCCCATATTTCAACTTATTTTTTCCAATACTTTCACGATTCAATTATTCGCCAAACCCTTGTGAGCCCGGAAACAAAGAGGAAGGAATTTTTCTCACTCTCGTTCTCCTAAACGAACTCAAATTCCATTCTTTCTTTCATCTCTCTCTCTCTCTCTCTCACTATATTTTTACCCTCACTCTTCTCTTTTTTTCACAATTTTCTTGGCTCTTCATCTTCTACAATGCCCGACCTTATCCGCGTTCGGCTTACAATTTTGTCTTTAAGGAGACATACTACCATAATGCATTCCATCGTTGGTACTTTCATTGTTTTCATGTTAGGAATTATCAGTCCGTCGAGGAATATTTCTCAGTCAAATAAATACCTTATGGAAGCTATATTTTATTATAGAAGAAGCAAAGATATAGCATGTTAGAGTTCGCATGATAAATAAGTAACCTAGATTCTGAACATTCTGAATGTTCATATTATTTACTATTAAGAGATATGCCTTTACTCCTATGCTCTGATATGATATACCTTGATAGTATTTTTAAAAGGTTTTATTTAGCTTTACCCGTTTATATCTAATTATTTAATCTAATTTACAATTGATAAAGATATTTAAAATTTTCTAGCTCTAGACAAAACAATTTTCTTTAACAGATTATATTGTTCTAGACGCTCATATTCTTCATTGAGCTTGGGGACTCTCTTTGCGCCTCAGGACGTACTATTTCTAATCATCAAAGGCGTTTGAAAAATTTTATTGGGGATGACAATGTGTTCAAGAATAGAATGAATTTTAATACAATTCTCTCTAGATGATATTTTGCGATTGTGTTCAATAAAATACGAGGAGCTTAGGAGACTCATGATGTATTCAATTAATAATGTTATATTTCTTATATAATATTAAATATTTCCTTATACCAATTATATTTTTAACAGAAAGCGTTCGAATTTTCTTGAAATATATGGAACACGCTAAAAATTAAATACCAATAATTAAAAACAGCGTTTTATTTATTTATTAATATTAAATAAACGCCCTATAAACAGAAAGTAATAAAAAAAAAGATCTCGAGATTGTGGTTGCAAAAGGGACATGCTACCACTGAGTCACCGATTCCCTTTGAAATACTTACGTTAAAAACTCCTCAAGACTTTCAGGCAATCTTTAACATATTTTTAGACGAACGCGTCAGAAGTGTGTACTTTCACTTTAACAGAATTTATTTATCATTAGGTTCGACATACTGAAAAGTTTCGCCCTTGTAAGAGGCAACGAAACAGACTCCTTATTATGTGTCGTGTGATTGGAAAATATACGGATTAGGCGCGCCTTCAGTTTGAATTATGGGCCGTCTCTCTACCCGACGATCTCGCGACTACTTTATTCCTATATAGAACTAAGAAGATGTCAGATTAATTGTTTTCTTCAGTTTCTGTGCTCTATGAACATTTTACGCAGTTGTTGACCGAGATCTGTTCTTCAGCTCTGTGGGAATCCGTCCCCTTGACGATACAATCTGCTCAAACTATCTTTTAACTGAAAATGAAGAAGATTATCCAAATTTCTCATTAACACTTTGACTGCGGCTGACGACATGTTGTCGGTTTTGTGAGTTGTTCCTAGGGGCGGGCCCAGACAAGTTGTCGTCAGGTCATAATAGAAAATGAAATAGGTGGGGATTGCTCCAGTCTTTCCCAAACCATTCAGTATTTGACTCTAGCACAGTGAAAGAGGTCCTTGAGAGAATTGTTCCTTCGCCGCAAGATTCCCTGTTTTTTTAGCAGATTTACCTTAAGGGAAATCAGCTATTGAGGTCGTACTCATGACGCGAGTTTCGAAAAATTTCTTCAAATGTCCATCGATCCTACCCAGGAGATGACGAAAATGAGGTCCGTTCAAAATTATATATATATAGTATATTTATATATATTTAATATATATTATATATATATATATATATATATATTTGTCTGTGGATACGCTTCTAGCGGTCGCAATTTTCGTTTGAATCATACCAACCGATATTTAAAAACGTTTTATGTATTAAAATTAAAGATTCAAGTTCGTAATGGCTGAAAATCGGGCAGTGGGAGGTGGGGAGTTTAGAGGGGAGGATTTTTCGGAATTCAAAATATCATCCGTTACATACGTCGGATCGAAACATTGTATAGAATCACTCTTATTGCATTATTAAAATATACTATACATATTGTTATTATACAAATTTTATTCTCTATCTTGAATATTAACGAGATATTAGCAGATTTTCCCTTAAGGGAAATCTGATATTGAGGTTGTACTCATGACGGATTTTCGGACATTTTTCTCAAATGTCCATCGATCCTACCTAGTAGGACGAAAATGAGGTTTCGTTCAAAAACTGTATATATATATCTAATTTTATATATATATCTATCTATCTATCTAATCTTTCTATCTTTATCTATTCTATCTATACTATTAGTCTGTTAACGCTCTAGCAGGTCGAAAAATTTTTGTTTGATCATACCAAACTTCATATTTTAAGCGTTTTTTGTAAAGATAGATCTAGTTCGTTAACGGCTGAATCGGACCAGTGGGAGGGGGGGTTTAGAGAGGAGGAATTTTGAAAACTTCGAAAATACCTTAGTTACTATACGTGGATCGAAAAATGTACATAACCAATCTTATTGCAAATTAATTTTACTATAAATATTGTTATATACATTTACTCTCTATCTTGAATATTAACCGAAATATTTGGCATTTGTATTACTGCGTGTGGCCACCAGAGTAGGCTATATTCGGAGTTTCCGCCGAGAGCTATGGCGGCCCCGTTTTTCATAACTATCGTCCCTCGTGAATAGGTTTAGAGGTTAGGTTTAACTGTTTTTTGGGGCTAGAGAAACTACTGGGTTATTTCGCCTAATAGATTGTTTTAGGTTTAGAGGTTTCTTACTAATACAGTTGTTATTAGGCAGATTCTATATTGTAAACCTCACGTGGGAAATATGCTTAGTTTACGCAGCCCCTGCAGTGACGGACTTTGTTCAGTTTTCCAGCCATCAGCAAACCACCATTATACTTCATGTTACATAATACAATACTCTGCTACATATAAATCACATTATTCCAGTTTAAATTTAAATACAAAAATGGTATTCAAAACGAGACCTTTTATTATACGAGATACATGCAAAAAATGTCCAGTGACCCCCCCGTCTTAAGGTTTGGATTCTAAATTTGATTGATTGGATAAAATTATTCATTGACTCATTATTAATTACAGAACTAGGTATAGTAAATAGTTCTCATAAAATTAATATGTTATATTATGATATAATACAGAAATCGTTATTCTTTCCGGTGTTGAGAGCGGGCAGCCCGTTTGTTTACTTTCCTAACTAACGCTTCCTGTCGGCAGGTTATTGAAATTGGATGAAACATTTCTTATTTCCGTTAGTTTTTATTCACTTTGCTGTTGTGTTACCAGTATGTAGATTTATCTATTACTAAACTTCACGAGGGAAATCTGCTTAGTTTACGCAGCCCCTGCGTGACGGACTTTTTTAATTGTTTTCGACTATTTTACAAAAAGGCAAGTTTGAATGATTATTTTTTTAAAGTTATCATTAATAATAATTGCTTATGATAAATATATATTTAAAAAGTAGCTAAATGAATTAAAACAAGCCTATTTTGTTAGAAAAATATTATTTCGAACCCAAATTTATAATTCCAAATTGTTTTTTATTTTACGAACTATGAATAAAAAAAACAATTATAAATTACTGAATAATAATCCATCAATCAGTGATTGTGAAAAATGTCTTTATTGTTTAATTTTACGGTTTTCTAAAAGTAAAAATATAATAACTAAAAAGTCCGTCACGCAGGGGCTGCGTAAACTAAGCAGATTTCCCACGAGAAGTTTTAGAATAGAGAAATCTGCCTAAACGAAAACTGTGTAGTAACGGCAAACCTCTAAACCTAAAACATGATTTAGGAGCGTAATAACCCAGTAGTTTCATAGCCCCATAAAAAACAGTTAACCTAACCTCTAAACCTATTCACGGAGGGACGTAAATAGTTTCGAAACGCCGCCAGGAGCTCACGGGATGCCGAACATAGCCACTGCTTCCCGAGCACATGCAAGAATACAAATGCAAATATCTCAGTTAAATATTCAAGATACTGAATAAATGTATAGAACAATATTTATAGTAAATTTAATTTGCAATAAGATTAATTCTATACAATTTTTCGATCCGATTGCATAATAACGGAGATATTTCGAATTTTCGAAAAATCCCCCTCTCTTATCTAACCCCCTCTCCCATTGGTCCGATTTCAGCTGGGGTTAACGAACTTGATCTGTCCATTTTACATGAAACGATAAATACCGAGTTTGGTGACTATTAAACAGAAATTGCGACCGCTAGAGTGTTTACAGACCAAATATATATATGGTTATATATATATAAATATATATAATATATATATATATATATATCATATATATGTCTATAAAACGGAATATTGCTATTTTAATTTTCAGGCTCCTTATAACCCCCACTCCTGTTAGTTTCAGAGAAAAATTAAAATAGCCTAAAGTCCTAAGTTGTGATTAGTAGTAATATACCATACAAGTTTCATAAAATTCGGTTCAACCGTTTATAAAAGGAAACAAACAAACAAACAACACACACGAAAGAAACAATATGCAGTTATAGGTGTCTATGACATGTGAAACGAAAAAGTTATCGTGAAATTTCGGAAAAAAAATCAATGTACAGAAGAGGTTACAATTTTATATATACATATATACAGTTTTGAACGGACCTCATTTTCGTCATCTCCTGGGTAGGATCGATGGACATTTGAAGAAATTTTTCGAAAATCGCGTCATGAGTACGACCTCAATAGCTGATTTTCCTTAAGGGAAATCTGCTAAAACGTGAATTACATTATTTGACTACGGCTAAAGAGCATGGTGCTTTCCCGGTGCGGTTGAAGACAACTTGTCGTTCAGCGTTTTTTTCGCGGAAAACAATTAAAAGATGATACAATTTATAATATACAGTTAAAGTAAATTAAAACGAAACTAATTAACAAAAAAAAGTTTACGCCCCAATAAAAAATGTTGTAGAAAATCTCCGCAGTCAACGTGTTAAATCTAATCCTTTACTCTTATGGGAAATCAGCTATTGAGGTCCATCCATCCTACCTATTAGATTACGAAAATGAGGTCCGTTCAAATATACATATAGATTTATATATTTGTCTGTCACTGCAGTTTGTCGCAATATTTGTTTGATCGTTCCCAAACTGGATGCAAAACTAAAGCTCAAGTTCGTTGACGGCTGTTATCGGAACAGTGGGAATGGGGATTTCCAAATTTTTTAATCTCTCCATTATTATGAGTGAGGCATAGAGACAGAGGAAAGAGTTCGTCCGTCTTGGAACTAGACGAATCTCTACGATTGTTTTGAGCATAACAGATATTGTTAAGATTACTGTTGTACTTATAAAGAAGATAAATAAAAAACGGAGCCAAGAAGCAAAACAAATGTCTACACGTTTTGATAAATCAGATCTTCAAGATGTGCAATAAGTTTCCTCTGAAAATTTCCTAAAAAAGGCATTCATTGAGGTCTGAAGTCTTTTCATCAGTAAATTAATCGTCTTATAGAAAGTGCGACTAGTGTATGATTTTCCCTCTTCTCCTGTAACGATTCTTCTATTTCTGTATACATTTTTAACAAATAGTTAATGAAAAGGAGTGGAGGAAATGTAATCTAGAATAATTAAAATAAAGAAATAAATTAAAGACAACATACAAATCGATAATTGTATCAAAAGGATACTTAAAATAAATAAAACAATACCAATAAATGAAAATAATTATAATGAAATTAATAATAACAGCATTATTATTATTCCATAGCAAATGTAAATCATTTTAAGTCAAGAAGTTAATTTTCTTTGCAAAATGACCAAGTTCATTTAAACATTTTGAGATTTTTAACGTTTATTCGTCTGAAGGCTAGTATTGTAAGAACTTGTCTAGTGTTAGAGTTATAAAAGAGGCGTTTGAAAATTTGAATAGTTAGTTACGCTATGTATGACTATGAAATTTCAAATTTGTAATGTCATATTTATTCACTTGACTTTTTCGTTTTTCTTTATCTTTCTTCCCTTCTTTCTTAATATGCTAATGTTTTAAGTCTTAATTTGTTTATTTTGTAGATCTGATTTTTTATATTGAATGTGACATTAAGAAAGAAATTTGGTAAGAAGGTTTGTTGCAACGCGTTGCAAAGGTTTGCTGTGACGCCTGTATTATGTAATTTGGAAATTAGGTACACAACTTTTTTTATTATATCATACCTGAAAAATAGTACAAATATAAAAACAAATAAGCTCACGCATACACACACACTTGTGTTTTTGTTTGTGTAAGCTACGTTGGTATTTATTTACTAACTTTCAACGTGCTAATGCATACGAAAAAAGATTCCATCGAGTTCGGCATCACGTAGCTCTACGTGGGTGCGCTCACAAAGTTTACAGAATAATTCGAGTATAAATCAATTTTATAAAATATCCTCGTATTATTTCCACAAAGAAAGAAAGCCAGACGAAATGGATTCCGTAATGTAAACAAAACAAACTTTATCCATTCATTTTTGTTACGGAAAAATGAAGTAATGAGAAAGAAAAATACCTGGGAGGTGAAAGGGCTTTTCCAACCTAATGCTTTTTCCAGTAATAGCATTAGTCCTGCTGCTGGGGGTTGGTTTGTTTGCCCTCTAGCTAATCCCATAAGGAGTGGTTAAACCATCTCCAGAAATATACCCTTGAATTCATGGTCCCCATTGTCCTATTCTCATCACATCCACTCCCATTTTAGTATTTACTCGAAAAAGAAATTACCAATTTTAGCAGATTTCCAATAGGGGGAATCTGCCATTTTTTACTTATACGTACAAGGTAAAGAAAGTACCAACTGTAATGGAGAAAAAAATATATCGAATCTCCCTTAATCCACATTGGCTAGGCCTTAGAAATTTAATATTTAGAATTTATTTTGCGATTGAGGTTGTACTAAGGACACAATTTCTGAAAAGTTTCCTCAAATATCCATCGATCCAACCTAGACGACGAAATTGAGGCAAAATTTTATATATATTATTATTATTTTATATCTAATTTATTTATTTTATATATATATATAAATATATATATATATTTATGGTGTCTTCCCATTGTTTACATTGTAGACTTCATTTTGTTATAGTTGAGTGATATATGTTATCGCTATCAACTAAATAAGGATACTATACATCTTATTGGTTTTTTTTCGGCAAATATGGACAGATAAAAGTTGTTTATTTTGTTATTTAGAGTAAATTTTTTTATTTTCACTATTGTTTGTAAAGCAAAGTATAATCGAGATATATTAAAGTAGCTTTGGTTTTAAACATAATATTATTAAATTGAATATCCTAATCGCTTGAAATATCATGCAGGGCAACGTCTGCAGGGTCCATTAGTATATATATATATATATATATATATATATATATATATATATATATATATAACTTGTGTGTTACCTGTCTTTCTTCAATCACTACCAAACTTGATATTTAAGGGTTTCATGCAAAACTAAAGATCAAGTTCGTTAAGGGCTGAATTTGTGCAGTTCAAATTTTAAATATCTCCATTATTATAAGTCGGGTCAAAATATTTTATAAAACGAATTTAACTGCAAACTTCCCTATAAATGTTGTACTATATACAATTTTTCTATCATTAGTCTTCAGGGCTTCTCCGGAAAGTGAACAAATATAAGTAACCGGAGTGAACTTCTTGCTTGTGCAAGTGGTATCTGCTGCAGTAGCTTTATTCCTCAGGCTCCTCTTTGTCCTCTTCGTTGATCACCAAAGGTTGGGACACTTGTAGAGATACAACGAAGGTATGACGAATTTAATTTCCAATTATATGGTAGTATTTCCAATTATGGTGCTTGGATGAAAAAAAGGGCTAACTGAAAAAAAAAATGATGTAAACATTAAAAATCAGATAGTTTTTCTGGCTCAGGAGTTGCCATCTGTATTCCAAAATTTTGCACTGAAGAGTTTTGAAGTCAACTCGAATTGGGAGAATCAATTAATAGAGAATCAATAGCAAGCTCTGAACGTTTCCCACTTAAACACCTCTTTGCCATTCTAGAAGTAAGTTCGATCAACAGATCACCAATCTCTTCTGTACTTAGAAGTTGCTATCTAAACAACCATGTTTTCTTAATAACTCCCTATCCCAATATTTCAGCGTTTACTATCTACTAATAACATT
The DNA here is from genome assembly GCA_019009955.1 of Riptortus pedestris. Classification (NCBI taxonomy): domain Eukaryota; kingdom Metazoa; phylum Arthropoda; class Insecta; order Hemiptera; family Alydidae; genus Riptortus; species Riptortus pedestris. Next base: position 72,603,768 of record CM032231.1, read on the forward strand.
TATACAGTAAATACTAGTGATCCGTCGTGTAGCGTTTTAGGAGATTTCCTTTAAGGAATCAAGGCTATTATAGCTGTGTTTCACAATTAGTGCTATTTTACTATGTCACATTTGTTAGCATGTAATAACAAATGTAACATATATCAATAACAAATGTAACATAGTGAAATAACAATAATATATCAATTTTATTACTACGTAAAAATAGCTTTAATAAAAATAATTATAATAGCACATATCAATAGTTATAACATAGTTCAACAAGCAAAAGAAAATAAATTATGGTAATACAAAACATAAGGCAGTGACGAAGCCAATTATAAGAGACTTGGGGAGGTTATACTTAGTACTCCTAATGTAAACAGAGGTACAACAATGATATACAATAGTTTTTAAGTATCTTTAGTCTTGGTAAGTAGAATTGACACAAACACTATCTGTTACACTCAAATAACAATGTGCAATATATATATATATATATATATATATATATATATATATATATATATATATATAAAGTAGTACCTGTACTTTTTAGCCCTGAAGAAGAGAAAATAAATATTCTCGAAATATTGGAATGAACTGAGATTATTTTCACCAACACTGACCAATCTCCAAAAAGCACCATATATATATATATATATATATATATATATATATATATATATATATATATATATGTCTGTTATCGCTCTAGCGATAAGCTAGAAACATCGAGTTCGTTAATGGCTGAAATGGAATGGACCAGTGGGAGGGGGGTTTAGAGGGGAGGATTTTCGAAAATTCAAAATGTCTCCGTTACTATACGTCGGATCAAAAAATTATATAAGTATAGAATCAATCTTATTACTCAAATTAAATTTACTATAAATATTGATATATACATTCATTCTCTATCTTGAATATTAACCGAGATATTTGCATTTTTATTGAATGTGGGCGGATAACGGACAAGAGTGAGTTTCCCGCCAAAAGCTAGTTCGGTCGTTTCCGTAACTGTTCGGTTCTCTTGAAATTTCTCTATTGTAAAACTTCACGTGGGAAATTTGCTTAGTTTACGCAGCCCCTGTGTGCCGGACTTTTATAATGCTTTGCTTTGTGTTGCTGTTTCATCCTCATTTTAGGATTGTATAAAAATATCAAGGAAATCGATATGATGAAGTTGTATGGAATGCCACTGTGCGGTGCTAGGGTAAATAAATAACTCTTTTTCAGGGTTACTGGGGAGGGGTGGGGGGGGAGGGAGAGCTTTAACGGGATTAGCGGTTGTTCTATTAGGATTCACTGACAACTTAACTATCCTTTAATTGAACGAAAATTAGTTAATCAGTTCAGGGGGTGGGCGCAGAAGATTATAATAAAAAGAGAATGTTCTGGTAGACCAAGAAGAAAATTACCAGAGATGTTATATTATATATCATTAAATGATTCATAAATGAATGTTTGAAGACTGAGATAACCAGTATTAATGACATGGCGGTTAAAAGGACTTCTGGATATACAATGCTGAAATGGAAAATTAATCATTTTCAGCCTCAATAATTGATGTAATTTGTTTTTTGGTCTAAAGTGATTATCTGAATGAGAAATTTATTCAATTAAAATTCTAAATTATAAAAAGATTTTAATAAAACTAATAGATTGGGTTATATCCCAGTAGTTTTAGTAAAAATACATTTCTATTCCTATATATGGAGCCAAAACGTCCAAATATTAAATAAAATAAAACTTATTTATGTACTTATTTTTATGTAGCTATATAGTCAAACAATATATTAATAAATGTTCTAGTGTAAGCACCATTCCTTCCTTCGAAATTCATTTATCTGAAGGTCAATAATATGGAAATGAAACCATTTATAGGTTATTTTTTCTTGTTTCATGGATCAATATAAAATTCAATTCCACCATAAAATGTTTATTAGGATCAAAGCATCACAACAACCCACTAAGCCTGAAGCGATTCCGCCTTACAAGGAGAGAGTAACTCAAGAAAGTTCTTATGACTAAACATAAATAAATTACAATGATAATACAAGAAAATAAACATAAAACTCCACAAAATTACCTAATACTTTAAATTATCTATAAAACTATGCTATTACTAAAGAAGATAAAAGAAATCTCAGATACAGTGGCCGAAGAAATAATACTCAAGGATGAAAGGGATAGCAATAAAATTAGAATAGTCAACTTACATCTCCTTAATGAGACATGATCAGTCCTACAAAACAGGCAATATTTTACAAAAAGTCCGTCACGCAGGGGATGCGTAAACTAAGCAGATTTCCCACGTGAAGGTTTACAATAGAGAAATTTCACGAGAGCCGAGCAATCAAGAAAACGGCCGAACGAGCTTTCGGCGGGAAAGTCAATCTCGTCCGTTAGCCGTCAATTTAATAAAAATGCAAATATCTCAGTTAATATTCAAGATAAAGAGTAAATGTATATAACAATATTTATTAAATGTAATTTGCAATAAGATTGATTCAGTACAATTTTTCGACCGACGTATAGTAACGGAGATATTTCGAATTTTCGAAAATTCTCTCCTCTAACCCCCCCCCTCCCCTTCCACTGGTCCGATTTCAACCGTTAACGAACTTGATCTTTGTTTTTACATAAAACGACTAAACATCGAGTTTGGTAACGATTAAACGAAAATTACGACCAATAGAGCGGTAACAGACAAATATATATGTGTATATATATATATATATATATATATATATATATATATATATATATTGACAAATATATATATTTTATTGACTTCCCATTTCTATTCATTGGATTTTTTTTTCTTTGGAAATAGAGAATATGCTGAGATGAGATCAGCAGTGTCCCATTCCAACATGTGGGAAATCTGCTTACTTTACGCAGCCCTTGCGTGACGACTTGTTTTATTCTCTCCCTTTTCTATGCCCCGTTCCCTTCCCTCTTAGTCAATTATGATCATAAGGAGGAGGTGTACAACTAGATCTTGCAACAGTTTAAATAGGAATTTTCTTCATTTTAAGTCCTTTTAGCAGATTTCTCTTAAAGGAAATCACTCATGAAGCGATTTTCGAAAAATTTCTTCAAATGTCCATCGATCCTACCCAGGAGATGAGGAAAATGAGGTCCGTCTAGAATTATACATACACACAGAAACAAAAGTAGTTTAATGAAGTTCTCAGTGCAAAGAATGATAACAGAAATTGTCGGAAAAGATCAAATAGTTTAAATAGGAAGAAAGAAAAGAGGATTAAAATGATTTCCTGATTGAATTTGGTTGAGGGGGAGTTGAAGTGGAAATGTGTCATTCATCGGATGGCTCGATAGGTGGATTTGTGAAAAGGGGTTCATTTTCCCTCTCTAATTCTATCATCCTTGCTATTCCTCTTAGGACAATATCTCCAAATCTTCCTATTAACCCTTTGCCGGCGCTGCTCGTTAATTTAACCTATCGAGGCATGGGAATCATTCATTTTTCTGCCAATGGTTAAATTCATCAATTCAGCTCTCTCGTGTAAATGCTAAAATGGCAAGAATAAAAATTAAATCCCAATAAATTGGTTTATTTTTCTTCAAGTCTATTGTGCTACAAAAAACATTCTCAAACAGATGTTTGTGTTTGGGTGTGTGACTGTTCTGAATACTGAATCATTTTAGGGCTTTTAAAATCAAATTAAAAACTGAGGTTTTTAACGTTAAATAACACGACATTTTCCTCATTAATTTGCTGCAGTTATTTTAGATTTTATACATGAAATAAATATTGCCACATTTTAGGTTGCATTTTTCAAAATATTCATTAAAAAGATTATTCTCATTGTAACCTTAAAGTTTGCCTTATGTTAAATATAGTATCCATTTTTGAGGTGCTGGATGGTGAAGGAATTATTATCTCAGGTAAGAAAAAACGCCTCGTTCCTTCACTGTTCTTTATTCGATGTGACAGAGCGCTTTCAGAGCATACGCTCCATCATCAGTGCCCTGCTGGCAAACAAATACCATAAAAACGCGTTACAATATGTAATTTAATAGATAAATTTAGAAAATATATGTACATGTCGTTGGTCAAGAGTTAAAAACATACAACTTTAAATTACAACCTAAAAATTAGTGTCCCAGTGAATATTTACAGAAATACGAAAACTATTTTCACAGATTAAAAATTAAAAATTAAAAACTTGTCAGTAGAATATATAGAAATTAATAAATAGTTAAAGGAAAAATACATACAAAAAACGCAAAAGAAGAATAATAGAAAAGCGAGACAATGACTAACCTCTTCACAATGATGTGACAGGAACCAAGGATTCCCTGTGACTGAGGCCTCGGGACCGGAGAGCCATGAGAGAGGCCTCCGAGACATGCCTCAACCTGGTTCCTTCTCCCGTCTTATTTATATTCAGGCCTCCTTTTTTCATCCTATCTAGCTTTATGTATAGGTTTTCGGCTATGCTCAGAGTCTTGCCTTTTTTTGCTTCGTAGAGGAGCTCATACTTTATAGCAGATTTCTCATGACCCTCCTTCTTTGTGTGGGCATGGAACTCTGTGTCTCTGGTAACATGCTCTTTCAGCCGGGTTCTAATCTTTCTCCCACTTTGACCGACGTACGATGCCTCACAGCTAGAGCATGTTACCCTGTACACTCCCGACTTGTTCAGTGAGTCAACAGGATCCTTGACCCTCGGGAGCATTGCTTTCAAAGAGTGTCGACTTTTGAAAGCAGTCGTCATCCCCAGTGTCTTGAGTTTATTTCCTATCTTATGAGACACAGAGCCCAGATACGGAATAGAAAGAGGGAAACATACGTCCTTATTTCGGTTTATCTGACCGTCGCCGACCTCCATATCCCTAGTCAACTTCCGACGGAGCCTCTTCTGGACTAGTCTGTCCACCACCCCATCCTTGTAGCCGTTGTTGGATGCTATGCACTTGATGTTGCGCAGCTCAGCTTCATAGTTCTTTTCATCCAACGGCACATTCAATAGCCTGTCTACGAGGAAAATCAGGCCTGACATCTTGTATTGGGGGTGGTGGAAAGAATCCGCCGGTATTATCAGGTCTGTCGATGATCTCTTCCTAAAAATACTAAAAGAATGGCCACTACCTCGCTTCTCTATCTCCAAATCTAGGTAGCACAGCTTATTATGCTGCTCTACTTCCAGGGTGTACTTTATTGTCCCATGGCAACTATTCACTATTTCCCTCTTTCTATTCCGTATCTGGGCTCTGTGTCTCATAAGATAGGAAATAAACTCAAGACACTGGGGATGACGACTGCTTTCAAAAGTCGACACTCTTTGAAAGCAATGCTCCCGAGGGTCAAGGATCCTGTTGACTCACTGAACAAGTCGGGAGTGTACAGGGTAACATGCTCTAGCTGTGAGGCATCGTACGTCGGTCAAAGTGGGAGAAAGATTAGAACCCGGCTGAAAGAGCATGTTACCAGAGACACAGAGTTCCATGCCCACACAAAGAAGGAGGGTCATGAGAAATCTGCTATAAAGTATGAGCTCCTCTACGAAGCAAAAAAAGGCAAGACTCTGAGCATAGCCGAAAACCTATACATAAAGCTAGATAGGATGAAAAAAGGAGGCCTGAATATAAATAAGACGGGAGAAGGAACCAGGTTGAGGCATGTCTCGGAGGCCTCTCTCATGGCTCTCCGGTCCCGAGGCCTCAGTCACAGGGAATCCTTGGTTCCTGTCACATCATTGTGAAGAGGTTAGTCATTGTCTCGCTTTTCTATTATTCTTCTTTTGCGTTTTTTGTATGTATTGCTTTCTGTAGCTCCTCCGGTGGTTGTTTTTGAATTTTAATTGGACTATTCGGTTTTTTTACTATTTATTCTATTTTAGACTTTTTAACTGAAATTTTTTTTTTTTAACTATTTCAAGTTTTTAATTTTTAATTTTTAATCTGTGAAAATAGTTTTCGTATTTCTGTAAATATTCACTGGGACACTAATTTTTAGGTTGTAATTTAAAGTTGTATGTTTTTAACTCTTGACCAACGACATGTACATATATTTTCTAAATTTATCTATTAAATTACATATTGTAACGCGTTTTTATGGTATTTGTTTGCCAGCAGGGCACTGATGATGGAGCGTATGCTCTGAAAGCGCTCTGTCACATCGAATAAAGAACAGTGAAGGAACGAGGCGTTTTTTCTTACCTGAGCTTAAATATAGTAGTTTAACACTAAAACTGACCATAACTGTTAAATATGAATGTGTGTTTTATGCAGTATTCCTTGCTTTCGGTACACCTCCAATCCTGCTCATGACATATGTATTATTAATAAGCTGATTTATCGTGAACGACTTTATTCTAAGCCTAAACACTGAATATAGTCTGAAAGATACCTTTGTTATGCGAGAAACATGCAAATTCGTTGTTTGGCAACGTCATGGATTAAGATTTTACGTTTTTGTTTGGAAAATGTTTATCTGATCTATAGCATACTCGATATTTAACCGTTTCATGCAAATTGGATGCTCATAGTCGTTAACAGTTCAAAAGGGGGAAACAATTAGAGGGTTTTAGAGGGGGAGGGGATATGAAAATTCAAAATATCTCCGTTGTAATGAGTCAGATAGTAAGAGTCCGTCACGCAGGGGCTGCGTAAACTAAGCAGATTTCCCACGTGAAGTTTTAGAATAGAGAAATTTCACGAAAACCAAACAGTTACTGAAACGGCCGAACTAGCTAGCCTGAAACTCACGAACTGACAAGCTGAATCGGTAGCCGATTCTCATCTTGTCCACGTTACGACACAATAAAATGCAAATGTATCGGTTAATATTCAAGATAGAGAATAAATGTATAATACAATAATTATTAGTAATTTTAATTTTCAATAAGAATTTGGTTTTATACTCAGTTTTTCGATCCGACGTACAGTAACGGAGTATATTTCGAATTAGTTCAGAAAATAGCCGCCCTTCTAAAAGACCCCTCCACCTCCTAGTTCCTCAGTTTTCATGATTATAAGACGAACTTTACCTCTATTATTTTTATTAAAGAACGTTACTAAAAAATATCGAGTATGGGTAAACGATCAAAACAAAAAATTGCGCGAATCCGCTAGAGCGCGGAACAGCACATATAATTATTATAAATTATGTATTTATTGATATTATATTTTATATAAAATATTTTATATATATGGTGTTTGTTATTCTTTTTGGAGTTTATTGGTCACTGTTGGTGGGGGAAAAAACGCACTTGGTTTAGGTGCAGATATTCGCTCCTAGGCCACAGAAGAAGAAGGTATAATCATCACGCGCTATATATAAGTATTACTGGTCGAAAACATCAAACACTCAATTATATATATATACTATAATATATTATGTGATGTGTGTTGTGTGTGGTGCTGTGTGTGTGTTGTGTGCTTGCTGTTGTGTGTTGGGGGATGTTGTGATGTTAACAACGTGACTAATAAGTAGTTGATTTATCCTTCAATGGAAATCTGCTAAAATGCTAAAGAACCAATCGTGTTATACTATTGATGGTCTACATTTGTTGTTCTTCTGATATTTTCATAATTTAAGTATTAAGCGAGTTATTCTGATGTTTATGTTTTCAGCCTTCAGTAGCCCCCCCCCCCTTCTATGATCTGCTTTTCACATAGATATAGAGAACATGGGATAATTTCAAAAGTGTGTTTCACATACCATAGGCGCTCGGGAGAAATCTGCATTTAGTTTACGAATGCTTCCCTGCGTGTGAGTTAGCTCAGTGGTTACTGGTTTTTTTTATGTTTGTTTTTTACTGCTAGTTGATTCAAAGTAATTCGTTAGTAAACGACAGAGTTGGGCAAAATTGTAATTACAATTACAGTGTACAAGTTATGATTCATTAGTAGGATATATAGTTACAATTTACAAATTACTATTGGAATTAGTTATTGGTAATGGGACAAACCTACATATTTTCTACTAAATGTTATATTGTTATTGAAATTTCACTCTACTACAGTTAGTAAGTTGAGCAAATCAGTAGCTCCAAACAAAACTTCTGTTAGAAATTGTAACTTGGTATGAATAGTAGTTGCAAACTAACCTAACCTAGACTTTAGGGTAGTTACTTTTAAAATACTTGGTGTGGCAAAGACTGACTGAAAGCAGTTGAGGCTGTTAAGAAATAACGAGTCATCAATGTTTAACATTCTCTAGAAAAGTATAGTATGCGATATTACACGATGCTAATTATTTTAACAAATGAGATACTTTTAATGCAAATAATTGAAAACTAACGATAATAATATCTAAATCCATTTTTAATTTTCCGCAGACGAATGAAAGTAAAGATATCTTAAACTTTAATATTTAAACAAAATAGCCAATTAAATTTAAACTCAGGAATTTTTTGTAAGACAGGCTATTAGAATTTGAGGCGTTGTGCAGCGCAAAAGAAATATAATCTCCGTTCTACTGCATCTGCACCAAAAAATGAGGTGTCTCGTCCTCCACTTTCATTGCCACTCATTGTATTTGTTTCAAAAATCTTTCGTCGCCGAGGACTGGTGAAGGATATATACACGACTCGGTGCCATGGCGAGTGAGTGTACTCAAGAGAGTGTTGCGATCCTGATCAACAAATGAGGTGTGCTGATAGGGGACGTACCCACGCCTCTTCAGGTGTATATGGGGGCTACTTGTATTATGCTTGCACCAATTGAATTACTTACATGGCTGCTGTGTACTATGTGGAGATGATCCCAGGTACATTCTCAAACATTCACGAATGTAAATATTTTATAATAGATGGCCCAGACGGAGACTCGCAGAGCATTATATTCGCGTCTTTGCGAACGTATAAAAAACAGCTGTTCTATTTGAATCGTTTTTGTGAGTTATCTTACTCAATTAAATCACTACAGTTAAAATTACAAACCTATCTAATTGTAAATTATTTTTTAATAACTATTTTTATTTTTTTTTTTTTGTTGTTCCATATTTTTAGTATTGGATTTCTTGAAATACCAATTCATATCATTTATATTTCTGTTAATTGCTCTCGCTCGAGATACTACTAGAAGAAAATCTCCAACTGATCATGTTGTAGACCATACGATGACATTTTTGGCGTTATTGTGAGTATTTGCATTTGACAGTTAAGCTTTGGTATTTATTAGTGAAAAAGTAGTTAATTTACAGTGCAAAGTAATTTAATACTTGCCACTGACATAAACGGAACAATCCATTGGTTAGGCTTTTCCTATGGGCTTTGATATATGTTGAAATGGTGATAGCAGATATGTATTGTCTCGTGACTACATGAGGATTTTTGTGATCTAATTTCTGTTGCCAGTAGAAATTATTTGGATTTTGTGACTAAATAATCACAAATGGCAACCAGCTTAAATGGTCCTATTTGGCCGCCAGCAATGGTCACATGGGGTATACTTATGAGCTTTGAGGTTCTCTAACAATTTTTCTTACAAAATGTAGACGATGTCATGGTCAACCTATCTCTTCTAGGACCCCTGGAAGAGAAGCAACTAGATCATTCCGAGAGTTAATGATAGGTTCATTGTTGATTGATTGTGGATTCCGAAAATTATAGGTCCCGAGATATTGGCGTTTGTAATAAAACAGGGCCAGTCGACAGAACAGGGGTAGGGTAATGTGTTTCTTGAGGTCAAAACTTATAACCGTAACGCCATTCAATCGGTCGTTTCCCTTTGTTAGGTCTAGTCTTCATACAGCTCTTGCTAATTCAGCTTGTCGTAAATGTAAGCTCTTGCTGAATTGTAATGGGATTTTGTTCTAATGGGGAATTGCTTTTAACTTGGCATTAAAAAGCAATCACTTTTTCTCAGCTAATCACATACTGGTTCATGAAAATGTAGGTTGTACGTGTGTCAAAAAATGGCTAAAGATGCATTTTGAAACAGGATCATCTGGGTTTTCTGTATAGTACAAAGTTGTAAATATTAGTTTTATTCAACTAGGAGCTAAATATCTTCGGTTAAGATTGTTTTAATTGTTGTTGCCATATTTTGAATAATTCTCGATGTTGTTAGAGGATAGACGCTTTCTCTTTTGTTTAAACTTCAATTACTTTTTTTTCAATCTTGCATGGTCAGTTGTATTTTCTTATGTTGCTGATGATGTTGACCCCCGTTTATTCCCCGTCTGGAGGGTGTGAATTGTTTTGCGTTTAGTAGTTGGGCATGTACGGATAGAGAGTTCGTCATTGCGTTAGTTCAGGGTCCAACAATTTGGTGCGATGGTTGAAGATTCTATTATTTTATTTTTATCTCGCAGGATAACGGCGATTTTAATTTTTTTATATTTTTAAGAGAGATCAAAAATGTTTATTTTAACAATATATACCTAGCTTATTGTATGCCTAATAAAAACACATGTGTTTTAATAATAATTCAACTCGCATTTTAATTGCTCCTTGCCGGGCAAGGAGCTCGCTACAGCGGTGACGTTGCGCGGTTAGTGTCGAACCTCGCAAAGTCCATGGATCAGGTTTAAAAAGACAATAGCAATGAGACAGTCAAGGGTTAAAAGTAACATCAGTTTTCGTTATGCAAATAATTTTGATTATTTTTCCCAATATTGTGTAACGCTTGCAGTACTTAACCTATTCTACTAGAATAAAAATCGCAATTGTTCTTATTTGACGATTCATAGACCTTTTCTTTACAGTGCTGCCGCTAGATATGACGACGTCCAAGCTTTTGAACTAGAACGTATACAAATACATTTTACTAGTAATTCAACCTTCGTCTCCTACCACATGGTACTAGTATTAAACAGGTCTCAATACAAGAAATGCTCTCAGGGTTTTTCTGGACATTCGGTGGGGCAAAATAATCTAACTTATAGAGTTTGGGTTTCGTTCGGTTCTTGTTGTTTTACCGTCTTTTTCTCCTGATAGAGCGACTCCCTTAACGGCATGAGGCATAAGTGTTTTGCAGATATCGCGACTTATGTCCCAGTCCGTTACCGTGAATGGTGGTGTTGAGTGTCTTACAAAAACTAGAGGAGACGTGACACAAAGTCCGAGTTTTGTGGGGTATTTTGTCGGAGGAATGGAAATAAGTGGACATAACAGGAGTTTGATTGAGCAATATTAAGTAGTCTTTGCGATCTCTCTATTGGTCTCGAGCACTGCATCCCGTTTTTTTCACCCCACCGTCTTCCGTGTAGTTATTTTCCGTACTTGATTGTTCGCAAATGCTATTTTATTGTGATACCTATAAATATATTACAATGCTCATCATTATTTTGTTATTATTTTAAAACCATAAAATTAATTTGCTTTAGATAATGTGATAAATACTTTTAAAAATCCAGTATTTAATGCTACCTTAAAAAAAAGAAGAATGTTCTGATAGAAATACGGAATAAATAAAAAATCACTAAAATCGGATAACGAAGACTCTTAAATGCTGTTAGATGCATCTCAGACACTTGTTCTGAGGCGAATTGGAGGGGCGCATCTCGCACGCAGAGTTGAGTTTTAAAAATCGGAGCGTACCCCCATCTATTGGCCAGTGTGGGGAATACACAGATTTGGCAGCGCTCTGTCCATGAGGAAGGGACCTCGCTACTCCTTGGGGTGAGGGATCTGGCTCCCTTACCTTCGACTCTGAGCAAGGAGGCGCACGGGATGTGTTAATAGATGTGTTATCTTTGACTCACCAATGTGTAACGAAAGGTACTTGTATGTGCCATTCGTTTCACCTCCGTTGTACTATAGGGGCTAATTTATTCGCATATAACCATGAAAATTTACAAACACTATTGGTTTTTTGATTTAATGATGATATAAACACTTAGAGTGTCCAGTTTCATTTTTTTTTCACAGTATTTACAGCCCACTTCAGCAAATGTAACCCAAACACATTTGCTAAATATAAAACTTGAAGGTTAGTAGTTAAGAGAGGTGAGTTTGCGGCAGGATTGTGGTTCTAAGCTGTAAGTAGGGTAAAACTTTAGACTAAAGTTCTGAGAGAGATTTAGGAGTTCCAATGGTACCGGGAGGGTTGCTTTGAATCGAACTTCTTGAAAGTCGAATTTATACAACAAAAAAAAAAGGAGAGAAAAGAACATAACAGAAAACAGAACATCTAAAATCAGAAAAATCCTTACAAGTTGAGTGATGATTTTTTTTTAAAACTATCTTCTCCATATCGATTTCAACAGCCCTTCTTCAATTGATCAAGCATTTCGAACAATTAATTATAGGGCTTAATTGTAGAAATTACAAGGATACCAATATCACAAGGGTTGATCTACTGTCTTGATGTATTTCCTTTAAATAGTTAAATGGTCCCCAAAAATCATTGATACCAAGATATAGCGTCATAACTGGATAGGAAGCCCGTTGGATTCAGAGAAAACATTTTCCCACCAGAAACATCAACTCTCCATTACCAATTTAGAATACCTAAGATATGTAATAGTAGTTCAATTGTTTTTAATTTATTATAGTTATTTTGGTATATTTTATAATAGGGTCAACTTAAAAGGCAACATAATGTATTATTACTAAAAGGGCTACTCGTCTAAATGAACTTATCATTTTTGAACAAAGATGTAATGAAAAGAATAATATCCTAATTAAAGGTAAGACGGCCTTTAATTATAATTCATTTTTAGAATTTTTCTTGTTGTCAAAAACGTCCATCACGCAGGGGCTGCGTAAACTAAGCAGATTTCCCACGTGAATGTTTACAATAGACAAATCTGCTTACTAGTAACAGTAGTAGCAACGAGTCTCTAAACCAATTTCACAATAGCCAAACAGTTACGGAAACGGCCGAGTTAGTTTTCGGTGGAAACTCACGCATAGAACCGACATCAGCCGATCTCATCTCGTCCGTTATCCGCACACACTTAATAAAATGCATATCTCGGTAAATATTCAACATAGAGAATAAACGTATATAACAATATTTATTGTAAATTGAATTTGCAATAAGATTTTATACTAGTTTTCGATCCGACGTATAGTAACGGAGATATTTTGAATTTTCGAAAATCCCCCCTCCCTCTGGTCCGATTTCAGCCATTAACGAACTTGATCTTTCTTTTTGCATTAGTCAAGTAAATATCGAGTTTGGTAACAATCAAACGAAAATTACGGCCGCTAGAGCGTTAACAGACAATATATTATATATATATATATATATATATATATATATATATATATATATATATATATATAATATTTGGAACGGACCTCATTTTCGTCATCTCCTGTGTAGGATTGAAGGACATTTGAAGAAAATTTTCGAAAATCGCGTCATGAGTACGATCTCAATAGCCGATTTTACTTGAGGGAAATCAGCTAAAAAAATGCTAATGAGTTACTACAAGTAACTCCAAGCAATGACCAATAAAAATAGATCTTCATTGGTGCTTCATACTTTGAAAGTTTCTTTGCTCATAAACTTGGGGGGGGGGGGTTATTTGAAAGATGATGGCCAATGTTCATGATTAATAAAATATGTATTTCTCTTTCACTTATAGTAATTTTATTGAAGAAACAACTATTTCATGCATTTCCTTAACTATTTTGTGCAGTTTCTTTGAGACATGTAATCATAACAGTTAGAACACGTATAAACATACAGAAATAAGAATTATATGATTCTGACGTACGTATTGCTTAATTAAATGATGTCGTATTGCATATAGAACCTTGGAAATAATTAAGCGGGCTTTAGAAAAGGAAGAAACACTTCGAATTAGATATTTGCACTCAAACAGACTGGAGAAGCACTGGGAGATAGAGGAAGAAGATATTCACGTTCTATTTATTGACTTCAATGGTAATACGGAAAGCAAACAAGGTGAACGCTCTTCCGTCGTAGGCGAGATGCATTAATAAAATCCTCTTAGATACAGACCATGTAGGTGTCCTTGGAAGTAAGAAAGGGTGTGCAGTCTCTCTTTGAGTTTCTGCTATTAGCCACGAAAAAGAAAGGCTCGCCGGAAGACCGATAAGAGATGAAATACGTGTTAACAAGTATTTACCTACATCAAGAAAACAGATTGAGAGCTAGAGACCTAACCTTTCCAAGAATGTAAAGCTTCAAATACCTTGGAGGTCTATGATCAAACAGGTCCATAAAATTGGCGAAAGGATATAAGAACTTTACTGTTCCCGGAATGAAGAGTTATTTGAATGATACAAAATCCGTCTCGCAGGGGCTGCGTAAACTAAGCAAGTGCTGGTATATCACATTTGTGACTTCCTCTAAACCACATATTCTCTATTTCTTTGTAAAAAAAAAAATGAGTAGAAAGAGGGTTACTGGACGATGAAAAAAAAAAAGTCCGTCACGTAGGGGCTGCGTAAGCTAAGCAGATTTCCCACGCGAAGTTTTACAATAGAGAAATCCGCACACTGCTAACAATTAACACCATCGTGAGTAAATACAAACGGTAATGAGAAATCGTTAAGTTAATTTTAATAAGCTCCTAACGGTAACGGTTTATGAATTGTAAACAAATAGGTGTGCCAACCACTGAGAGCAGAACAGGCAGACGTATTCTTCACCGGAATAAAAAACAATTACTGATATATATCTGAATATAACACATTAACTTTACTGCAAACTATTTGCTATATCTAGTACTGCAATTTATAATGAATCAGAATAACTTATATTTTAATAACTAAAAAATAACATTTAGTAGACCAAGAAATAAAGAAGGTCACAGGGAATCCTTGGTTCCTGTCACATCATTGTGAAGACCAGGGCACTGATGATGGAGCGTATGCTCTGAAAGCGCTCTGTCACAACGAATAAAGAATAGTGAAGGAACGAGGCGTTTTTTCTTACCTACGAAAATAAAGAAGGGGCGGGGGGGGGCAACAACAGAAAGTATTTGCATATATCTCTTAAAGTAAAAGGTTAGAAGACAAAGGTTACCAGAGTGCCCAACAGTTACGGAAACGTCCGAACTAATCCGGGAACTTCCGACAATAGCTGCACACATACTTAATAAAAATGCAAATATCTCGGTTAATATTCAAGATAGAGAATAAATGTATATGACAATATTTATAGTAAATTTAATTTGCAATAAGATTGGTTTTATAAGATTTTTCGATCTGACGTACAGTAACGGAAATATTTCGAATTTTCAAAAATCCCCCCCTATATATATATATATATATTTGTGATGTTTTTGTTTTTTTTGGAGGTTTGGTCAAAGATGGTGAAACGAACTTCCTAGCTTATGCCGATATTTCGAGAATTTTATTTTCTCTTCTTCATGGCTGTAAAAATGAGGTTGCTACTTTATAATATTGCACATTGATGTTAAATTAGAGTGTAACAGGAGGTGTTTATGCTATTTTTACTTACCAAGACTGAAAAGTAGCAACTGTATTTTTACAGCCCTGAAGAAGAGAAAATAAAATTCTCGAAATATCGGCATAAACTAAGAAGTTTCTTTCACCAACTTAGACCAAACCTCCAAAAAAACACCAAATATAAATATAACCTGGTCGGAAACACAACACAAATATATATAAGTTTATAACTGACCTATTTTTTGCATTCTCCTAGATAGAATCGATCGGAAATTTTTCAAAAATCGCGTCATGAGTACAACCTCAAGAGTTAATTTCCCTTAACTCTAGAATGGTAGTGAATTTAAAAATTACGTATGATCTGGTTTGAACTGTTATCAAAGGGCCGTTAATAACCCCACCACCCCCACCCTTCAGCTATGAGCCCACGAGACAGTTCGGCCTTGACCTCCGCCAAATGCAGCTAAGTGAACCTTCCCACTCGTCCAATAGTATTTTTTGAAATAAAAACGACACGTAATATTTACGTATCAATACTATTGACCGCAACTTTTTGGCACGTAAAATTTACGTATCGCTACTAATAACCGGTTTTTATGCTATAACTTAGTTAATATTATTCTCAATTTATTTTCTTCCAATTTATTTTTATATTCTAATTTATTTTCTTTTAATGATTTTAACTTTTATTTTTTAACATTAAATATACAAAGATGTATACAGAGAATATACATAATAATAATAATAATCTGTTTATAATCTCTGAAAAATGGAGAAAAAATATTCAACGGACGAAGAAATTTGTTGAAAGAACTCTCAGATGAGTCAGATGGGGAAAATGACAATTATGAAATAGATGGATATGGATAATCCGATGATGATCCGGAGTATTCTCCAAGTTATGAGCCTTCGGAAATGATTGCAACATAAGGGTAGAGTAGGCTAGATAGCGATGAGAGTCAGCAAATTTTAGAAAACATCAAGGCAATCGAAGAAAGAGAAGAAATACAGAGGCAAAAAAAAAACCTAAAACCTCTCAACCACACAATATTGACAGATCAGTTACAATAAATGTAGAAGGTAGGGTAGTCCTTGGTAAGAATGGATATGAATGGAGCACACAACCTCCGGAACGTGTTTCGAACCAAGCGCCTGAAAGGATTGCCGTGCACATTATTAGATATTAACTTAGATATAAGTTAAAGAAAAGTGTATCTTTTAATAAAATAAAAAAAATAGTCCCAAAAATTAACAAATTTTGAATAATTTCACCAATTATCAGTTGCACACGTAAAATTTACGTACCAATACCATTAAGCGGGAAATAATATCACTACCGTTCTAGGATTAATCCAGGATGTTAAACGTCCCAACGGCGCCCAATGTCTAGGAGCCTTAGGATATGACTTGCAGAGAATAGGGTTCGGATATAAGAAAATCCTTACTGTGGCTGTTTTAAGAGGATCATATGGTCCCTTTTATTTGTTTGTATATAGCGTCCGGCAGTAAAAGTTTTTACTTCAGTCTGAATGTATTTAAAAATAAAAGCTGATATTTCTTCATCCGAGTCTTATTAATTACCGTTCATGATGCGATCTAATGAAGAAAAAGAAAAGTGTTTCCAAACGAGAGATACTCCCCATTAAACATTTTTAAAATCAGACATAATTTGTAGATTTGTTTTAGGAATACATATTCAATTAAACGTGCCAGAATTACATATGCATGAGATTATTTCCACCAACAAATTAGAGAGCATCACTCCCTTAGGAACCACCTGCCAATCTCTCTCCTATTTGATAGAGGCGACGACATAAATATTCATATTACAGTTATAGAATATTAATAAAATCCAAAAATATCTGATATTTAATCGTTTGCCACCCACATACTATTTGGCAGATTGGTTTTCACTTTCTGTTTATTTAAAAAAAAAGAAGTATATAATTACGCAACGTTTTATTTAACGCCTCGCACAAATAATGTTGCAACCCGAAGGAAATCATAGACAAAAACAAGAACCGCACTTGATTTAGAAGCGATTTCTATATATATATATCCATATTATGACAGGAGTAGACTAAAATTGTTGATCTTGGATAAGTAAACGTTAGTACCTCCACTTGATATCTTTTATTTTGTATTGGACTTCCATAGCCTACGACCTATCGCCATGCACACTTTAAACACATGAATTGGTCTGGAAAGAACCTAGGACATGTGGGAGAGTTTCAGGCATGATAGAGTACTGCAGAGCACAGTTGTCTGGATTAACTAATTATAATGAAAACAATTTCGATTTTATTGAATGTCAAACTTCGTATTATAGCTTGAGTCATTCTATTTTTGCCGAAAAGGATGTAGATAGCCAGACAAAGGAATCTACAAAAATCAAATGTTTCACTCTTAGTCTCACCAAGAAAATGTAAAGACCAAAATCTGTTGTAAACCTTATTTAAATGTTCAAGACATACTTTTGCACGATAGGATACAGTTATGGAGTTACAGTTGATGGATAGACATCTTGAATGAATGCAATTGATTTATTTCCATTAAATGTTTATATAACAAGATACGTCAAATATTTTTGTTTTGTATAATAAATTTACTAAAATAATATTATGCCACTTAATATCTTTACATATTATTGAATAGTTTTTATACTTATATAATACATTCACTATAAAATTATGTCAAATTCCGTGAATACACTTGTTAAAATCTATCAATTTAATAATTCTATATATAATAAATTACTTTCCTTAACAAAATTAATACCAGTCTAAATATATAATATGCGGTCACTTCTTTCCTACGTTAGCTTTACATATTTTTGAATACACTTTAATTATAACTATTTATATTTATTTATGGTTTTCGCTTTTCCTTTTTTTTCTCTTTCTTTTCTTTTTTGTCTTTTCTCCCTTGATTGCTTACATTTTCATTTATAGTATTTTCATCAACCTGATGTCTACGTATAGAATATCGTGTGTTATGTACGAGTATAAGAATGGTATGCCAATGGACCGTTTCAGGAATCACCGTATACCATAGTTCACTCTTTTCCGTTACTTTTTCTTGCTGTTCGCTTTTTTGAGTACACCTGAATAATGAGTAAATCGCCGTCGTTGCGGAAGTCATTTAAATTAATAAGTAATTGCAAATATAACATACATTTTAAATACACTTTAAACAAACATTAATATAGATATATGAGCCATTTATTGTATACAATTTGATATAAATCCTATTACCCTTTCGTAAGACGGATGCACATTAAGTCAAATACTTTTTATTCTCTAAATTGATTCACTGTAAGTCCATCAGTCACCATGAGCCAATTCTGACTTTTAAGGAACACGATTTTTTTTAAAAGGAAAATTCTTGTAAGCATCCTTGGGTCTTATATAATGAGGTTACTTATTCTATGTTAGTAGCTTCTTAATACATAATATATATATATATATATATATATATATATATATATATATATATATATATGTGTGTGTGTGTGTTTACGAGCTAGAATTTCGTATAACTGACTAGAATTTACATTAACATATCTAGAAAAGTCTAATCTAATAATTTTCATAAATATTTTATTATTCATACCTAATATTAAAACAATATATTTACAATATAATGGTTTTATTAAACTAATCGACATTTTCTTGGTTCAGGTTCTTACTAATACCAAAATTAAGAGAAGAAGAGAAATTTGACAATTTTAATTCATATAAGATTCATGGAGTTTGAGACTAATTCTTAAATATTTATAAATGTTAATATATACTCCTCTAGTTGCACTATTTAGAATATTATGAAGTTGTGAATTATTAGCTGACAGTTTGATGGATGGTAAATATTCTTTTTTGAATTGGGAGTAAATAGGGCCATGAAGCATTATATGATAGGGAAGAAATGAATAATGTATAGTTACTTTGTGAGAGGGAAATGCTTTCGACAGAGAATAGATGAGAATAAGAAAGAAACGAGTAAAAATGGGAAGGAAAGAATTGACATTAATTTATATTTATAGAAATTATTAGTCGAGTGAATTTATTGGAAAAATGGAAAATCGACGAGAGGGAAAGAGAGATTGCAATTTTCTTACCTTTAGATAAGTAACTTCTGATTGAACGCGGTGAGAAGAAAGTAGGAAGGAACCGAAGAGAATTTTGAGTGTAAGCTGGAATCGAAGCATAATTGAGGTTCAATAGAAGGTGAACTAGAACGGTGGCTCACTTCACTGAACTAACAACATATAAAAAAAAACACACAGAGAACAGTGAGGAAAACACAGCCAATTCTCCGAATACGTCAAGGAGAAAACTTGAAGAAAGAGGAAATGAGCAAGAAGGAACAGAAATAAACACTGATGAGTGTTTAGGATCACAGGGAATCCTTCCATCTGGAAGGTTCTAATCATAACTAAAGGCTTGAGAAGAAAGACCATTTTGTAACAGTCAATATCGATGGTAAATAATCATTTATTATATAAGTAGAACTGTAACAGTTTGTTGACATATATCTTCCTCTTGAAAAATACATTAAATGTTTGATAATGCTATATAAATAAATAGTTAATGCGTTGCCTTTAATATCACATGGTAAACCTAGAGTGGCGAGTTCCTTTCCCGCCTGTGCAAAGAAATTTATTTAATGACGGAATTCATTAAATAGAATCCTAGTCCCACCCTGGCTAGAAAAGGGTGGTAACCTGTAGATAACCCATCCCAATTAGCCTTAGTTGTAAAACGTGGAGGTTAATAAATAATATATAAATAATAGTTTTAAAATAATAATACTCTTGTGGAGAGGTAGTTTGGTGGTTGATTGCAAAATGTGTGAAGTAAATGAAGATATAAAACTTTTATTGAGCAAACATGACCTATTTTAATTCAATGAACACTCTGATGGTGGAAGGTCAACAAAAAAGAATACCTCATATGATCATTAAGACCATTTTTATTTCTCTACTAGTTTCATGTCCACATAAATCCTCATTCGGGGAAAATATACTTAATGCTACGAGGTAACTCCAACATCCACCTTCCACAAGTTGTGCCAGACTTAACAGAAAAGCTAACATAGTATGGCGGGTCACGTCAGTAGTATTATATTTTCTCTTGACGAGGCGTCAAGTAGGATACGACCCTATCAGTGAAATAAAAAGTCCGTCAAGCAGGAGCTGCCTTAACTGAGCAGAATTCCCACGTGCGTCAAGTGTTTGCATTTATCTCAAAAAGTTCGATGAAAACAATATTTGTTATTTGGGCTTCAAATAAAGTACTTCATAATATAACAGATTTTTGTTAATATGACATCAGTGAGAGTGGGGGTTTACTGGTGGCCCAAAAGTAAAAAATGCCAATATATCGGTTAATAATCAAGATAGTGGAAAAACCTACATAAAAAAATTTATAGAACAATACATTTACAGCAAGATTAATTCTATACAAATGTTCGATCCGACACATAATGACGGTGATATTTAGAATTTTTAAAATTCCTCTACTCTAAACCCCCCTCCCACTCATCCGATTACAGCTATTTACGAACTTGATCTTTCGTTTTACATGAAACGTTTAAATATTGAGTTCGGCAACAATCGAACAAAAACAAAGTCCGTCACGCAGGGACTGCATAAACTAAGCAGATTTCCCATGTGAAGTTATACAATAGAGAAATCTGCATACTGGTAACACAACACCACCATGATTAAATACAAACGGTAATGAGAAATCTTTCAGTTAATTAAAATAAATTCCCCACTGAAAAGGCTTCTGAATTGTGAGAATAATTTATATTTTAATAACTCAAATTTTAGTAGTCCAGGAACTAAAGAGGGGGGGGGGCGGATAAACAGAACATATTTGCATAAATCTCACAAAGTAACGAAGGTAAGGTAAGGTTAGAAACGACAGGTATGGTTAGAAGAGGCTTCCAACTGAGCCGAATGGTTACGAAAATGGCCGACCTAGTCCCAACTATACCCGACCACATGTCTCACAGACTTCATAAAAATGCAAATATCTCGGTTAATATTCAAGATAGAGAATAAATGTAAATAACAGTATTTATAGTAAATGTAATTTGAAATAAGATTCGTTCTATAAAATTTTTAGATCCCACGCATAATAACGGAGATATTTCGAATGTTCAAAAATCCCCCCTCTAAACTCCCCCTCCAACTGGTCTGATTTCAGCAATTGACGAACTTGATCTTCCTTTTTACATTAAACGATTAAATTCCGAGTTTGGTAACGATCAAACAAAAATTGCGACCGCTCGAGTGTTAACAGACAAATATATATATATATATATATATATATATATATATATATATATATATATATATATATATAAATAATTTTGAACGGACCTCATTTTCGTCATCTCCTGGGTAGGATCGATGAACATTCGAAGAAATTTTTCGAAACTCGCGTCATGAGTACGACCTCAATAGCTGATTTCATTTAAGAGAAATCTGCTAAAAGCGACCCTAGAGCAGTATGTATATAATTTTGAACACTTCCTGTAGGATCGATGGACATTTTTTCAAAAATCTCGTCATGAGTACGCCTTCAATTGCTTATTTTCCTTAAGGGAAATCCGCTAAAATGATTTTAATAGTCGTTCAAGGTTTTATTTTATCTTGAGCTTCTACTATGAGATTTGTTACGCTTTATAAATTTTTTAAGAGCTAAATATGATTACCCAGTAATATATTGACTTGAGCCTACAACTCACATTATTGCCTAAGACGCAAGTATGGCACAATAGACCAATTAATAAACGATGTGACGCTACTGGGTTGCTGTGTAACGTTTCACACAATGCACTTCCCCTTTCATCGTTCCTGTAATTACCAATTTATAAAATATCTGAGGAGAAACTAAGTTCAGGCTCGGCTACATTATTTATGGGACTATTAAAATTCTAGTCTCTCCACCCCCCCCCACTTCCCTCCCCGCATGAAATGTAAGAAAGGCTTTCACTTGGAGTGTGTACATTGGCTTTGTTGACTGGTTGAATTTTTAAAATTCTGAGTTGCGAGAAAGTTAGTGAAGTTTTGAGGAGTAAGTAGTTTTACATAGGAGGAGGATTGTATGAAACAGGCTGAGGAAGTTTAGAACTTGTACGAGTTTCGCCCCGGGCTACGTGAGTCCTATATCAGTCCACAACCACCATTCACCCTCTTAGTCAGATCATCCAGTCTCCTCTACATTTATTTACTTACAAAATATTATTTTATAACGATTACTCTTACACACTTACACTTTATAACGATTACAACACTAATTTATCTTTTGTCCCCACCTGTTAGGGCGGGCGGTTAGCTTTTGTGGTAATAATAAGAAAGCATTAGACTGAAATAAAATTATTAAAAGAGATAATTTTCTCAACTTGATTATACCGAAGTATTTACTATTCTGGTGGAAAGATGAGGGGAAATAATACAAGTCACTATTTGAGTTCTCCAAAGAATCAAGTATATATTGAATAAGTGATAACAAGTAATAAGCTTTACGGTAAGGACCCTAATTTTATACGACTTAAACCTGAAAAGAATATTATTTTAAGGGACTAACCTTATATCTAATTGAAACAAACATTAACATTTATTGATAAAGATGTTGTGAAAACAAAGAAACCTTAACTATATGAAATATGGGTGTACAACATAGGTAGAACACAATGGTTACCCTTTGTTTGTTTGTAAACTTTAGCGGCAAGCCAATAATATATGTATATACACAAAATAATGATCGAACAGTCCTATATTATGAGTACTCATTTAATTGTTTAAATAGATAATGCTAGCATTATAATAAAGAAATAGGTACCTTCGAGAAACATATACTTTCCATGAAGTGGATTTTTCTTCCTGTGTTATTTTGTGTTCCCAATGTGATTCTGTCTTCTAGCTGAGGAAAACTAGTTGCGGGGACCTTTATCTTCGTTGCGGCGATCCTTTTTTGACACTAGAGTTGAGGGAGATGAGCATTATTCATCTTTTTGACCCAACTACTCTAGCACGTGCTCTTAACTTGAAAACAGAATCAACAATGGCTGCCAGCCATAAAGCGAGCGGTACGTCCTGTACGCTAGCGCTGCAGTTTCCGCTCCTGGCCACCGCCTACGGCGACCCTGCCAGGATGTACGGCCGGTTAGTGAACCAAGAAAGCGCGGGAGATACGACTGAACACCACCCTTAAAAAATAATAGTTACCAATATCTATCAATAAGAGGTAATAAACTAAGAGATACAGAATATTGAATGAAACGTTTAATAATAGAGTATCATTTAGATCTAATGAACATTTTCGAGTCTAGAAATTAAACCTCTATTGATGACGTTATCACACAATATATTTGCATGTATCTCGAATATTAACTGTAGGCACCCACGTCATTACAAGAGTGGGCGCTTGTCATTTCTCTGATGACTTACCACCTTTCCTTAAGTATTAAAGTAAGAAGGTTCGTTTTAATTAAGCCTGTACTAATATTTCTATAAAAGTTATAATTGTATACATTATATGAAGAATATACATGATTTATGATTATATAATAAAAAAAAAATATTTCACACATTATTTTGGCTTACACAATATAAAATCGATACATACATATGTTATACATACACATTATATAGACAGAAAAAATACTACCATAGGCCACCTTCTGGTATTTCTCGGTACATTATAAAGTGAACACATTTTATCCAATATGTTCACACCTTCCTTGGTTTGATTATAATGTGTTATAATGGAAGGATTTATCTTTTATCCTGTTCTCTCATTTATTTCTCCATCAAAATGCGTGCTTGATATAGCCAATACATTTCTAATTTTAGACTTATTTTTTTTTAACATAGGAAACCAGGGTGCCCTCCTTCCTATAAGGGAAGATGCTTGAATTTATTACCCTATTTTTTTATTCTTTTAAGCTCCCTGTTAACCTGCCACTGCACTGCTTAGAAAGGTAGTCGCGCGGGGTCTCACAGATGCCTCAAGGTCATGCGAGAATCAAAAAAGGGTTGAAACAGTGCTCTTGGAAGGCTCTAGAGACATGAGGGGAAGCCACTGAGGGTGGGGGCTGCAGGTTCTATTCTCTACTCGGCAGTTCAAAAAGTCTCGCCAAGTCATCTCTCAGATGACATGTGACTACTGCAGTAACCATAGTTGTTAAAAATCTTTTGATAACAATACTTCGCTAATAAGCTAGTTCTAAGAGGTTTCATGATATGTTTGCTTATTGGTAAAGCGCGATGAATAAAAGTAGGCGATTACTGAAGGCTACAATAAAAAATAAAATTTAAAAATAAAATTGTTTTCGTTATCACCTAGATAGGATCGTTGAACATTTGAAGATATTTTTCGAAAATCACACCAAGGGGAGAGCCTTAATAACTAATTTTCCTTAAGGGAAATCAGGTAAGAAGCCAGAAAATAGACCCAAAATTCGGACAATATGGCAAGAATATGGTTATTGAAAGCGATTATTCCTGATATCTTGGAACCATCTCGTGAGACAAACAAATTTACGAATAATTGATGTTTTCATTTTGAAGTTTGTACTGGTGAAATAAAAAAAAAATCAAGAGCATCATGTATTCTAAAAGTTTATAAAATTCACTTATAAAAGAAGATGTGTATGTAATATTACGAAATAATCCTATTTGACTATAGTTATATGGGATGGAGTTCGTGGTATAACAATATATATTGGCTAAATATACAAATTTAATGCTATTTGGATGTGGTCTGGGATACGAGTTGAAATTAAACCACTTGATGGTTTATGCACTTAATGAGTTATGGTTTAGAACATGAGATCCATTTATCTGTGCAGAGGATCTTGAAGCCACTAATCCTTCTATGATATATTTCTCTTGGACCGAAATAATGTTTATTATCATTCATCCGTACGAGGAAAGATTCCAGGAACAGTTTACAGTTTCTGATTTCAGTAAAGAAATCCAATATGTTCTCCAATGTTCATTCTTAATCGTCAAGTTGTGAACGCGTTTAAGTACCTAATATATAATTATGTATTTACTCATGCAAATTGAAGGTTGCTATATTATTTTTCTATATGAGTTATTACATACAATTACTGTCAAAACTGAATTTATCAATATGATGGTTGTCAAGTATTAATATGCAATGAGGATAAAAGTATCACCGATTAATCCCAAGTATGAAAAATGGATTAATTTATGTTAGGCTGGAAAACATTGATATTAAGCTGGTTATTATGCAAATTAGTTATTATATTGTATCTCCCAATAATTATATTAAGTATGCTACGGAAATTGGTAGCTCAAACAAAATGTGACTGAATAATCGGTACGGCACTAGGACGTCTATACTTTCACGATTTTAGAAAGTATTATGGAGCTACGAATTGAAGGGAACATATCTTTGCAGTTAGAAGAGTCTAAAGCACGAGTCAGAAACAAAGGGATGGTTTAAACAAAAATTGAAAGTTAGGTAAACAATTATCTAAATAAGATATAACTCACATATGGATGGAGATCCTCTTTGAAAAATAATACAGAAATGTTTACTAGTCAAATCAGGAGCAAATAAGGTTGTTCTGGGTAAAGTGCACGTAGAGTGGCGCTACAATAGGAATTATCTTCATACTGACTAGTACCAGTTCAAGCACCAAGTACTGCCTGAAGGTAAACGGCTAGACAAGACAGGTCTATACATTACAAAGGATAAATTGCAAACCAGCCAGTTGTGCGTGAACACGTCAGCTGCGATGCATGTTCCGCTGAACATGTAAATGGCGTTCCTCTTGCTACTCGGGGAAATCGACATTGAGGCCCTTCTAGAGCAGGGAGAATATATTTGAGGAAAAAATGAAATTGAAATTTTATTTTAGCTTAATATTTGTTATATTTATATATTAACCAAGACAATGACACTACATTATTTTTATTTATTTGGTTTTGTGCCCCACAGCGATGGTGATTGGCATTATTAGAGTGATATATTTACTCCTTCATGTGCTTACCTTTTTTGTACTTTATTTTTATATTAAGGAAAATATTTCTTTAATATCTGATTCTTTCTCATATCCGTGCTTTGTCTAAAGAATATAATAAAAGTTAACCATTTTAAATCTTTTTAGGTATGCTGTTGACCTATTCCATTTTGTATTATAAGATTTTGTAAATGTTGATGTGTTTTAGATATGTTAGTATTTGTGGAATATATTGGCTGCTGTCAGTTAATAGTTCTGTCATGTCGTTGGATGCAGCCTGTCAGTATGTGTTTTATCGTAAGGTGTTTGTTGCAGTATTTGCATATAGGGTTATCAGTCCTTGTCATTAAGTGCCTATGTGTCAGGTATGTGTGACCGATCCTGAGCCTGGCAAGAACTACTTCCTCCCGTCTAGTACTCCTATGGCTCGATGGCCACTCCTTAATAGTATTTTGATACTGCGGAGGTGGTTCTTTTCTTCCATCCATTCTGATTGCCATTTGTTTAGGATTTGGTGGCGTATATGTCACACTATGTCTTCGTATAATAAGTTATACGACACTACATTAAACTAGATAACTCCATTTAAATCACTTTAGCAAAATTCTATTTTAACCAATTAATTAAATGTTAATATAATTACTTAAATCCGCGTCAATCGTTAACATTTGACGAAACAATATTATTTATTTTTTTATAATCTCTTAATATGAGATATATTTTGGTTCTTAGTGAATATATTAACACGTTGAGTGCTAAGGTGCCCGCCGGTGGGCAAATAGTACTTTCCCCTTAGGCGCATTGCCGGCGGGCAACCTTCCTACGCACTTTTACTCATTTTGGAGTCCTTTTACTAGGCCCCACCATACAGCTTCTACTTCGTTTCTTCATGGAATTCATTACAGAGTTGCACCTTGATCTTACAATTTTTTCAATACAAAAAAGTTCGTGTTTTGGATTTCTTAGATTTCACGTAAGTATTTTAAATTAATTCACTTTAAATTTTTTTTCTCGGAAAATAATAGCCAGATTTTTATTTTTCCGATAAATAAAATCTCTCAATGAAATAAAATATGAAGAAAACAAAAACTTTTTTTTTTTGCGCCACTAGCATGAAATTTGAATTTGGGGTCCCGCTCACAACGTGTTAAAAAATATAGGTTACCCGTAGATGTCAGTTTCCGAAATTATATTTCCTTTATCAATGCACATGGACAAGGTCCTTGTGCCAAGCGTTAGGTAATATTACTTAAAATTAAAATATCTGTGTATACTGCTACTATAATCGGTGAAGCCAATAATTAGGAACTTGAAACGTTGCTCTTTTATGAATCTCAAAGGAAAAAAAAAACTAGTTAGTTAAGTTTTAATTTAAATAAAACCTTATGTTATGTTGTACATGAATATTGATAAAACGATAGGTTTGACCTGTTAAATTGTGTATGTAAATTAAAAATATATATTCAATATCTTGGGAAATGAAAAACCATATGCAAAACATTACGGTCCATTAAGGGGTTAATCATTCACAGAGAGATGTGAATTGTGGGAATGAAAAATAAATTTGAAATCTTTAAGAAGAAAACGTAGGAAAGATGAACTTGCATTTAGACCGTAAGGGTCGAGTGAGGTGGCAAGGCACAAACACACACATACAATCAAATCTCTCTACCTCACACACAAACACACTCATATTCAGAACAGGGGGTTCAAAAATATTAAATAATAGGACTATGTATTTTCTCATTTCATTATATTGAATTAACAAACTTTCGTAATCGGTGTCTTTAGCATTGATGTATGTATATATATTGTCTTAAATTACAGACAACTACTGAGAATTTCATTTTTTCCACGAATTATTATTCTATTTCAAATCTGATCTCGCCAAAGTATTCATTTTAAATTGAATTTTCATTATTTTCGTGTTTCAATATTTCCCCAATCCCCGATTTAGGTTAGATAAACATATCTGAAATTCAATCAACTTTTCCTATTTATTACATATAACTGTTAGGAATGTTTACATATTGTCTTTATTTATAGACCTGGAATGTATCAGTCCCAGTTGCAAGGTAAGAATAATTGGTTGTATTCGTAATCATTTTTTGGTTGTTATCGGAGAACAAGTTTAGAAGTGAAGAAACATTCTACCTGCATATACAACTGATAAATAAGCAATTATTCAGTGATATGCTTTTAATTTCTTCTTTATAGATATAACAGTAGACTGGAAGGAGATATAGAAATTGGAACATTAGGAAGGATTAGATGCTTCTATGCACTGCAAAAGGCTTTTCAAATATACAAAATGGCCATCAGTCCAAGTTATATGTGGTAGCGAAAAGTTGTTTTCTACTAAGGGAAACCAGCAAACCCTCATGATATTGTACAGAAGAGTACTGGAGTAGATCTATAACAGAGTATCAAAGATGGTGTATCAGAAGTATCTCATGTACGTACGGTGATCCAGATATCATCAGTGCAATTGGAAAGAGAAAATTATGATGGTTAGTACCTGATATTGACGAATTGTTTTGTACATGGTACTTTAATTTAATTTTTGCAACAGGTGCATGTAATTCGTAAAGCCTACATAATTCTTTTTAAAACAAATGTCTGAAAAGTTCGTAATTATAGCTCTCATTTATTATATAATTAAGCACGACGATTCGGAGATTAGAGCGTAGTAATTATTTAATTACGTTTATGAAGCATCCAAGTAGTAATTCAATGATCCCAGAAAGTTGGCATCACCACCCTCTCTGCAAGTTGAGTAGGTTAATATATCATATTTACAACCCCACCCCCTCCCCATATGAACATCCATGAAATATATAAAACGTGTTGCTCAATCCAAATGTATGGTGAAATGGTACGACTACTGGAATGAAGATCCTCAAAGAATTCCATGAAGAATCCTTCAAAGAAATCATGGAAAAGCAGCTATCTTCCTCATTTCGATTTCATACTTCACTCTATTTTAAATAAAAGTGATAACACTAGACTCCTTCCCACTCTCTAAGTTCCATTGCTTGTTTTCGCAGAAATCTGGGCTTATTTTTTACTGGAGTGAAATAGCTTTTATATAACAACATCAGATAAATGGGTTTCCCTGAAGAAGGGATATAAGTTTAAGACATGGCTTTGAACAGTGGAAGACCCAGTTATCCAGATATTTTCCGTATTACTTCACAGGTATCTCCGAACAATATAAGACGCCTACCTTAAATTCTTTGTAGACTCTTCGTATCTTGTCGATGAATAGGTCGTAGTATAATCGACCTCATCCATACACCGACTTCCTTCTTTGCATTCGTTCATAGATCTCTGCTTTCCGTCTGGGCTATGGAGGCTGTAAGATTCATACCTCCTATCTTCTTGGAATCTTTAGTGAGAGTGTTCTTGATCATCGGAGAGAGGGGAAGATAAAATTCCCATTTCTTTTTAGGGCAGCAATTTCTTAATTCTCTACTTCTGATTTGTCTTCAACTTTTTTTTCAACTCGTCGAAACGTGACCTTAATTCAATCTTCTTTGAAAAATGTCTGGAGATCAATAGATGAAAAAAATACGCCACCCCCCTAATACTCAGCATTTATATCCAGCAAGACTTACGTACTAAGACTTAACAATAAGATAGAAAAGTTCAAGCGGTACACGTAAACACACTGTTATGATGAGAGGCTCCTTGTAGTATGTCTGGGATATTATTTTAAGGAGGGGTGAAGGCAAGGATATGGTTGTAATTTGGGAATGCCCTGGCTTTCTTTGATGGTCTCTGGTTTACCCCGTGCGTTTATGGGAAGGAGGAAGAAGAGAAAAAGGCAAAGAGATAGTAGGAGGGGAGGTAATAAAACGAAAGGTAAGATGGTCATTTTCTGGTATTTAGTTTCTTTATTTTTCTTTTTTGTTATTTTGTTTTTGTTGTGTGTTTGTGTGGATGTTGGTGAGGTTGTGAGTGAGTTGAAGAGAGGGTTGGATTTAGGCTCTGGTGGCGTGAAAGAATTTGACGTGACGCTTTCGGAAGGTCTTCGCTACAGTGTCCAATTCGAGGGTCTTGCGGATGTGGGCTGCAGGTTTGTTGGAGAGGGGCGTGTGCCGCACAGTGTTCCGAATGGCTCCTTTATGTAAGGTCTGATGGCTGGTGAGGGAAGTCTGGGTTAGGATTTTGAGAAGGGGGGACTCCGTAGAGGAGGGCGGTTTGGAGGATGCCTCGGCGTAATTCGGCGTACTAGTTAGAGACTGAGTTTGGGGGAAAGGAGGAGGCATTTTAAAGAGTTGTAATGAGTCCTGTTTTGCAAGAGTTTACGTTGGGCATGGGTGGAAATCGAAGATGGCGCTGGACATGGATTCCCAGGTAACTGTTTGTGGCGGAGATGGAAATTTTGGTACCGTTTAAGATGGACCATTTTGGAGCCGACGCCAGTATTTGTAAAACGAGAGAATTAGGGTGTAGGTTTTGGGGGGGGGCTCATCTTTATGTTGCGGGAGTGGAGGCGGTCTGTGGGAAGCAGTAACAGCGTACGACAGTGCTTGAAGGGCACTGGGGGGGGGGGGTTGTGGGAAGGGCTATGTCTTGGTGATCTGCAAAGACGTAGATCTCGGCGTTTTTGTACGTTCGACTAACGATATCCGCCGTGTATAGGGCGAAAAGGCGTGGTGAGAGGGCAAAGCCCTTGGATACGCCACAGGTGCGGGTTTGATTTTTTCGGAAGCTCCGGTTTCGGAGGAAGGATAGGATGAGGGAGTGCAATTGCTCACGGCCATAGTGGAGGGAAAGGGTGGGTAGGAACGTACCGTGGTCGAAGACCGAATTAAACGCCTTTGTACAGTCAATGAAGACGAATGCTGTGGCACGGTTTTGCAGGAGTCCATTTACCAGGTTGAACCCACTGTCAGGGGGTGAAAGGCGCAGAACCTTTTTCTGAAGCCTGTATGTTTATTTGGAATAAGAATTTCTTCCTCAAAGAAATCTAGAAGGTATTTGAGAATGACCTTCTCCAGTACCTTCGAGATATGTGAGAGGTAGCTATCAGAGCGGTAGTGCTCAGGTAGTGAACCGCTTTTGTTCGGTTTCAGGAGTGGGACGACTAGTGCATGTTTTTACTACGCTGGGAACTCACTGAAAAACACGTGAACTACCTCCACTGGTTTAAATTCCTCTACATGTTTCGGGATCTTTTCGACTTTTCTTCAGCTTCTACAAAAAATCAGTAAATGGTTCAGTCTTATAAAATAGAAACTGAATGACAAGGAAACAAAATAGAATACTCACTAAATAAACTGCTCTGCCTCTGACAAATTATATACAGGCCAATCGTCATAGACCTTAAGGAAAAAATTGAAACTGCATAGCAGAACTTAGAATAAAGAACATCTTTGGCCGTCCATTCTTTGGCATTCAAGCATGTATTTAATTTTGAAGAGGTAGACATTTTAGATTATGACAAAAACTTAACCAACCGGAATATAAAAGAAAATATTAGATAAATGGGAGAAATATTATTAATAGTTTAAAAACAAACAATATGTTGTGAGCAAAAAATCTGAGAGAAGGGATTTACATGGTATATTTATCAAATATTTAAAAAAACAGGAAGTGTGGTACATCTCCATTTTTGTTAGTAATGACGTGACCTCCGAGGTGGAGAGGTTGAATCCTTTTGTGATACCTTAGCCTATTCTTCCTGAAGAGTCGCCATAGAGGACTCGAGACATGTAGAAGCTAATAGTCCAAAGATCATGTTTCGGCCTTGGACGGGTCAGGAGTCTAGTGGATATCCTGTCCTTCCTGTGAAGTTGCATACGTATGACAGAGTGGTAGGAGATAGGAGTCAAGGAGCATTTCACTACAAGAACAAGTGAAATGAAGAAACCACTAGATGACGGAAAATCACGACCAGGGTTCGTTACAGGTGGAGGTGCTGCACCACCTACCTAAAGGAAGGAAAATAGACAGGGTTAAGGGATCTTCGATTGGACCTTCTAACGCCAAAGAAAAAAAAAAAAACTAATATTAATGACGACGGATGCCTGCTCATGTTCGTGCTAGTAGCCTCCTTGCCTCAGCTAGCTGGCGTGAAGAGCCAGTCAGTGGTTCTAAGGCCCGTCAGGACGTTCGATAGATTACCTCTCTCTTCTAGTCTCTTCAACATTCAGTAATTTGCTTACATGATATTTATTATTATAGGTACCCTAAGTTATGTAGTTTGTATGTTTATATTGTTATAACTTTATATTTTATTTATTTATTAAAACTTTGCCGGTTGACTCTGTGAAAGGTTTTAATGTCTTGTTATCTAGATTTAAGAAAGATTTGTTGTTTTATGATTGTGTTATTTATTCGACTATGTAATACTTTTTTACAAACTGTTAGAGAACATATCGTTTCTAGGTGTATCGAGGGGCACTGAGGATGCTTCAATAAAAAGTTGTTACTGTGGAAATGTGGCCATTATTCTTCTATCTGAATTTCAATATTTTCTGTTTGCCTTGCGAGGGCCTTGCTGTTGTAGATACTGCATTTGATTCTGAATTTTAAATTCAACAATCACCTGTACACCTGCTAATATCATTTGGCCTGTCGTTTTGATGTAGTTCTATCGGAACAGACGGGGTTTTCCTGTCTCGTTGAATTCGATGGAGAAGTTGATTTTAAGGTGAAAGGGGAAAGCAGACGGATAGATTCGCAGTCAGTTGTCAAGGAAGAGTGCGTTCTTCTCTCTAGGATCCTTACTTCGATTAGTAAGTATGTTATAAATTTGTATGCCGACCAGTTGTCTTTCAACTATGATATGGTAGAAGCTTCATTATACAAAACACTTCACTTTTGCAGTTTTATTGCAGTAGCGAAATCAATTTCTTCCAAACCCACGACTCCCGGAGCCCAGTTTGCATTGACTCTCGAAGATCTGTCCTTCTCAGATGAGTAGGCAACACATATAATTTGAAGTTGGTGGTGGAGATGGTGTACGTAATTCTTTCGTGATACGTAACACGCAGAGAGTTGGTATGTCGATAACTATCTGTACACTTCGTACTTCACATTAGTTGTCGACTGCGCTAAGTTAGGTTGAGCTCCTGAGAGTATAAGAGATTCTAGCAGCTGCATAGCAGTGGCCAAATCGATCTCTCCCAAACTCGCAGCTGATGGAGCCCAGTCTGCATCGACTCTCGTAGATCTTAGCAGCCGCCGTCTCGCGCTAGGACTACTACAAGATTCAGGGTCCTCCTTCCTTCTTGGGATCGATGGGGAGGGTGGCCTTGATCCTAGGGGGGAAGGGGGGGTTGAAAACAGAGATGACCCACTGTTGGGGGATGGGGGTGGATTGCGCAGGTCCACACCGGTTCCCCGCTTTACTCCAGTCTACGGGGAGCGCCCGACCCACACGGAGCTGCACGCGACGGGAGTCTGACTCAGCCGCCAGCATCACTCTCACAACCATCCCACCTCTCGAGTCGAGCGCCACCAAAAAGGTCAGTCCTATCAAAGGCATTGGCTAAAAAGTAATTTATTAATTTTTTTAAAAAATAATTGCGAAATTAAACATTACTTAAAAATTATTTTGAAAAAAATGATGTCATCTTAAAAGTCCTAAAAAAAAAACAGGTATACTTACTACCATCAGGCTTTACAGATATAATGAGAAATCCTATTTATTATTCGTATGGATTTATTATAATGACTTAACATTATAAAAACTGACTCAAAAATATATCTTAAAACAGATAATAACACTGACAGACGATGCCTAAGTAAAACATTTAAAACAAGAAGTAGAAGTACATTCAACTTATTAAGGACTTATATATATATTTTTTTGAAACTCATCTTGACTACTCTTTTGCGAATTAAGCAAGAAATAGTCCAATCCAAACAGTTAATTAACGCCTACAATCATTATTTAATCATGAACATGGAGCGGGGTTATTTGAATTATTAAAACCTTAAAGCCGGCTGTTACCTTCCTGATACATGGCGGTATATGAAGGCATGAATTCAATTATTATAAGTAATCAAAATCTCAAATATTGGCTGAAAATTATTTAATATCCGTGATATTACTCTAGTAGACATCGTAGGAACTAATATATGCCTTAAAAGAGGATAATTACCCTCATAAAACAT
Source organism: Riptortus pedestris (assembly GCA_019009955.1). Classification (NCBI taxonomy): domain Eukaryota; kingdom Metazoa; phylum Arthropoda; class Insecta; order Hemiptera; family Alydidae; genus Riptortus; species Riptortus pedestris. Next base: position 72,638,195 of record CM032231.1, read on the forward strand.
ATAACGAAAATAATTAGACAAAGTTTACTAAAAGAAACGAATCAGAAGTAATCTCAGTGATGATAATTGTGTTATACATTGTAAAATTTTAATTTCTATGTTTTACTACCATAACCTTTGAAAATATATATACTTTTCGTCATTTAATGCATTAAAAGTTTGACGGATTTTTCTTAACCTTCAACGTACTTATTAAATCATAGATTTGAAAATGAAAATTGTACGTCCAAAACAAAGAAAACCATGGAATTACTCATTGGAGAACATTTAATTTAAAATTAAAGAAATGTGTATAAAGATATTGGCAACGTAGGAATAGTTTCCCATTTTCAGTTTGGTCCAGCACTCAAAGAACTGTTTAGTTTAAAGAAATTCAACTTGAACTCAAAACGACATTCCTCATACATAAAAACTGTAAAACAATGTTTAACTCCATACCTTTGTTTTATGAGAATTCATAAAACTTCAAATAGGCAAAATGAGAACGTAAATTAGTTTCCCTCGTAATAAATAACCAAGGTAACTTCAATTTTCGTTCCTTTGCAATTTTGTTTAAATATTTCATAGCTAAAAAAACGAAACTGTATATTAATTAAACCACAATTTTTAGTATACGTGTATTTTAACTATTTTTGTTTTGTATATTTATATGCTTAATTAGTTTCATTTTAAATATGTAGTAAAATCATGTACTTCGAGGCAGAGAAATCACGAATAGATAATGAAGAAAGACAACAACCTATCTTGTTCGATTTTCTCTTAATTTATTTCAACTATTATTTTATACCTCTCTATGTAGTCAATCAAGTTCAAGATTTAATGATAATCTGTATATTGAAATATAACGGAGGGCATTACATGACATAATAGAATTACTGATAAGATAAGCGTATTTCGTTCGTCCTCATCTGTAGATTCAAACATAAAATAAAAAAACAGATACATTGTTAAATTTAATACATCCTCCCTAATTTTCTTATAATATTTTATTTTTTTCTTGAGTTAACAGACTAGTTATTTTATAAATAATTTATTTCGAAATTATTAGCATTTTAGAGAATTTCAACACTATCGGAAAAGTTGAACATAAAATAATGTGCTATAATGATTGAATTTGTACAAAGAATTCCATTAACATTTTAGAAGTATCCAAAATGTTTCCAAAGAAAATCAAAAATAATAATAGTATACATATATGTCATGAAAATAGTATTAAGTTGAACATTTTTGGAACGTTTCGAAATACCCACATATATAATCATGAAATTATTTTCTTTTTTTTACTGATATCAAGTATTCTTTCTAATTTATATTTGCCAGCTACATTTAAGTCTCTGATAGCAAATAATGTCAGCAGTATCTGCTGTTTTTTGTCAAATATTATTATTTTGTATGGAATAATTATGCATTTATTTGTTTTATATTGCGCTCTCTTGAATATGTGAAAGTTGTACGTACGGCGCCTAAGTAATATAGCTGGATTAAAATACAGTCATTTACCAACGTACCTATTTGAGGATTCCGCAAGAGAAGTACGTACCCAGGAAGTATAACTTTGTTTGGCTCAAATTTTAACCAGGAAATAAAATTATAGACTTGCGTCTATATGAGTTCTTATGTACAACCATATGTGAAAACGGTTGCCTTTTTGAGGATATTCTTAAGGGTAATAAAATTATAGTCTCCACATGAGATTTAACTAGGTTTTAATAATAGCCCAAATAATTGTGAGGGGTTATCCACAAGAAAAGGGTGGTAACCTTTCTAGCCAAAATTCGAGATAGAGATTTTATTTCATGAAAACACCACTAACTATATTCCCTTTGTCCCATTGAATCTGAACCCGTGACATATATTAAGCCTGAATATTTATGGTTAACGAAGCTGAACTCCAAAATAAGTTAAACGTTATATTCAAAAAAAGAATAGTCATTCCTAAACTGAACTTGATGTTACTGGAGTATATAAAATTTAATACTATTAATTAATAAATCATGTAATTTTTATTAATTGATCCAATATTACTTTATAATAATTCATGGGAATAGTTTGATTTGGGCTTTGTAATAACTATTAAGAAGAACACAAATTCTTCGTAATCTCTTATTTATAAATACAACGGCAAGAATGAAAATGAAATTCTTTTTATGGGGCATTGGGATCAGACGTTTATTGTAGAATTGTCCAAAATGGCCATGATGTTTCCTATTTTCAGCTTAAGACAAAATGCCGAACTGATGATTCCTAAGTTTTTCCTAGGTGATTTTTCAGAAATTGTTTTTGAATAAAAGACTATTGTTAGGTACCGAAAGTTAAACAATGAAAGAATAAATAAAATAGTTAATTAAACTAAACTTGGTCCCACTCATTTGCGCTTAATTGGATTAAACTAAATCAGTTTCTCAAAATTTCCAAATATTGTATAGTTTCAATAATTTTCGTGACATAAATTCAACATTTTGTATTATAGATACTATATTCTGTATCATAGATACAATATTTTATACCATAGATTCAATATTTCGTATCAGGGACACGATATTTTGTATCGTAGATACAATATATTGTATCATAGATACAACATCATGTATCATAGATACAATATCATGTATCAGAGCTACAAAATCACGTATCACAGATACAATATCTTTTATCACAGATTCAATATCATTTACCATAGATAGGATATCTTTTATAATAGATACAATTTATTGTATCTACACTACAATATCTTGTATCGTAGATAAAATACTTTATATCACAGATACAATTTCTTGTATTGTAGATCAAATACCTTGTATCAAAGATACAACATCTTGAATCATAGATACAATATATTGTGTTCAGAACGCTAATTGTAACGTTCCATATGGAAAGAATTATAAGGCGTGAGCGTGCCTTGCATTTAATTAAAATTTAATGTGTTAGAAGATGATGTATTAGCATAGTCATCTAATGAATAGTGATCATATATAATCGAATCATACTAAATACTTATTATAATAAAGTTAATCCGATTTCTTATATTTGATTTTCCTACACATATCTATAACAAGTAAGATCTCTTCAATCAAATGAAAAATAATCATTAAAGGACACTTAAGTTACAATTTTTAAAACCGATGATTAAAAATTTCATATTTGTGAATTGCGCACTGGGTGCTTATTAAAAAGTTTATTATAAGTGACCTACGAAACAAATAAATAGATGACTCCTACATTTATAAATGTATTAGGAAGCCCCAACCAGAGGAAACAATTACATAAAATTTGTTGAGTTGTGGTGAATATTTTTTCTTCATTGAGAAGAACCTTCTCTTCTTGTCATTTTTCTAGAGACTATTAAGATATTTCTGTTGCTGCTGCATTCCGGGTTTCTTTCTGTCATTACAACAGGTATTATACAGCACTGAAGATTCATAATCAATTCACCGAAAGCTATGATGATTAATCGGTAATTAACTTTATGATGATGTGTTATTAACTTTTACAATTTCATTGTATTATATGAATTTGTTTAAATATCTTGTTTATAATGAAAAACATATTGTTTAAATACATAGATTACATTCAATGTAATTAATAAATGAATTGTAATGAGTTTAGATTTTACTCGACTCAGATCTCTTGGGGAACCGTAAAAGTTATATGAGAACGTTTCGTAATTTTATAGCTGTCCTGACCAGAACTTCTAGAACAAAAATCAAATTTATTGAAAATGATGTCATTTAGAATTAAATGTATCCATCCACCTTATTAGATTTAGAATAACCGTAACGGCGACAATATGGAGGGTGGCCATAACATTATCGAACATTGAAGTATTACACATTATTTATGAAAAAATGTATGAAATTACTATTTGATATTTACTTTTTTTTTCTATATCAGACATAATATAATTTGACAAGTCGTTACATCTTGTTTTATGATAAAGAGCCCTACGAAGCCTTCTAAATCACAGTTTCGCCATTAAGTGAATATTATATTTATATTAAGATTAGTTTGAATGTTATTTTCAGAAATGAAGAGAATATTGTTGAATATTTGTTTTCTATACAAAACGCAAAATATGAAACGGTATCATACTTTTTAACTGATGGGTGCCTTGATTTTTCTAATAGGTTAGAGTGTATTTCCGGTACATTCAAACGTTAACGTTCTTCGTTAATTAAGAGTAAAACATAATTATAGGAAATACAGTAGATAATTATAGGAAGTTTCGTTGGTATTTATTATTATTTTATTTATTTAGAGCTCTCTAAAATTTTCTCTAGAAAAACAAGACATGAAAACAGAAGCATTATTATAAGATAATAAAAACGACAAAAACAGAGAAATCAGTTGAAAATAACACTAACACAAATCTCAACAAAAAAATGAAATGGAATAAGTGAAAAAAATGTATATACAAGTTACTTATTAATACATAAACAATATAAAAGGATAAAGTAAATTAAAAAGATTAACTATTATAAGCATTGGCGAATTAATTTAAAATAATAACAATGAACAAATAGTAGACGTACAGAAGCAACAATAATTTAAAATCAAGAAAATGACTTAAGAGAGAAAATAAAATTAAAATTAAATCAAAGCTTAGTTTGAGATCTTGAGATTACATTTTTAAAGTGATCCATTTTATTTTTTAATGCAAAAACATTAAAGCTTAAACTATAATGATTACTTACATACTAAAAACGTTGAAAAATGTAAAAAAAACAAAAATGTAAAAGTTAAATTAAAAGCATATTTTTTAAAAATAAAATTTGTTTGGATTCTTGAATAGAAGCGTATAGATGTTAAATGTGTGAGAATAGTACTGTGTGAAACTAATTATGAATCCTACGGACAAACTTCTTCAATTAAAACTGATCTGAATTTATAATTATATTATATGAGCCTATGGACAAAATAGCTTTATTACAGATTTTAAAAGACATATAATATTTTCACGGTTTTTTTTTTGTTACTATAAAGTCTGTTCTTATAATGGATTACTTTTATTTTAATTGTACAAGTTATTTTATTTCGCTCTACAATTTATATAAGATGACATATTCTTTTAGATATCTAAGTTTTATTGATCTTCAAGTTTTACTTAATGTATTTACATTTCTTTTGTGATAATCTCGATTTGGACATGGGTTGACCTCAAATAGAAATAAATATTTCATTTCATTCCATTTCCTTTTCGTTTTTTTGGTATTTATAATTCTATTCTCATTGAGCTTAAAGATTGGTCTAATTTATGTAATAGAGTTCATAAAGAACTGCTCTATGAAATTAGATATTTTTATTTGTTCAAAATCCTTTACTGGGGAGGGAGCATAGCTAACCTTGCAACAGGCGCGCTTCCAAAAGTCATACTTCCGCGCGCAAGTATCAAAATGATCTCAAATGTTTCTTGAACTTAAATGACTAATGTGTACATTTGTTAGGGGGATTAAAGACTTCCGTTTAAGTAAAAAATAGGTTTATTTTATTTAACTAAAAGAAGAAAAACATAAAAAAAATCATTTTCTAAGAATTAAAAAATAACTTTAAAAAAAATAACATAACTCAAAACATAACATAGTAAGCCCAAATAAATCGGATCTAATAAATTATTTAAATAATAAATACCAACTGTAAAAGTTCACAATATCAAAATAACTAATACTACTACTACATTTACATTAGGTCAACAAACATTTTCGATTCCACTAGTACAACCATTTCTACTACAACGAACTCTTACTTATCTACACAATATTTTAATGGAATAACTAAAAAGTCCATCACAGAGGAGCCTTGTAAACTAAGCAGATTTCTTGCAATGGTTACACAACACCACCGTGCATATTTAGTGAATAAATACAAAACAGTAATAAGAAATATTTCAGTCAATTTTAATAAACTTCCCACGGAAGGAGCCTGAATTGTAAACAAAAGGAGCTGCCAATCTCTCACACCTGAACAGATAGAAATATTCTTCACCGGAGAGAAAGACAATTACTGAAATATATCTGAATATAACATATTATTTATTGAAAATTATCCACTATATCTAGAACTGTAATTTATAATGAATCAGTATAATTTTTATTTCAATCACTCAAATTTTAGTATTCCATGAATTTAAGACAGGGGGATCAACATAATCTATTTGCATTATCTCGTACGTATAATAAAGAGCTCTTCTTGTAGACAAATTATGTCAGATAAATAAAAAATAACGAGTAATAAAAGAAGCGTTAGGCTCTAGTGAGCTCAGATAACGAAAACATTGTCAAGGTAAACTCATTTATACGAATGTAAATTATTATAGCGAATTTGAATATGAAGAATTTACACCAACAAGACAAACGGTATTGAAGGGTGAGTGAAAGGGATAGATAAAGAGGAAGATTGAAAGGGAATTTTGTATTTCACGACTTTCAGCGATGGTCAGACGGCAAACGTAAATTCTGGACAATTTCTACTTGTAGTGTCAATGGGAAACGGATTCCCACGGAGCAGGAGAAACGGACACGGCCAAATACTGGAAAAAGATTGACAGAAGGAATGGAATATGAGAAGTTAACTGACCTTTCCCCATTAGGATCTGTAGAGGAATGAGAGGTTAAGCTGCCAGCTGGTGTTAAGGCGCGAAGGTTTAAAGGTTCCTAAATCACAAAACCGTCGCCAAATTCAATTTATACGACACGGAAGACTGAATTAATTTGATTGCCACTTACAAAACATTATGCAAAAAGAAAGCTCAAGTGGGTTAAAGGCTAAAATCTGACTATAGAGGGGATGGTGTAAAAATCTCTATAGTGGACTGAAATGTGAATACTCATGCAGAGAAACTAATGATGTTTTAGTATAATGATTAAACGAAGTAATGTGTCAGATTCTAAGTTACATGATGGACATGCAGAATATAATTTAAACTTGTATTGGAACTTGTGGCAATATATGTGCCAAAGTTTGAAATACATCAGCCATGTACACAAGATGAGTTGGATCATGAAATATATTGGTTTTATGGTGGTGTTGTTCTCTTATCCTTTGCCAAGGTCCTCGCTGACCACACGTCTGCCAGACAACACTTGAGTTACATTAGTTTAGTGGTTTCTATACACACGCTGGATAATGCCTATGTTTCTTTAAGCCCGATGTGGCCATATTTCCCTCTCGGGCAGCACTGAATGTACTTTGATGTAGTCCTTTGTAAGAAGTATAAAGGATAATGTCTGTCTTTCCTTATGTCCTCTCAGACATTATTTCCTTCTCAGGCACCACTAAATGTACATTATTATAGTACTTTGTAGAAGCACACTGGATAATGTCTGTATTACGTTAGGCCCTATCTGGCAATATTTTCTTCTCAGCCAACACTGAATGTATATTGATGTAGTCCTTTTGTAGAAGTAAAAATCATAGTGTCTATCTTTCCTTATGTCCTCTTAGATATTATTTCCTTTTCAGGAACCTAATACAGTGGTTTCTAGAAGCACATAATGTCTATGTTTCGTTAGGTCCTTTCCTAAGTTGTGATGGTTGTCAGAGAAGAGGCCGAAAACGCCGCTAACGTAGGCCGATCAGTACCGCAGAGCAGAGGCGGAAAGAGGGGAGTTTTAGGAGAGTTGATTTTAAATGGTCCGTATTGGGCGTAGGGGTGGTGTACGGGGAATCGTCTAGGTGGGGGTATCTAGACCGTTCGCTCGAGTTGAAAAGGAAATAATAATGCGAGTGAACAGGTGTTTCATTGCGCGCGCAAAAGAAAAATATACTTTTGAGTTAAATCGCCACTGGCAGCCGACGGTTATTCCAGATTAAGATACCGAAAGAACATGGATGTACCCTAGAGTTTTTTACCGGATTGGTAGGCAATACTCAAAACGGCCAGAAAAATCAAGAATTTAAGTTGTCGCGGGGGAGGTTCGGAATAAAAAAAAAAATCGGTAGGGTTTATCTTGCCGGGAATGGGAGGCACCGCAAATTCAACTGTTTTTCAAATCAAAAAGCGACCATGGCGGTAAAAATCCGCCTGGCGGTTTGAGCCACACAGCTTTCAAAAAATCAATTTGTGGCTTTAAATAATAGAATATATCAAGCGTATAAAATACATAATAATAATAATAATATTTAATAAGGTATATAATATTGTATATAATAAGTGTATAAAATGGATTATTATAAAGTATAAGAATCCATACGAAATGTTGCAATTTGAGTAAATATCTTTCATGAACATGATCTACGGGTATATGAAATTAAGAATGTTTATAAATCCAAAGATGTATATGAAGTGTTGAATATTGAACGGGCAGAGTAACCAGTAAACTTAACGGAACTATACTAAATGCTGAAGTGAAATGAATGGTTACTGAATCATAAACAAACGGACCGCAGACATACCAAATGGATCCCAACCATAAAACAGACCATATTTACTATTTTCGTATTTAGGATTAACAAAAGTCTCCAGGATTTTTACAGTGCTTTTAAAGCCACTCTTCAGGATATTGTGCAAGTTATGTTATAACTGTTTATAATCTTACGGCATTTAAATGAAATTCATTTATGAATTTCTCCTTATCTCTCTTTCCACCTTTTTCTGCAAATGCAGTGAACATGTCAAAGCCTTTGATATCCGTGAGGTCATACTTACACTTAGCTTTTATGTTCTTTGCATGAGACCGGCATAGTTAGCTCCAAATGTTACTCATATGATGAAGAACACATGTATATAGATAGATTGATTAGTTATTTATTATACAAGTGACGAAAGCAGATCATTTTACAACTAGTGAGCTTACAAGTGAAACGTTTACCCACACGAGCGAAGCGAGTGTGGTAATTTCACGAGAGTTGTAAATTCTACTTTCGTCACGAGTGTAATATTAAATTTTTTCTGTAATCGTGTAATACATGATTAGATCTAACCAGAATATGAAGAAAATTAGGATGTTGTGAAGATTATGGTATGTTGTTGGTAGGTTATAAGCATGGTTGTGAAAGGTTATAAGCATAGTTATAAAACAACTAGTGATGATTGTGAAGTAGTGCAGTTATAAACAAGTGCAGGTTATAAACAAGGAAGGTAATTATTATTATATTTAAATTTTAAAATATATTGATTATTTCCACCAATAATTCATTCACATTTCAATTTATTTTGTTAAAATAAATTCTTACAATGTTAAGAAACATTTAAAAGCATTTAATTTCCAACTTCAAATTATTTTTTAATTTATACTTATTACAAATTAAGAAGGCAATTCACTTTCTTCACTTGTGAAGAAAGTGATTACTTTCTTCACTCTATTGCAAAATGTTTCACTTTCTTCACTCATTTCAGTTTAGTAATGTTACCATTATTACGGTACGATTACAGAAAAAGATATTTTATTGGCTTATGTTTACAAACATGTTGCCAAGAGTCTGGCCAATTACTGTTAGTACGGTTGTTAATATAATATAACGTATTAAAAAATGTGTAAATAAATAATAATATTTTCTAAAGTACAAATTAACAGCATATACAATGAAATGTAATATAATATAAATATTAATCTAAATAATTATAATCCTTACTTAATACTTAATCCAATAAAGAGAATAATTTAAAATAATTTTTCTCTAAGATTTGTAACAAACAAAATAATAATAATAAGTATTATTGCATATAAGAAATAATGGGCCGATTATTGTTAATAATTCATTATTTAATGCTGTTATCTTTCACAAACTTTTGATGAGAAACAGAAAACATCATTAACTTTATTTTTACTGTTGTAATCCAAGATGTTTATTTATGATAGGTATTCTCTTTGAGGCACAATATATTTGTCAAGGAATTTTACCTTGTGTGTGAAAAGCGGAGGAATACAATAGTAAATGATTCAAATGTTGATACATAGATTTTTGGCACCAAGAAGAACGCATGTACTATCTTTTAAATTTGATAGGAATATATTTTTGACTTCTGAAAACACGCTGCGTAATCGTGCGAGCTTTCATAAGTGGCCTCGTAACCTGCGTTTATTAAGTACACGAAAAATGCGTCGTTTGTGATTTGAAAGCAGAGAGGGCGGGGATAACTCACCTTTTCGGACGGTGTGAGGGCGGGGCGGGGGAGTAAGGTGGCGTCCACAAATACTTCTTTCAGTTGTATATATTGTTAGTTAGTCAAATAATGAAGAAACCTCCCTAGTATTTATTGTGGTTCGGGGTTTCTAATGGATGTTTAGGTACAGGACAAATAAGTTATAATTAAAAAAACTCATATGATGTCAACTATCCCAAAATGGAAATGATTTTATATATATTTATTTCTGTAGTATTAGCAGATTTCCCTTAAGGGAAATCAGCTATTGAGGTCGTACACATGATGCGAGTTTCAAAAAATTTCTTCAAATGTCCATCGATCCTGACATTCCATTCCTGGAGATGACGAAAATGAGGTCCGTTCAAAATTATATATATATATATATATATATATATATATATATATATATATATATATATATATATATTTGTCTGTTAACGCTCTAGCGGTCGCAATTTTTTTTTTAATCTTTTCCAAACTCGGAATTTAATCGTTTTATGTAAAAAAGGAAGATCAAGTTCGTTAATGGTTGAAATCGGACCAGTGGGAGGGGGGGCTTAGAGGGGGGATTTTTTAAAATTCAAAATATCTCCGTTATTATGCGTCGGATCGAAACATTGTATGGAATAAATCTTTTTGCAAATTTAATTTACTATAAATATTGTTCTATACATTTATTCTGTATCTTGAATATTAACCGGGATATTTGCATTTGTATTCTGCGTGTGGTCACCATTTGGCTATGTTCGGACTTTCCGCCGAGAGCTCTGGCGGCCGTTTCCATAACTATTCGTCCCTCGTGAATAGGTTTAGAGGTTAGGTTAACTGTTTTCTGGGGCTAGAAACTACTGGGTTATTACGCCCTAAATAATGTTTTAGGTTTAGAGGTTTCTTACTACTACAGTTGTTATTAGGCAGATTTCTCTATTGTAAAACTTCACGTGGGAAATCTGCTTAGTTTACGCCGCCCCTGCGTGACGGACTTTTTTTTTTATTACAACATTTAAATGATGTTGGAAAAATGACAAATAAATCTCACTTGAAAAAAATCTGCTATTAATATATCACATATAAAATATAACCAATGTCTGACTCCCAGGTGGGGGTATATTTTTGTAACACTAGATGGGATTAAGTTTTTTGGGAATGAAGAAGATTATACTATTTTGGGGTTATAATTTATTTTCTTTATGAGTTGACATTTCAAAAATTCATTTTCGTTTTTCGTTTAATGGTACAAGATTTTGTGAAATCAGAGCTAGATCTCTTCAAATCCACATTTGTCCAAACGGAAGTGAGAGCAGTTTATAAAAAGTTTCGTCTCACGTTTGGGGATGCTCGCCTTGAAAGTTGGTATTTTATCGCAAGGTAAAAGTGTGTACTGTGTTTGAACTACTTCCAGAGCTGTTTTAAAACACTCTTTTCATTGTTAAGTTTCTCCATAAACTCTAATAATGGCTCCTGCTGCGGTTGGTTGGAGGGGTAGGTAGTAATGCGGGATTTGTCCTTTGTCTCCCCCCTCTAAAACCTCGGGTGTTCATTCTGTATAATTTTTAGCTCCCTCCCCCCCCCACTCACCCATAGAACAATTTAATGTTTTTAGTCCAACTGTTTTTTACCCGCTAGTCCAAAGATGAATTTTAAATGTAACTTTCTTGTTCATATGTCCCCATAATGGACAGTTGTTGTTCTAACTTTGCAAATATGTCTTCAGCCGGAGAACTATAACTCTTATCTTAGTGGGGGAGGGGAGCAGAGGCGGACATGTTATATTTTCTTTCAAGTTCGCCGATAGGGGAAGTAAAACCTTGTCCCGTTTCGAAAGACTATAGCAGTCAAGAACTTCAGGGGATCTAGTCAACAGATCTCGCATCAAAACAAACTCTTCACTTGGCAGATTCTTGGCATTATTAGTAGCATTAGAAATCTAACACTATAAGTATACTTTGTAATAGTTATTCCACATTCTAGTTCTTCTTTTACCTCCATTGCCTTGGGGAAGTAAATTGACATCTTATTGCAGGCTAACAGAAAGCTCATATTTTGCTCTAAAAAGTATTAAAAGTCCGTCACGTAGGGGCTGCATAAAATAAGCAGATTTCCCGCGTGAAGTTTTACAATACAGAAATTTCACGAGAGCCAAACAGCTACGGAAACGGCCGAACTAGTTTTTGACGGAAACCCAAGACTAGGACCGAAGTTAGCGGATCTCATCTCATCCACATACACGTGTACATACTTAATAAAAATGCGAATATCTCGGTTAATATTCAAGATAGAGAATAAATGTATATAACAATATTAATAGGAAATTTAATTTTCAATAAGATTGTTTTAATACAATTTTTCGATCTGACGTATAGTAACGGAGATATTTAGAATTTTCGAGAAATCCCCCCTCTAAACCCTCTCTCCCACTGGTTCGATTTCAACCATTAACGAACTAGATCTCTATTTTTACATAAAACGTTTAAGTATCCAGTTTGATAACGATCAAGCAATATATATGGGCATTTGAAGAGGAAAATCGCGTCATGAGTACGACCTCAACGGCTGATTTCGCTTAAGGGAAATCTGGTAAAAACACTTGCGTTACTCTTTTATTCAAATTTGATGTTAGCTTATCATGGGCATTCTCTCTGATATAATCCAGTGTTTTGGTAGATACTTTCTCAGAAGTTAATAAAATAAAAACATTACAATTTAATTGTATTTTAAACTTGATTAATTCAATAATCATTTCTGATTTCCTGTTTTCTTAAGTATTCTTAAATATTCGGGTTAGGAACTTCTCAGTTTAAAATCATAGCTTTTCTTCCCACTCTTTAGTACCAAATATAAAACTGAATTAAATGTTATTGCTATGATATTTATGGGTATTTTATTAAACTACTAATTTTAAATTCTTATGTAAGTTTAATTATTGTTATTTAATATTTAATTTGTTTAGTTTTGTTCATTTTATAACTACTTTTTAATTTTATTCATGTTATCAATCCTTCACCACTCTTATTTATTTATTTTTATTATTTTATTATCATTCCTTGTAAAAGAAAGCATCTCCCAACATTAGAGATACAACTTACTTTGTAATAAAGAGAAGACAACTCTCTTTAATCATCGTCGTACCATGTTTTACCTATTCAGTATGCGTTTTATTTTTTGTTTCTACCATTTAATTTACGTACGTATTATTTATCATGGCCAATACATATATTATTTGTAAGAAAATCGTGCTTCTTAACTGTGTGTCTACTTAGTGTTCTTCAAGTTGTCGATCCTACCACCTTAACAACCAAGAGTACCAACCTTAATACATTTCTTTTCAACTGGTTATTAATTCATTTTTTTTTTAAATAAGCTATGATTTCAAGGATTTTCTATGATATCAAATGCTTTTAGCTTGGATTAGGATAATGAATATTTTATTCTGTAAGAATGGCGTACTTGACTGATTTAGTTCTCAAGTGAATTAGGTACTCTTTTCAATTATGTTTCTTTCTGCTTGCGTTACATATATATAAAACTGCACAACACTTAAAAAGGTCTATCGCCAAAGGAAGTCCGTTAATTATGCAAATGTCCTTCCTTCTTGAACAAAATGCAGAAGACCTAGTATTAGAGTATATTCTCTATTTCTCCCTCAGTAAGAAATATAATGCTATACTTAATATCGGAGTTTCAATAAAAAAAAATTGCAAACCTTGACATTTTTAAAAGTATTGCCACACGAAAATTAGACAATTTTTAAGCCTATCATTGTTGTTTATTTTTGCAGATAACCAAGTTGACTCAATAACGATTTTGACTTTAGTTTTATTTATTTGAATTAAGCATTTTACAATTTATAGTCTAGTGGATAAAAATACGGCTAAGACTGTCAGAATTCCTAGAAAAGTTCTGCTATTTCTTTAATATTAAAAAAAAAAAAATGTAAATGTGAGTAGCTTGTTTCCTTGAACAATGTAACAAACGTAAAAACCCCTTTATGAAGCCTAGTTCAGACTTTCGTCAAATTATAACCATCTTCAGTAAATGGCAGACCAACGGGTAGTGAGTTTCTTATGAGATGAGGCCTAATTTTCTGTTTTATTTTTTGAATTTATGATAAAATATCTGACTGTTCTTCAGTAATATGGAAAATTATTGTTAGCTAGAAATTATTTTGAATAATTTGATGACATCATTACAGATTAGATTAAACATTACATATATGGATCGATAAAGTATGCAATGTTAGGGGCACATTTTTTGCCATATAATTCACTGGATGGCAATGTTTTTCTGAAAAGTCTAACAAGATCACTTGTGAGGCCCTTCGCTGTTCGGGGAACCAGCCCTTCACCCTAAAAACTTAGGAATTTCTAAATAATTTCTTGGTCCAAATAAACTAATTTCTACCGCATTATGGAAAATACGAATTTAGTGGAATAATGGAAAGTTTGTTTATTCTTGCATTAAAACAGGGTCACGTCGTTCACAAAAATTCAATAAATTGGAAAAGCGCCAAAATAACACAAGTTCTGAGAAAGAAGATTTAATTTGCTATAGCATTGATTGGATCTTTCTAAGAACACGGTGATAAAAATAAGAGGGACAGAACACGGTGATAAAAATAAGAAGAGTAGAACATGGTCCAGGCAGTCTCCAGCCACAGATCCAGACTTCCAGCAAAAAGAGATTATTAGAGGCTGGAAGTTGTGTTGGCTCATCTCGTTTGGCAGCTTTACAACAGAGCTCTAATGCTTCACAAGACCGATATTTTCCCTTCTCTTATACGACCTTATCTTTTTTTTTATGTCATCTATAATCCCTTTTATTATGATGACCGTATCAGCAAACCTTTGACTTCTTTCATGCAACAGTAAACTCGACGTATGGCCATTTGTTCCCCAGCGAGTCATCAAGCGGAATATCCCAACTATTGGAGGAGGGGGAAATTACTTCTCTATTGTTCATTGTAGCTTTCAACATCATTAATTATAACACTTAGTGACTTTATATACTACAATCCTTTTAGAGGTTTCCATTAATCGACCCAGAGAGCCCAAAACGTCTATCCAGCGTGTATTGAGTGCTATTCTGAAATATGTAACTTCTGCTGGACGAAATTTAATTGATAGCATTGCAGCAACTATTTATATTTTATGCACTTTAGATGTTATGTATTCAAAGTTGACCTACTGGTGGCAAGAAACTGTTGTAATTAGGTACTTCTGAGTTTCATAATTAGTAAAAAAAAAAAAAAAGTAAGAATTCATTGCAAAATTCAAAATTAGACATATACTTAGTAAGATAGGAATCTAAGCACAATTTTAAAATATGGCTGAAGCAAAATGACTGTGGAAAAAAATGTATTGTGGTTAAATAATGTTCAATGATTCATTGCGTATACACCAGCGATAATTCCTGTTCATTAAAGATAACCATCATTTTTTAAGAAAATCAACCAAGCAGGTAACTAAAAAACTGGTTACAATACCAAACAGATCCCAAAGTCAACATTTTAATAACAATCGGTTCAATGGTTCCCCTCCCGTACATGTTACAATACCAACTTAAAATAGTCGGTAGACTCAGGCGCAGTTCCGTACACTGTTACTGAAGCGAGATGACGGTGAAGGTTAGTAAGCACCTGGGAGTTCAAACAATTTAAATTACAATTCATCACCTTACGTCCATCTTGTTTATTGTTGCCTCGATTATAAATAATTGATACGAAATACG
Organism: Riptortus pedestris; assembly: GCA_019009955.1. Classification (NCBI taxonomy): domain Eukaryota; kingdom Metazoa; phylum Arthropoda; class Insecta; order Hemiptera; family Alydidae; genus Riptortus; species Riptortus pedestris. Next base: position 72,654,003 of record CM032231.1, read on the forward strand.
TGAATAGTTGAGCGCCATTTCTTCAGTGTGTGTGTGTTGTAGATCAGATGTTTGGTAGATCTGTAGATGATCTGTTATTTAAGGTTAAGAATTCGGAGGTTAATAAAAGAGTTTGTGATTAAAAATTAGTGTCTAAGCTAATAGAAATATGTAGTTGTTATGTTAAAACTGAGGTCACGAGACTAACAAAAATTCAAAAATCAGGTTCAAAAGTTACAGGGAAATTTTCAATTTCAGCAAGGAGTGTCTGCAAATTCCGGAAGTACAGCTTGATAAAGCTGGTTTGTTGTACCCGTTGTTCAAAGATAGTTGTTAAAAAGACGGGTTTATTAACAAAAGTGATTTGTAGAACAAAGCATATTTGCATAAAAAGAGCGGTCTTAGGAAATTGGAAAAAAACTATGCAAAATTCTGTGTTGAGGCTGTGAGAGGCCTAATTATAAAAGGGAAGTGATATGGTTGCCACAGCCTGTTTGGGACTATCAGCCCTTAATATCAGCATAATTGAATTCAAATGTAACTAAATATAAAAGAAAGCAATTAGGGAGAAAATATATTATAAATTAACTCTTTGTAAAATTGTAGAAAAATAAACAGTTTACTTTTTGGTTTATTAATGATAATTAAAATTGATAGGAGACATTAGCGGTATGATAAAAAAAAGTGTTATAAGTTTGAACTTTTAATTTTAAAACTATAAACAATGTGAAAGACATGGTTCGAAAAATCTTTCAAAGACTATGATTTCAAGTGGAAGAGACCTCATCGAATGTATATGAGCTTATATGGATATGATTTGAGAGTTCATAAATTGAATAGGTACTTACATTTCGAGGAGATCCAATGGAATATGCAATATAGAAATAGCATCATAATCCCACCACTACCATCTCCAATAATAAAACCCTTAAATTGTATGCTGGTAACCACTGTTCAGCCAGCTAGTATGGTATTTTAGGAAAATGTCTCTCCGCAATCAAGTCGACAATAATACTCTGAGTATAATGTCATTGAAGTAATACTAGCTGAATTTACCCAATGGGATCTCATTATTTATTCTTCTTCCAAGTATTATCTGTCTCATCAAATGAAGCTGTTTGTTCCCCCGTTTACAATTCGTAGACAACTATTCCCTCTCCAAGCGTAATTTACTACTCAATGAGCAAAATAGACGTTGTAAGGATCTAGAAGAAATATCTCATGAGGTTGCATCTCGGTAGACGATTAGAACTAATTATCATTTGCTGACTTTAATTTTAGATATAAAGCACTCAGTTAGGGATTTGTTTATTCTTCAAGGACTCAGTAGAAAAGAAGGCTACAAAAATGGTGAAGAAGATTGTTAATCAACAATAAAATCTAGAGAAATATGCACTGGACTAAGAGTGAGGAATCCAGATACGGCTGAAATTGTCGGAGAACTCCTTAATGAACTAAATAAAGAATATGCATAGATGGACTAAAGATAGAACATACATAGATGGACGAATGATAGAAGATACATACATTGATGGACTAATGATAGAAGATACAAAGAAGGAAAAAAGATAGAAGATGCATCGATGAACTGAGGATAGAAGATACATTCATTGATAGACTAATGATAGAAGATACAAAGAAGGACAAAAGATAGAAGATACATCGATGCACTGAAGATAGAAGATATATAGATGAACTGAAGATAGAAGATACATAGATGAACTGAAGATAAGAGATACATAGATGAACTGAAGATAGAAGATACATAGTTGAACTGAAGATAGAACATACATATAGGGGCTAAAGAGAGAAAAGGCTTAGCTGGACAAAAAATAGAAGATGAATAGATGGACTAAATATAGAAGATACATAGTTGGAAAAAAGGTAAAATATACATAGATAGGCTAAAGATAGGAAAAGCATAGCTGGACAAATTATAGAAGATGTGTAGCTGGACAAAAGATAGAGGATACATACATAAATGGACTAAAGATAGGAGAACAAAGAAGATCAAAAGATAGAAGATACATAGATGGGCTTAAGATAGAAAAGGCTTAGCTGGTCAAAAGATAGAAGAGGAATAGATGGACAAAACAACCTGGAGTATGTATTCATAGCCACCTTGTATAACTATCACTTTCAATATGATACGGCAAGCCTATTAAAGCAAGATGTGCATATTAATGCAGTAGTCAGCATTTTCATAATCGCTAATGCCTATCATTAGCCAGCTAATACTACGGGCTATGGAGGGATAGCTATCTAACAACTCGGCTTTGGAGTAAATGATCTGGTGCAGAAGGCGAAGGGAAATCTCTGCATTTCCTTGTGACCCTCTTCTGTCTCTTTTAGCAGAGTTCCCTTAAGGGAAATCTGCTATTGAGGTCGTACTCATGGCACGAGTTTTGAAAAATTTCCTCAAATGTCCATCGATCCTACCCACGAGATGACGAAAATAAGGTCCGTTCAAAATTATATATATATATATATATATATATATATATATATATATATATATTTGTCTGTTAACGTCCTAGCGGTCGCAATGTTTGTTTGATCGGTACCAAACTCAATATTTAATCGTTTTATGTAAAAAGAAAGATCAATTTCGTTAATGGCTGAAATCGGACCAGTGGGAGAGGGGGTTTAGAGGGGGGAGTTTTGAAAATTCGAAATTTCTCCGTTATTATGCGTCGGATCGAAAAATTGTAAACAATCAATCTTATTGGAAATTATATTTACTATAAACCTTTTTCTATACGTTTATTCTCTATCTTGAATATTGACCGAGATATTTGCATTTTTATTAAATGTGGGCCGATAACGCACGAGTTTCCCGCCAAAAGCTAGTTCGGCAGTTTCTATAACTGCTCGGCTCTCGTATGGAGATTTCTGTATTGTATAACTTCACGTGGGAGATCTGCTTAATTAATCCCTGCGTGACGGACTTTTTCATACCCGAGGAAATCAGGATTACCTATTCACCGGAACAATTACCGGGCAGCCGGTAGAAGCAACAGCATGTATTAATACTTCAACCTAATGTGGCTCTTACCTTTCTAAGGCTTAGTGCATAACTAGAATTTAATTATAGAATGCATTAAAATTAAGAATTTTCCCCCTATGATCCTAATGCTAGTCTCAATTAATTATGTTGTAAGTGTATTTTTTAACTCTTAACTCCTACAGTGATTCTAATTTCATCTTATTTTTTGGACCACAGTTTATACACAACTAATACTTTATAGATATTTATTCTGCGTTATTCATTAGGCGTTTCAACGAATTATCGAGAAACTAATCCTTCAATTCATAATTCCAAAAGTCTTTCATCAGTTTATGTTCTATCCTTGTTACGTCAAGTGTGTCAGTGGCTTCATGTTATTAATTTCATCTTCTCCTCCTTGGAGCGAAAGGAATACACTACCAACTCGTGCTTTATTTAGCGTGGCGCATCCCTTTGACGCATTAGGTTCATAAGTTTGCTGTTTTAACTAAACCCACTCAACCATAGGGACCCCCCTCCTAACACACACACCAAAACAAAATAGATTTTCTTCTATTAATTAGTTTATTTAAGAATATTATTAATATCAAATATTTTTTCCTGATGCCTAAATGACGACCAACTAATATAGAATTTTCTTCAAGAAACAACTTCTCTCAAAACACACAAAATATCTCATTCAAGAATCATTTTTATTTTCTGCTGGTGAGGGTGATGAATCAGGTTATTCAGAACACAGTTTTGTGGCTCCTCACAATTTATTTATAAAACGCTTAGCGCTTTCAGTAATTTCTATTTCTATCATCAGAGCTACAAACAAGAAATCACAGTAAATAAGGAGTTTGGTCTTAAACATTATTAAAAATGTACATAATTAATCATGCATATAAAAACAGTCAATAAAACTATGAAAGCTACGACAATAATTTTTTTCAATAAAAACATATTTATAATTAAAATAGAATAACTTAAAATAAAATAAATAAATTTGCTTAAATATTATATAAACATTAAAATTACAACAGAATAAAATTTACCGTAAGGGCGTAGGACCTGCCTAGAGAGATGCTACTGGCCTGAACCCTGCCGATGCACTAAGGCCGAGGGGATCGGTCCAAGCCGCTAGGGAGGGGGCAGGTACAAGTCTGGACATGAGAGGTGTCCGTCTGTAAATTTGCATTCATCTTATTATTGGTTTTGTTCGAGATTTATTTCTATCCACTCCACCATGTCCAACAAATAAACTCTGACTTCACAGTAGAGTAATTTTATCTGGTTTCCAGAATGATGGTCAAGATCCCTACAGTGGGAATAAAACTCTGAGCCTGCTCTTATATGTTCTTTAGCCCTGATCGGCAACTTCCTCTCTGTTCTCCCTAGGCAGCTGGTCTTATTTATTGCGATTTATTGTTTGTAGCTCTGATGATGGGAATTTAAATTCCTGAAAGCGCTAAGCATTTTTAAAAATAAATTGTGAGGAGCTACAAAACTGTGTTCTTAATAACGTCTTTCAAGAATGTCTCTGGAATATGCTGGATGGTAGAGGAACCAATTGATAAGGATCAATAAATAGGCCTTGTCCTCTACTATTGTTTTTAATGTTATGCAAAGTGCACTTTCGGAGTCAGCGCTCCATCGTCAGTGCATGGTGACAAACAAAAACCTTAAGTCAATCTAACAGTCGTAGCATGGCCAACAGTTTAAAAAACAGTCACAAAAACAAAAAAAGTAAAGAATAAAAACATTAAAACCAAAATAAATCCAGATAAAAACAATAGAAAAATTTAATACATAGTCAACTAATAAAATTTAAAAAGTTAAAAACGATAAGCGTATGTCAAAGATAAAGCTTGATATTTTCTTCAAAGAATTATTAATATTAATAAAGGAAGAAAATATTAATAAAAAGGAAGAGGCGGCTAGGCTTCGACATGTCAGTGACGGGGCCTTGTCTTCTCTACGGGGACGTTCAGTCGCTTGGCGGTCGTGGTCCAGGCTACACAACTTTAATCAGGCACCCCCCTTACATCTCCTCTCTATTATTAGTATATGGTGTTCATTTATTATTTTTTAGTTGTCTTTTGCATCACAGTTCCTCTGGTGTGCATTTCAGGGTTTTCCGCCTACTGTGACACGTTAATCCAGTTTTCCTATCTGTAATTTGTTTTGTTTTTAATTTTATTTATAGTTTATAGATTTTAAGCTTTATCTTTGACATACGCTTATAGTTTTTAACTTTTTTAATTTTATTATTTGGCTATATATTAAATTTTTCTATTTTATTTATCCTGCATTTATTTTGGTTTTAAAGTTTTTATTTTTTATTTTGCTTGTTTATGATTGTTTGATTGAAAACAAGGTCTTAAGTTAGCCCTTTAGCTAATGTTGGTCTTGATCTCACTTGGTAAACTTATTGTTGTGGGTTCAATTTTTCAAGGAATTTAATTGTTGATGAACTAATTCCATAAAATTCTAGTGGGAACTAGAAAAGGGTGGTGACCTGTAGAAAACTACCCCCAATTAGTCTTAGTAATACAAAGTGGAGGAAAACCAGTCTAAATCCTTTTGGAAATATATAACAGGGGTGAATGACGTTTATTTGAAATCACTTTTGAGAATATTTTGTTAATTTTCATTTATATAAGTCAATATCAATTACTGAAATAAATCGAAAACTAAATATAAATTAATTTAATTGAAGAGAAAGGTCATTTCAATATAAAGAATGTTGAAGTTTTATTAGTCGAAATCGGTGAATATCATAGCACAAACATTGTTATATCAAGAAACAATTTTCCTCTGACAAATATAAATTTCCAAAGAGTTTATTTTTAGCGAGTTTCCCCTCTTTCGTCTTTTAATTCAATATAATAAAACACGCTATCAGTTCAACCGAACTGAAATGCTTTAGACAGAGGCCGGAATAAATGAAATTAATTTTTCACGACTGATTAAGGTCACCTTTCAACGGGATTCCCTTTGAAGATTGCCGGACCTCAAGTATTGAGTATCAAAAATTATTAGGCATGCCTTGCCGACATAAATGAACAAAAGGAGCACTTGTGTGTAATTAATTCTGTGACTGAAAATTTGAGAGAAATATCACGAGAATTTTCTCTTCAAGTATGTATACATGAATTTAATTCAGTGTTTAATTACTGTTCTGTAAGTCTGTTTGTGTGTGTGTGTGTGTGTGTGTGTGTGTGTGTGTGTGTGTGTGTGTGTGTGTGTGTTGTGTGGGTTTATGAGTTCTCACCCCAGTGTGTTTTAGGGAGTACAGAGTTTTATGTAAATAGTCACTAGTAAAAACTTATGTTTTATGTAAACCTTAATCATTTTAAATTTCTTTTATTCATTTTATACACCAATTTTATTTTAATTATTGATTTATTTATTTAATATTTAAATATTTTATTAATGATTTCTTTATTGTCCAATATCAATAGTTTTGATTTGCAGTTTTCACCTAGCTTTGAATTTTGTCTTTATTTGTTCTCTTGCTCATTTATTTTTTATCTTTGCTGTATTCAATATTTGTTTTTTGATTTCCATTCATGCTTTTGGAGTTCCATTTTGTTTTTGAGTCCCATTTACATTTTTGAGTTCTAGTTCCGTTTTTGTGTTTCATTCAGTTTTTGTGTTTAATTTCGCCTTTTGTGTTCTATTTTTTTTTTATTCCAGTTCTGTTTTGAGTTGCGTTCCTATTTCTTTCCCATTTCTGTTTTGATATCATCTCTGTTTTTTGTGTTTTCTCTCTGTGTTTTGATCCTTTTATGTTTTGTGTTCCTTTTGTGTTCTGTGTTACTTATCTGTTTTGTATTCTTTTTATGCTTTGTGTTCCATTTCTGTTTTGTTAATTTTTTTTGTTTGTATTTTTTTTTTTTTTTTTTAAAGTTACAAATACTTTAGTTTAGAGCAACATCGCCGAAGATGCGAAGCTCCAATAAATAAATAAAAAAAAAATTACTGTTCAGATCAATTTTAAACTAAATACACTCACTACTTTACAATTTCATATAATAATACTTTCATATTTTATGACTTCTACTATTTTTTTTATATATTTTGGCTATTACTATTATTATGAATTGAGTTGATACTATGAGATCTTACTCCCATCCTATGAGGTTCAAAATCAAACCATGAGAATAATGTTTTTTTCTAAAAGGTTTTTCGCGACAAATCAGGGAAACATGCATTACGTTCCACCACATATGATTCAGAAAGATTCATGTATGCTTAACTTGTAAACAATAAACGAATTTCAACTAATAATATTTTGCAAAAGTAGAACTCACATGAAGATTTTTGTTTATATCCGTGGTTGAATAAAAAAAGGTCAACACCTCCATTACCATACATCCACTAGCAATCCTCCTTATTTTTGTTCAATCATGGGTATATGTAAATCCCCCACCAGCCAGGAGATTAATGTTTTGTTATTTTAATTTACTTAAACATAGGAATTTGCAAGAAACCAGTTCATTAGTTTTATCAATCATAAGGTTAACGCGACAATTCAAAATATTAATATTGCATGAATATCGCTTGATGCAGATATGAAAAAACGGAGAGTTAGGAACCAAGTGCTATATGATCTGTGCTTCTATTCCAGGGTGTGAGAATTTAAATTACATTAAATAATACCAGATTTAAAAAATATATACAAAGTGGAAGTTTATACATTGCTGAGCTCAATGGTTGACCAGTCGCTCTGAAAAAAGGCCGTCACTCAGGGGCTGCGTAAACTAAGCAGATTTCCTACGCGAAGTTTTACAATAGAGAAATTCCAACAGTTAAGGAAACGGTCGAACAAGCATTTGCGGGATACTCACGACTAGAACGGAAGATAGCCGATCTCATCTCGTCTGTTGTCGCCATACACTTAATAAAAATGCAAATATCTTGGGTAATATATAATATAGAGAATAAATGTATATAACAATATTTATAGTAAATTTAATTTGCAATAAGATTAATTTTATATAATTTTACGATCTGATGTATAGTATCGGAGATATTCTGAATTTTCGAAAATCCTCCCCTCTAAACCCCCCTCCCACTGGTTCGATTTCTGCCATTAAGAAACTTGATCTTTTTACATAAAACGTTTAAATATCGAGTTTGGTAACGATCAAGTAAAAATTACGACCGCTAGAGCGTTATCAGACACATCTATATGTATATAATTTTGAACGGACCTCATTTTCGCCATCTCCTGGTCATGAGTACGACCTTAATAGCTGATTTCCTTTAAAAGAAATCTGCTAATATGCTTACATAACTCATCACTGGCATTAATGAACTCACTATTTTATCTATGTAATTTTTATATTTAACTTAAGTTTTATATTAATATTTTGACAAGTTTACTGGAAAACCCCAAGTTGTGGAATTCTTTAAAGTAAGGATTTTTACTACTGTGTTGCCATGTTTCTTGTACAGTTTTATTTTAAATATTTTCAGTCTAGTCTGACATTTTGGAACTCCCGGAAATTTATCGAAAACAGTATAACAAAAATGAATTATTTGTATCGGATATTTATCATCGGTCGATTTAAAAACGAATGATTTTTTTTTTTTTAAGTGAACTTATATTTAGAATATATCACTCTTGATTTCGGTCATTAGGTAGAGGTGACATCTCAAAACGACAGATTCTATAATATACCGAGCCTGTATGTGACATGTTAGAACATTTGATTTTAGACTTTACGTTATTATCTTCTGTACTTTTTAAGAATATAAACGACAAAGTTTAAAAAAGAATAATAAATAGACTTCCTACTTTAGCGAAATGTATAGGTACTATATGACTTACTTATTTCAATAAAATATTAACAAAGGAGTTACAACAAAGTTATTTTTACTTCATGGCGAGAGGAAATTTGTCCTTGTCCGAGTGAAAAACATTAGGTAATGGATATAACATGTATAAACGTCCCCGGAACTCATTTCATAATGGCTTTGTGAAATCGTTTTTTAATATAGATCGCAATTTCTGAAACTCATAAAATATGTCAAAGAAAAAGCTGTTTCCCCAATATCGGGTTCCTTTTTGATCGTCTTGGCTTCTCACTGTTTTCTAATTAATACTATATTAGACAATATGTAAGGGGAAGCGCTCTCATCTTTAAGTAATTTGATTTGAAGAATCCCTCGTAATTATTAGTTGTTGAACATGATATTTAAAATTGCACGTACTTATTACATAAACGATCCTCCTTTACTGCTGAAATTCTTTATTAAATTTTCCTTCCTAGAACCCAGTTACCTGAAGGTTATGTCAGAGGTATTTTTGAAAAGAGAACTTTCAGAATTCGTATTTTCACTATTACCAGTTTTATGGAAATCAAGCCGAAGAAAATGATTTCAAAGGTAATAATTGGTGTGTTATACGTATAAGTAACTGGAAATTTTGGGGTTTTCAGTGGCAGGGACTAACGAATGTGCCAGATTTATTGAAATGCGCGTTCCTCTTAGAAGATCTGAAAGACTTCCAGTTTGATGAGTGGTAAACAGCGCAACTATAATAAATTCCTGGAATTAAATTGTAATTATACTCGTACATGTATGCTTGTTTAATAAATAAAAGAGAGAGTGAGAGAGAGAGAGAGAGAGAGAGAAAGAGAGAGAGAGAGGGAGAGAGAGTGAGAGAGAGAGAGAGAGAGAGAGAGAGAGAGAGAGAGAGAGAGAGAGAGAGAGAGAGGAAGAGAGGGAGAGATTGTGTATTATGAACGTTATTTCTATGAATCAAATCCCCAGAGAGTAAATCGATGATGAGTCCATCACTGACCATGGCGATGGAATCGTGGTAAACCTTCTAGGTCTAAAAATTATCTCAATCGGTGTCAGTTCTACTCAAATGTATCTGATACGGCATGTCACCAATATATACGGCTCTTGGTCCTCCCTCTGCCTTTCCCCTCACTTTCATGCCAACCAAGATTTTCGTTTTAATTTTAAGAAAACCTATGCCTAATTGGAATATCTTATTTATTTTAAATGCTTAATGACCGGGTAGATACATGAGTTTGGAAAGAATTAAGTGACAAAGTAGTTAATGGTAGTTTAATAGAACAGCCTGGACTTTTACTGGGGTGTTAAAAAGTCCGTATCACCTGCAGGCACTTTGTTCTGGACTTCATTGTTCTGGACTTTCAATAGGTGTATTCCAGCCTCATATGCGCAGACTGACAATGGAGCACTAGAGGATAGCAGAATATAGGATAAGTTACAGCTAAATAATATTATTAATAGCAACTTTCACAACTCAATTAATCAGTAGAGCTGCTCTCTCGATTCTATTTCCATCAGGTGATTGGACTCGATATACTTGATGTCACAAGGAATATTTGCTTTAGTACATGACCAGCTGTCAAGCTAGGAGAATCCTCCTTAACTTTTAAGTGCTCACATTCAGCAGAGTTATCACGCAAGGGAAATCAGCTATTGAAGAGATATACTCATGACTAGATTTTCAAAATATTTTTGCTAATTGTCATCGATCCAACGTAGTATATGACGAAAATGTGGCCCGTTCAAAATTGTATATATCAGTATAGCTGGCCTATTGATTCTATCGCCATCAGGTTATTGGACTCGACATACTTAATATGTGTCTGTTTAATGGCATATGGAATCTTTGCTTTTATACACGTATAGAAGCGATTTTGTTGTAAATGTCTTTAGATGTTGTTATACTCATGTTTTCTCTAATATGAATATTAACCGAGATATTTGGACTTTTAGCAGATTTTTTAGTTTTCATCCTTTAGCAATCCCCTACTTCTGCTCATCTCATATTAGCAATAAGCTGTTATATCATGAAAAGCTAAGCTTAAATACCAAATATTGTTTCGAAGATACCCTTATTATGCGATACTAGCTCAGATACCCGGCTTCGCCCGGGAATTCATTTGAGGATGAATGGTGATGGTATTTTTTAGCAGGCTTTACATTGCACAATATTTTGACATTTACCCGTCCCAGTGTTTAGGATTGATACCCGTCGTTGCCGGTGATTTGCTAATAATAGAATTATTTGTTTGATAATTCTTCACAGTCTTCGATATTTTTATATTTCCCGTCTCTTATACATGTAAATATGGTGAATTTTTATTTCTGGCCTCCCTTATAACCCCCCTCCCATTCGAACCTAAAAATTGTAGTATAACTTATAATCATGGAAGAATTAATGCTAATTGACATACCGAGTTTTGTTAAGTTCGATTCAGCCGTTAGTGCCCGCTAAAGTTTTAACGTATAACTCATTTATACTTAGGTATACGACAAAAGTGTATATAACAAAAGTTACTCCAAATAACAAAGTAAACAACTTTTGTTATGTTTGTATTTGCGGAAAAACCAATAGGAAACGAAATATCGCTCTTTTTAATTTCAGGCTTCCCTTATAACCCCCACTCCTGCCCTTCCATAGAAATGTTGGTATGGCTTATTATAATGAAGGCCTCACTGCTAATACACATACCGAGTTTTATTTAGTTCGGTTGAGTCTTTTTTGGCAAATAATATTGTTGACTCCCGCTATAATTTTTAGCGTATAACGCATTTAAACTTCGGTATACGACAAAAGTGTATATAACAAAATTTACTCTAAATAACAAAATAAACAACTTTTTAATGTGCATATTTGCCGAAAAACCAATAGAAAACGAAATATCGTTATTTTTAATTTCAGGCTTCCCTTATAACCCCCACTCCTGTTCGTCTCAGAGAAAATTAATATAGCCTAAAGTCTAAGTTGGGTTAGTAGTAATATACATACCAAGTTTCATAAAATTCGATTCAGCCGTTTATGCGTGAAAAGGTAACAAACAAACAAACAAACAAACAAACATACACGAAAGAAACAAAATGCAGATATGGTGTCAATGACATGTGAAACGAAAAGTTATCGTGAAATTTCGCGAAAAAAATCAATGTACAGACAGAGGTTACAATTTTATATATATATAGATAAATACAAATTCGTTGCTTGGTGACATCGTTAATGAAGATAGTACGGTACGTTTTTGCTTCGAAAATGTTTACTTGGTCTATACCGTACTCGATATTCAGCCGTTTCAGTGGGCACTAAAGGTCATATTTGTTATTAGTTGAAGTAGGGCATGGAAGAATGGTGGGATTTAAAAATTCAATATATCTCCGTTTTTATGAACCGGATCGTAATATAGAGACAATCTCGTTAAACTATTGATGTTCTACAATTGTTGTTCTGTTCATTTTTTCATAACAAGTATTAAGCGGGTTATTCGTACTTTTTTGTTTGTAGCCTTCAGCAACCTTCCCACCCCCTTCAACTCATCGGTTTAGTTTTACATAGAAGTAAAGAATATGTATGTACGTGTGTTAAGGGGAGATCACAAATGTCTTATACCATCACGTGGGAAATCTGCTTAGTTTATGCAGTTGCGTGACGGACTTTTTATTTTTTGTTTAGAAAACTATGACTAAGTAATAATATAATTTTGCTATTATCAAAAGATACAAAAAAAAATATGTTAATATTTAAAAAATTAACTGTAGTAAATTTTTCTATGTTTTTAATGAAATTTACTCTCTCAAGGGGGGGGGGCAAAGAAAGAAACATATAGCACAATAAATGATTTTAACCGAACTATTTATTGTTTTTTTTTTTATAAACTTAGCCATAAAATATATAAATCAACAAAAAGGCCTTGTCTTCTACAAGATTTTCTTAAACGCTTGTAGAGGACAAGAGCTTTTTATTGATCCTGATCAATTGATTCCTCTACCCTCCAGCATCTATGTGAAAATTGGCGACAAAACTTCTTGATAATTCAATTTTTTTTTAAATTTACAACCTCTACATATTAAGTGCATTTTTTAAAGATCGGGCACTGCATATAGTTTACTATTCGTTCAAAAATTGAAAATATCGAATTTCAGTCGTGTAATTCTAGTTGTCGGGATTTTTGTAGAACTGAGATATTCCAACATATAAGTCTTTACAATTATTATTTTTTGAAGTGGTAGTGCAACGGATATTGCTAGCTCATTTGAACTTCGTAGTTAAGCGAATGAAACTTTTTTTTTCGAATTATTTTTATTTTTGGATACAATCGGGGTAGTAATGAAACCTGAAAATTTGTGTTTCATATAGTAATATGACGAACATTAATTTGAAATTAAATATTTTTCTTGTCATTTATTTGTATATTTTAATTAGAAGTAAAAGTAGAGCATTTCATCTAACTTTGTTATGTTAGTAGATTTGTGTATTTTTTGAATAGTGAAATAGTTGTTGCCTGCTATGAAATATTATCTTCAGAACAATCTAGTTTGAAACTGACGCAGCTGAGTGGATTTATTTTGAGGAAAAGTGCGTCCAGTATCTCATTCGAGGTCTTCCGCATGAGGGTATATTGGGCATAGATTATTTTTAAACCAAGCAGAAACAAGGAACAATGAATATTAGTACCCCGATTTTAATTATATTTCCATATTTATATTCAGATGAGCTTTTGTTAAAAACTTTTTAAATTTAAAGCACCCAAAAATAAAGACAGTAATAGTGGGGCCACTATAACCCCTTTTATAAGGCGGCATAGATGCATTTACATACATTAACTTTGACAGCCTTCATCTTTGAAGCGTCGTATGCTAATTATCGGCCAAGAACACACGTTATCATGATCTTGTGAATATAAATTATTTTGGGTCATAACTACCCCTTCCCTCCACCCCAACAAGCATATTTCGACCCCCGCAAGAAATTTCTGGCGCGTAAAAAGAAGGACTCATAAGTTGGCCCGGCGAAATTAGATCCTCTTTAAATTCCCGTCAGGAACTGGAAGAAGGGTTGCCATTGGTCATCAGTCTCATATAAGATCCTGCCCAACTCATTTAGGCCTCAAGACTTTGAAAGCGAAGATTAAAACAAATGGAATTGGTTATATCATTTTATGTGTATAAGTCATTGGACATTATCAGGGCATAAAAACAAACCCTCCTTTTAAAATATACTTTTCAAAACCTTAATTTATTGAATATAAATTTAACAACTTCATTTCAGTATCTACCAAGATTTGGTATCTTAAGCCAAAGTTTAGTAGTTGTTGTGTGTATATCTAATCCCCCGAAAATGAAACTCCCAAAACGAACCCTCTGATCCGTGGATACGCTAGTGTTGTCCAACTGTAATCAATATGAGATCTAGGAAAAGATTTTAATGGCTGAAACCGGAACAGTAGGAGTGAGAGCATTGGGAAGTAGTCAAATTTTAATTCATAAATCCGTTAGTATAGATTAGTCCAAAAAATTATACAATACATAATGTTGATTAATTTAAGTCCTACAACTGCTGTTTTACACATTTCTTTTTAGTTTTTCAGGATTCAGTATACCCTCAATTTTTATCATATAGTTTGTAAAATAACATAATAAATTACTTATAATACGTAATACGTGTAGGTTAGTTTTTGATGTTTTGATTATATTTGGGGCTTAATAAAGGAGAAATTGAGAATAGATAGCGAGATGATCGGATTTGCTTGTCATCCTACTGGTGGAAAAACTGTCAAGTTAATTCTGCAACAGTGTCAGGGGCTTTTGAATATTGCCAAGATTTTGAATGTACAATTAATTTAGTTATGTTAACAAGACTTAGTGGTGGAAATTACTCTAAGTTGGATTTATATCATAATGGCGAAAAGCATGTAACTTCAGACAGTACTAGTGAAACTGAATAGAATTTGAGTAATTGCAACCAAACATTTCATAAAAAAAATTAAGACTATTAAACTTCTGATTATAACCATTGGGAAAGAAAGTATAAGTTTCAGGAACCCGTTAGATACTTAAACTGGGAGGTATTCTACGCTTTATTTAAATTAATTTAGATTTATTTATTATGTTCTTGAAATATCATTTTTAAAGAGAAATGCATTAAAGCTAAAATGATGAAATGTTTTATTTCAGTCCAGTTTAATTAATATATATTTGGGAATAAATTTAAATGCTGGAAATCGTCACATCATTAAGTTGTACCTCCCATAAACTAGTGTTCGTAAACATACACTCACAAACACACACATTTACATATATATTGTTTTTTACTTATATATATATATATATATATATATATATATATATATATATATATATATCTTTTAGGTTTTTATTGAAGCGCTAGCTAGTTATTTTCATATTTCGTCTACTTCATTTGAGTCAGTTCTTCATTAGTTGTTACGGAAAACTTATTTTCGTTTTGTTTATTGATTCTTGCTGGACAATAAAGGAATGAGAGAAATTATTTAGTGAACGTAATTCTGGATAAATAAATGGAAAATTGTATTTAAATACAAGCTAAAATTGTTTGATTAAACAACTGGGAAATTAAAACCTCTGGTTGCTTTTTATTTTTAATTCACATACACGCTAAGCTGGAGCGATAAGAGAACGATTATGTGGAGCAAGCGGGTTATCTATACCTCCATGGGGGAAATGAACTGTAATTATATGTCTATGGAATAAATATATGGCCATTTAATAGGGGTGGGGGCTCTGCATATCATTGTTCTAATTACTTACTGCTGCTCTCATTGATAAATACCAACACATTTGTATAAAAGGATTTTCTAGAGAAATGTACCTAAGTTTTGTTTTTTTAAAGAAAGTCCCTTCCCAGTTTGTAATACTTGATTTTGTGATATCTTATTCGGACTTTAAAATTAGTTGAGTTCCACCATTTTGAACAGCGTATAAAGCTTAGAATTTGAGATAGTCTATTGGAAAACAAACCCAATTGTATAATATATGTCTTGCGACACTAGTTTTATGAATATATTCTTCCTTAAAGACGAAATGCCGGTAGACTGAAAAGAATACACTGGTTATATAAAAAAGGAAAACTAATATCTTTATATATATATATATATATATATATATATATATATATATATATATATATATATATATATAATAAAGACTGAACTCCTCCTAAATGGCTGAACCGATTTCAATGAATTTTTTGTATGTGATTGGGTGATCCCTTGGATAGTTTAGATTCACAAATCAGACCGGAAGATGGAGCAGGAGCGGGGTTTGTAAGGGAGGCCTAAAATTAAAAATAGCAACATTGGTTTTTCGGCAAATATGCTCAGGATAGAAGTTGTTTATTTTGTTATTTAGAGTAATTTATGTTATATTCACTTTTGTCGTATAACAAAGTATAAACGGGATATACACTAAAACATTAAAGTGGGAGCCAACGATTTTATTGGGCACTAACGGTTGACCTGAACTTAACAAAACTCTATATGTAAATTAACACTAATTCTTCCATGATTATAAGCTGTATTATTTTTTTTAGGTTCTAACGGGAGGGGGGTTATAAGGGAGGCCTGAATAAAAAAAATCGCAATATTTCATTTTCTATTTGTTTTTAGTCAAACGTGCAAATAACAAAAGTTGTTTTTAGTGTTACTAAAAGTAGGTTTTGTTTTTAACATAATATTATTAAATTTAATATCCTAATCGCTTGAAATATCATGCAGGACAACGTCTGTTGGGTCAGGAGGTATATTGATAAAAAACTGAGATCAATTATTAAGGCCAATAGTATGTAGAAATAAAGGAAGTACTGTAATCTCGGAAATTTGTGTCGTCAGATTCCAACGGATCTATCCATTTTTTTTAGCAGATTTCCCTTAAGGGAAATCAGCTATTGAGGTCGTACTCATGACGCGAGTTTTGAAAAATTTCCTCAAATGTCCATCGATCCTACCCAGGAGATGACTAAAATGAGGTCCGTTCAAAATTATATATATATATATATATATATATATATATATATATATATATATATGTCTGTTAACACTCTAGCGGTCGCAATTTTTGTTTAATCGTTACCAAACTTCATATTTAAGCGTTTTACGTAAAAAGAGAGATCAAGTTCGTTAATGGCTGAAATCGGACCATTGGGAGGGGGGGTTTAGAGGGGGGATTTTTGAAAATTCAAAATATCTCCGTTACTATACGTCGGATCGAAAAATATTATAGAATCAATCTTATTGCAAATTAAATTTACTTTAAATATTGTTATATACATTTATTCTCTATCTTGAATATTAACTGAGATATTTGCATTTGTATTCTGCATGTGCTCGGCAGCAGTGGCTATGTTCGGACTTTCCGCCGTGAGCTCTGGCGGCCGTTTTTGTAATTATTCGTTGCTTACTACTACAGCTGTTATTAGGCAGATTTCTCTATTGTAAAACTTCACGTGGGAAATCTGCTTAGTTTACGCAGCCCCTGCGTGACGGACTTTTTTTCCTTCTAAGGAACCATTATGACTAAATTCGGCATGACGTCTGAAAGTAAGTATTTAATTGTTTGGCACAAATGAAAACTAAATAACCTTTGAATGTTGTAATTTCACATTTAAGAGAGTTGACACATCTATTTATGAATCTAGTGGGCTTCAGAATTACATATTCTGTCAGTTTTATTATTCCTCGGGGTGCAGTCTTACTTCTAAGTTTCCCTTCTTTTAGTACTTTCTGTAATCTTTCTATCCGTTAATATCCATAGTAGATGTCTCTCTTCTTTAGTTATAAAAATTTTTAATTTTTACTGGAAGGAATGATTTGGCTTCTTCAAACTGAGCTATTGTTTTACCTGTGTATTAATTTTCAGGTGAGGTGAATGGCTTTTCTTGATGTATGCTTATTTTTACGCTTTCTTTTTTGCCAATAGTAGTCTAATTTCTTTTGACAAATCATCATTAACTTAGATATGATATTTTGCGTACTTCTCTTGTTTGTTATTATTTTTCAGAATTAATTTGGACTTCATGAAGTAAATGATGCTGTTCTATTATTGTTTCCTAATTTAAAGCATTCATCTATATCAAACGAGTAAATTTCAATATCTAGATTATCAATCATGAATATAATATGGCATATCCAATACCATTTTCGATGACTATTTAGAGATAACAATATTTTTGCTCTTAAATACCATGTAATTTAGTTGGAAAACCAACAATCTCAAATTTTACACTTTGTAAATTCAGGGTATCAAATTTTGCTATTATTGCTGTAAAGGGATTATTTATTTATCTGATTTAAGGACCATTTTTTATGAATTTTAATTTTCAGATCACTTTCCAAGTATATTACTACCATATTGAGATTGTAAACAATTGAGTGGACTGATAGATAAGAAGAGATAACTGAATAAGCTCAATATGATATGATAAGAGCATCCCCTACTAGCCAGAATATTAGAAGTGCATTCAACTCATCATTGCCAGCTTCATCTCTTTATCAAATCATCCATTTTGTCATTTCCTGAGATTAAGATGTATTACAATACATTTTATACGATTGCTAATTTAGTCCAATGATTATTAATATCTGTGCCACTTTCCTTTGTTTGGACCGCTGAAAAAGTATAAAAAACCAGTACAGTTTGAGCCTGTGTTTATTGCGATCGGCTCTCGAATTTAAATCCTTCACTGATATGTTACCTTCTAATAATAAATCACAATCCAATCTGCACATTTGTAATACACATGTATTTAGTATACACACATACACACACACACACACACACACACACAAATATTTATTGATCTCTACAAATTTAAATCAAATCCTACGCATCTTTCAAACCTTCGTTGGATTAAAATAATATAAAGGTCTGTTTAAGAGTAATTAATTACAATTCATATATATATATATATATATATATATATATATATATATATATATATATATGAAAATTTAATATTAAACTAGGGAACCCGACAGACGTCGTCCTGCATGATATTTCAAGCTATTAGGATATTAAATTTAATAATATTATGTTTAAAACAATAGTTACTTTTAATAACACAAAACAACTTTTATTATGTGCAAGTTTGCCTAAAAACAAATAGAAAAATGTCCGTCACGCAGGGGCTGCGTAAACTAAGCAGATTTCCCATGTGAAGTTTTACAATAGAGAAATCTGCATACTGGTAACACAATACCGTCATGATTAAATACAAATGGTAATGAGAAATCTTTCAGTTAATTAAAATAAATTCCCAACTGAAACGGCTTCTGAATTGTAAGAATAATTTATATTTTAATAACTCAAATTTTAGAAGTCCAAGAACTAAAGAAGGGGGGGGGCGGATGAACAGAACGTATTTGCATAAATCTCACAAAGTAAGAAAGGTAAGGTAAGGTTAGAAGAAGCTTCCACCTGAGCCGAGTACTGGCGGAAATGGCCGACATAATCCGACCTATACTCGACCTCAAACTTCATATAAAAATGCAAATATCCAAAAACAGGTTAATATTCAAGATAGAGAATAAATGTATATA
Source organism: Riptortus pedestris (assembly GCA_019009955.1). Lineage (NCBI taxonomy): Eukaryota > Metazoa > Arthropoda > Insecta > Hemiptera > Alydidae > Riptortus > Riptortus pedestris. The sequence goes on from CM032231.1 coordinate 72,673,350, forward strand.
ACAAAATTTATAGTAAATCTAATTACCAATAAGATTGATTCTGTACAATTTTTCGATCCAACGTATAGTAACGGAGATATTTCGAATTTTCGAATATCCTCCCCTCCAAACCCCCCTCCCACTGGTCCGATTTCAGCCGTTAACGAACGTCTGTCTTTTTGCATAAAACGACTAAATATCGAGTTTGGTAACGATCAAACAAAAATTGCGACCGCTAGAGCGGTAACAGACAAATATATATATATATATATATATATATATATATATATATATATATATATATATATATATATATATATACAGTTTTGAACGGACCTCATTGAGCGCAAGTTCTTCATTCCTTGTGTGTGTTGATGATCAGATGTTTGGTAGATCATATGTTTTGTAGATGATCTGTTATTTAAGGTTAAGAATACGGAGGTTAATAAAAGAGTTTGTGATTAAAAATGAGTGTCTAAGCTAATAGAAATATGTAGTTGTTATGTTAAAACTGAGGTCACGAGACTAACAAAAACTCAAAAATCAGGTTCAAAAGTTACAGGGAAATTTTCAATTTCAGCAAGGAGTGTCTGCAAATTCCAGAATTACAGCTTGATAAAGTTGGTTCATTGTACCCGTTGTTCAAAGATAGTTGTTAAAAAGACGGGTTTATTAACAAAAGTGATTTGTAGAACAAAGCATATTTGCATAACAAGAGCGGTCTTAGGAAATTGGAAAAAAAAACTATACAAAATTCTGTGTTGAGGCTGTGAGAGGCCCAATTATAAAAGTGAAGTGAAATGGTGATCTGTCATTTTGCATAAAACATTTAAATATCGAGTTTGGTAACGATCAAACAAAAATTGCGACTGCTAGAGCGTTCACAGACATATATATATATATATATATATATATATATATATATATACTGTTTTAAACGGACTTCATTTTCGTCATCTACTAGGTAGGATCGATGGACATTTGAATAAAAATTTCGAAAATTCCGTCATGAGTACAACCTCAATAGCTGATTTCCCTTCTGAAATCTACTAATAAAATATCGTGAATTTTTTATTCAGGCCTCCCTTTTATAACCCCCACTCCCGTTCGAATCTAAAAAATTTAATATAGCTTATAATAATGGAAGAATTAATTTACATATAGAGTTTTGTTAAGTTTAGTTCAATCGTTAGTGCCCAATAAAACTGTTGACTACCACTATAATTTTCTAGCTTCTACTTTATTATAAGACAATGAATATAACAAAAGTTACTCTAAATAAGAAAAGAAATAACTTTTATCCTGTGCATATTTGCCGAAAAAAACATTAGGAAACGAAATATCGCTATTTTTAATTTTAGGCCTCCCTTATAACCCCCACTCCTGCACAATCTGATTTGTGAATCTCTACCATCCAGGGCGTCACCCAAACGCATAAAAAAATATTCCTTCAAATCGGTCTAGCCGTTTTGGAGGAGTTCAGTGACATACATACGTACAGTAGAATTATATATATAAAGATATTTCGTTCGATATAAATAAAATAGATAAATTAGGACTACAACTTGTTAAGTAACAATGACAACTTTTTTTATTCTAAAATCAAAAGAGGTGTTAATAATTCAATAAAGCGCTTTGATTGCACTTGCTAAGAAAAATGGCTACCTCAAGAACTTGCATTTTTTCATAAAACACTATTATTATGTGTATAAAATATACTAAGCCCTGTTATTATTCTGTAATTATAATTAACTCATTAAATTCCGTTAATTCTTCGTAATTGATGGTCATATTAAAGAAGGTGACATTTTTTGACAAAGAGAAATTAATAGAGAGAGATAAAAAAGGGCTTTCCCCCTTTATTTTTTTTCCTGTGATCATTAAACACCTATTCAAGATATATAAAGTTCTTTTTTTTTTTTTTTAATATTTCAGGCTTCGTCGATATTTGTTTACCGGCGCTACATCCCGCTTGAAGGCAACACCTCCTGCGACTTTGACCACCAGTCATCTATGCCTGTTGTGTCGTATGAACGTCATCTTCAGCTGACTTTCCACTCATTGCAGCCTTGATCTGCCTCTTCTTCTTTCATTTTCCTTTTGGCGGTTTTCTTTTTCTTACTTCTCTCAGGTAAGAAAAGAAAGGCCTCGTTCCTGCACAGTTGTTTATTCTTTGAGACAGAGCGCTTACAGGGCTTAAGTTCCATCTTCACTAGGATGTTATTTGAATCAAGGATTCCCTGATCCTTGGTCCCAGTAATATCCTTGTCAAGTGCAGGGCATTGATGATGGAGCGTATGCTCAAAAACGCTCGGTTGCAAACGATAAACAGTTCTGTAGTAACGAGTGCTTTCTTTTCTTACCTGACATAACAGATTCCTTAACCACCTAGCACCTCAAAAATGGATATACTGGACTTGATCTTGAGGCGATCCTACGAAAAGTGCAGTCCATTTAAGCCTGCTTGAATGTTGTTCACCTATTGCTCGTCTCTGTATACTTCCATCAGTTGAGCATTATTCTACTGACGTCGAATCTATTAGAACGGTTATCCCTCAAGATTCTCCTCAAATCGGTCCCTCCGATCCCAACCAGATTTATTTCCTGGTTTTTGATAGGTATCCCAGAGTTTCCTAAAAAATTTAGGATCGACTTTATTAGTGTGTAATGGTGGGCGATGCTTGTAGCTGGGGATACTATTATATTCTTAAAATATCCAAATAGGCAACGTCAATTAACGGATACATTAATGCTCTTCCTGGGCAAAGCCTAATACTAAATATACGAAATACTCTACTTATGAAGTTATGTTTATGAAATCACTCTTGTAAAAATAAGAAAATGAAGGAGTTGGACAGATGTAGAATAGATATTCTTGGACATATAATTATAAGAGAATATATATGTTATCTATTGATAATAGAAACGTAAATATAATAAATGTATAAACGGCTTGAGTTAATGTTATTAGCAGATTTCCCTTAAGAAAAAATCAGCTATTATGGTCGTACTCATGACGTGATTTTCGAAAATTTTACTGTACGTCGGATTGTAAATTTGTATAGACCCAATCTTATTGCAAATTAAATGTTGTTATGTACATATTTCCATTATCGTTAATATTAACCGAGATATTTGCGTTTTTTAGGTTTCTGCCTCAGTAAAACCCTACTCCTACTCATGTCATATCAACAATAAGCTGTTATATTATGAAGCACTTTATTTGAAGCCTAAATAACAAATATTGTTCTCATTGAACTTTTATGTCATGAGATAAAGTCAAATACGGGACGCAAGTGGAAATCTGCTTAGTTAACGCAGCTCCTGCGTGACGGACTTTTTCCATTATTATAGACCAATGTCCAAATTTAACTGTTTCCTTCACTTTATTATTTAAGAACTGTTTTGATGGATTATGTTAGTCGTCCTAAATATTGAGGAATGTTTATGTGAAATCTAATACTCCATGCAGTATATCTAAAGTGGTGAGCATAAAGAAGCGGTTAGTGGGGGGAAGTCTATACATATAAACAAAGGAGGTTTATATATTCCAGCATAAATAGGCTTGGGGCAATTTTATGCTAAGGAATAGATCGATCCCGAATATACATCCTGGGCTTAGTACTCCCTCATACCTCCAACATTATTCAGGTTTATATTGTAAACTTTAGAAAACTTAATCCTTATCTAATTTCAAACTAAAAGGAAGAGTAGGTGGTGGAATACATTTTATAGAAGTTCTATACTCGTTTTAAAAGTACATATATTCCTGAATAAAGGACAAAAATAATTTAAAAAACAATTATACTTATTAACGCCCATTTTTTAATGATTTGGCTATTTAGGAATGGTTATTCAACGGTCACCAACCTTTTCTAGCTGGAGTAATGATTTTATTTTGTGAATTATCCTTAGATGCTGCACAGTAGAGGAACCAATTAACCAAAATCAATAAAAAAAACCTTATCCTCTATTGTTTTTTAAAAAGAAAAGTACATTTTCAAAGTATAAACTCAATCATCAGTAGCCTTTTGACGAATAAAAAACCAATAGGAATAAAAATGTCACTACTAGTAAGGCAAACAATGTGTAGAAAACAGTAATGTAGGAATATAACTAAATAAAAATTACATACACTAAAAGTAATAATCAACAAAAGCTCAGGCAAGGTGGATATTGTTGAAAATACTAATATTATGAAAATGTATTCTTTTATATATACAGAGCTTTGCACCAAGGCGATATTGGTCGAAATAAATAAAAAAAAACAAACAATAAAAATAAAATATCTTAATCGTAAAATATAAATAGAAAACAACTAATAGAATAGAAATACAAAGAAAAAGAAAAAAATAGACAACAACAAATAAGAGTAAACTACAAAAAAAATAGGTAACAACAAAGAACAATAAAATATGAGAAAAAAATAAATAGGTATCAACAAAGAATAGCAAAAAGAAAATCTAGAAAACAACTAAGATACTTCACAAAAAGTCCGTCACGCAGGGGCTGCGTAAACTTAGCAGATTTCCCTCGTGATGTTTAACAATAAATAAATCTACATACTGGTAACACAACACCACTGCGATTATTAAATGAAACGGTAATAAGAAATCATTTCCTACCTGGCGGGAATCGTCTGAAGTGTCAACAAACAAACAGGTCTGCCAACTTCCCACTGGAAAGAAAAACAATTTCTGAAATATATCATAATATAACATATTAATTTTATTGAAAACTATTTACTATATCTAGTACTGTAATTTGTAATGGATCAGAATAATTTTTATTTCAATCAGTCAAATTTTAGTAATCCAAGAACTTAAGAGGGGAGGGGGTCACCATTACATATTTGTATTTATCTTGTATGATAAAGGTCACGCAAACAATTTATGTTATTTAAACTTTGAATAATATGGTTTATTATATAACGGAGTATTGTTTACGTAAGAGGAGTAGAAGTGGGGCTTTGCTGAACTGAAAAATGAAAAACGCAAATATCTCAATTAATATACAAGATAGAGAGCAAACGTATACAGCAATATTTTTAGTATATTTAATTTTCAATGAGATTGGTTTTAAACCAATTTTTGATCCGACGTATAGTAACAGAGATATTTCGAATTTTCGAAAATCCCTTCTCTAATCCCCCCCCCCCCTCACACTAGTCCGACTTCCAGCCCTTAATGCACTTCATCTATCTTTTAACATAAAACGTTTAAATATAGAGTTTGGTAATGATCAAACAAAAATTGCGACTACTAGAGCGTTAACAGACACACACACACACTCACACACACACACACACACACACACACACACACACACATATATATATATATATATATATATATATATTTATGTATATGACCACATTTTCGCCATCTCCTGGGTTGGATCAATGCACATAAAGACATTTTTCGAAAATCGTGTCATGAGTACGTTCTCAATAGCTGATTCCCCTTAAGGGAAATCTCCTGAAATAACACCAACCAATTATATATTTATTTGTATATAATTTTACAGGTTGACAAAAAGTGAACCGAAAACTTTTTTGTTTCGTATTTTATGAGATTGGTTGAAATGTTATTTTATTATTTTTAGAACAGTAATTTCATAAACGTGACTTCATAAGTGGAGTATATCATATATTTAGGATCTGGCTTTGCCCAGGAAGAGCAAAGGAGTGTTGTATCCTTTAATAGATCTAACTGAGGCCTATTTGGATATTTTAAAAATAGGATAGTATTCCCACTCACAAACATCGGTCAATATTACACACTAATAAAGTCTATGCTGGCATCCTGAATTTGTTAAGAAACGGTAGGATTATTATCAAAAACCAGAAAATAAATCTGGTTGGGATTGAAGGACCGATTTGAAAAGAATCTTGATGGATGACCGAAATATATATATATATATATATATATATATATATATATATATATATATATATATAGTTATTAACAAATCTCATTTTCGGATCTCCTGTGTTAGATTGATGGACATTTGGAGATATTGCGTCGAAAATTGCGTCAAGAGTACTACCCCAATAGCTGATTTCCTTTAAGGGAAATCTGCTAAAATATGAAGCCTTCTATCTACACACTTAATGAGGTAATCGTGAGTAATTTTTAAGCTATAAAGATTAATGTTTTCCTCGATGGACAAAATGTTCATTTCATTTAGTAAAATATGATTGAAGACACTTTCATTTTGATAATGAGTATCTTTAGCAACATTTCAAAGAATGGCGAGAATTCCGGAAGAAGCCCCCTCACTTCAGGCACTTGTAGGATTTCCCAAGAAACCAGTTTGACAGTTACTTGACAGGAAGTATTGATTACAATGTTTGTATGATTTTAACAGAGTAAGGCCAGGTCATACTCATATGCTAACTATATGATATATAGGTTGTACATAATTTCTCGAATATATCATAACAATTAAATAGAAAATTCATTATAATTATCTGTCCAAAATATATGAGTATCTCCTTTCATTAGTTAATAAAATCCTTGAACACAAATGTCTCTTTTTTACAATTCCTAGAACGAGTTCTCTTTCCGGAAACAATAAAAGAAAATCGACTTCCTCTAAACAAACATATTATTTTCTTCTTTTTTTTTTACGTTCTCCTTGTGAAACGATATTTCCCGTGCAATAAATCTCGAAAACAAATAGAAATTCTCTTGAATGTTTGTAACTTTCTTCTAAGGAAAGTTTTACTTTTTATAACTTTCATCCTTAAATGCTTACAAGGAGGAATATAGCTAAGTATAAAAACACTTACATTGGTCGTAAATTAATATTATAATACGAAGACTTAAAATATTAAACAAAAATATTAATTCTATTTATGTTTTTGCACATACAATCTATATTTAGCTGAATAACTCATTTTGTTTAACGAATAGAAGAGTTAAGTGCTATTTACGAAAATAAAAAAATTAAATATTTCTCGTTTTGCATTTGTGTTTAATTTTGAGTGAAAAATAAATATTTTGATGCACTATTATTTGTTTTTGTTTATTTTAAATTCAATGAAGAAGCAAATATTTATTATTTTTGACTAAATATCAAAAAAAGATGTTTTCAGTTGTATAATAAGATAAATATATTTCTAGCAAACCCAGGAAAAAAATGTTTCTTTCTGGTTGAGTAAAAAGGCCACACTTCGAAAACCAACTTAGAGATAGAGCAATAAAATGATTCCAAATTTTAATATATAAACCTATCCAACTTTTCACGAAGTATGCCTATAAGCAAAGTCCTGCCATCAGGGGCTGTGTAAATTAAGAAGATTTCATACGCGCTGGTAGGACAACCTTGCTATCTCATTTCACCATCTGTTCCCTCTAATTCTCTCGTAGCAACAAGTCATTTAAACAGAATTTGAAATGTGCTCACGTAGTTATGGTAAAAATCAGATGGTCTTATGAATGTGATAAAATGCGTATAACTCGTTTAATATTGGGGACAAGAAAAAATTATATTTAGCAATTTTAGAGCATTAAAATTCCAACAAAACATGGTTGTATATACTTTTTTGATCCAACTCATAGTAACCGAGATATTTCGAATTTACAATTATCCCCTCTCTAAACCTTCTTTTGTGATCTTAGGGTTTAATATCGAGTTAGAACGGCATTAATTGACGACGAAATCACACGACGTATTTGCATTTATCTCATCTAGTATATATATATACTAGCTCAGATACCCGGCTTCGCCCGGGAATTGATTTGAGGCTGAATGGTGATGGTATATTTTTGGCAAGGCTTTACTTTGCACAATATTTTGACATTTACCCGTCCCAGTGATTAGGGTTAATACCCGTTGTTGGCATTTGTTTCTAATAAAATTTATTTTTTATGTAAGTTTTCACTGTCCTCCAAATTGTCATATTTCCCGCTTTCTTTGCATTATGCATAGATTTAAATTATTAAGCACAAAATATTAACATATATTTGAATTAATTTTTCCCCGTGAGGTACCTGGTAGTTCCAAAGAATTGTTGAGCAAATTTCTCTAAATAACATATTAAACAACTTTTGTTATCTGCATATTTGCCGAAACCCCAATAGGAAAGGAAATATCACTATTTTTAATTTCAGACCTCCCTTATAACCCCCACTCCTGCCCGTCCCGAAATGTTGGTATGGATTATTAAAAGGAAGGTGTTAGTGCTAATACACATACCGAGTGTTTTATTTAGTTCGGTTGAGTCCTTTGTGCCAACTAAAATTGTTGAGTCCCGCTATCATTTTTAGCGTATAACGTCTTTATACTTCGGATACGACGATAGTGTATATGACAAAGGTTTCTCTAAATAAAAAAATAAACAACTTTTGTTATGTTCATATTTGCTGAAAAAGCAATAGGAAACGAAATATCGCTATTTTTAATTTCAGGCCTCCCTTATAACCCCCACTCCTGCCCGTCCCTAGAAATGATAGTATGGCTTATTATAAGGAAATCGTTAGTATTAATTCACATAGCGAGTTTGGTTTAGTTCGGTTGAGTTTTTTGTGCCAAATAAAATTGTGAACTCCCGCTATAGTTTTTAGCGTATAACACATTTATACTTCCGTATACGGAAAAAGTGCATATAACAAAAGTTACTCTAAATTACAAAATAAACAACTTTTGTTATGTGCATATTTGCTGATAAAGCAATAGGAAACGAAATATCGCTATTTTTAATTTCAGGCCTCCCTTATAACCCCCACTCCTGTTCGTCTTAGAGAATATTAATATAACCTAAAGTCTAAGTTGGGCTAGTAGTAATATACATACCAAGTTTCATAAAATTCGGTTCAGCCGTTTATGCGTGAAAAGGTAACAAACAAACAAACAAATAAACAAACAAACAAACAAACAAACAAACAGACACGAAAGAAACAAAATGCAGTTATGGTGTCTATGACATGTGAAACGAAAAGTTACCGAGAAATTTTGCGAAAAAAATCAATGTACAGACAGAGGTTACAATTTTATATATATATAGATATATATATATATATATATATATATATATATATATATATATATATATATATATATATATATATATAAATGTAACATCTCTCTGTAAACGATTTTTTTCTCGAAAATTGACGATAACTTTTCGTTTCACATGCCATAGACACTATATCTGCAATTTGTTTCTTTCGTGTGTTTGTTTGTTACCTTTTCACGCATAAACGGCTGAACCGAATTTTATGAAACTTGGTATCTATATTACTACTAACCCAACTTAGACTTTAGGCTATATTAATATTCTCTGAGACAAACAGGAGTGGGGGTTATAAGGGAAGCCTGAAATCAAAAATAGCGATTATTCGTTTCCTATTCGTTTTTCCTCAAATATGAACATAACAAAAGTTGTTTATTTTGTTATTTAGAGTAACTTTTGTTATAAACACTTTTGTTGTATACCTAAGTATAAATTAGTTATACGCTATAAACTATAGCGGGAGTCAACAATTTTATTTGGCACAAAAAACTCAACCGAACTAAACAAAATTCGGTATGTGAATTAGCACTAACTCTTCCATGATAATAAGCTGTACCAACATTTCTAGGGACGAGCAGGAGTGGGGGTTGTAAGGGAGGCCTGAAATTAAAAATAGAGATATTTCGTTTCCTATTGGTTTTTTGGCAAATATGCACCTTATAAAAGTTGTTTATTTTGTTATTTAGAGTATTGTGAATCACTTTTGTGATATAAGAAAGTATAAACGAGATATACATTAAAAACTAAAGCGGGAGCCAACAATTTTATTGGGCGCCAAGGATTGAAGCGAACTTAAGAATACTCTGTATGTGAATAAGCAATTATTCTTCCATGATTATAAGCTATACTAAAATGTTTTGGTTCAAACGGGATTGGGGGTTATAAGGGAGGCTTGAAATAAAAAGTCACGATATTTCATTTTTCATTTGTTTTAAGGCAAACATGCACATAACAAAAGTTGTTTACTTTGTTATTTAGAGTAACCTTTGTTTTATACATTTTTTCGGTAACAATGTATGAAGCAAGTAATTTGTGTAGAAATATTGATATGCCTAAAAATTCTTTCCAATATGAACTATAGGTATTTAAGTAAAGCAATGTTGATAAAATTTAAGTGGTAGCAGAAGTTATCGGTAGGCTAACACAGTTAATTGTATTAACTAATTTCTTGTGAAATGTATTTTTTTCCTACTCGCATTTACCATTATGCATATAATGTTATGCTCGGATTGGTTTTTGACAGGAAATATGTGCACTACCTGACCCTTACGGGAAAACCATTAGCCAAGGCAGGAAGTGTAGTTGTACACAATGTAGCCTTGCCAAATAAAAAAAAGTCCGTCACGCAGGGGCTGCGTAAACTAAGCAGATTTCCCACGTGAAGTTTAACAACAGAGAAATTTCACGAGAGCCGAGCCAGTCAAAGAAACGGCCGAACTGGCTTTTGGCGGGAAAGTAACTCTCGTCCGTTAGGCGCCCAGATTTAATAGAAATGCAAATATCTCGGTTAATATTCAAGATAGAGAAAAAATGTATATAACAATATTTATAGTAAATTTAATTTGCAATAAGATTGATTCTGTACAATTTTTCGATCCGACGTATAGTAACGGAGATATTTCGAATTTTCGAAAATCCTCCCCTCTAAACCCCTACCCCTCCCACTGGTCCGATTTCAGCCATTAACGAACTTGATCTTTCTTTTTACATAAAACGACTAAATATCAAGTTTGGTAACGATTAAACAAAAATTGCGAACGCTAGAGTGGTAACTGACAAATATATATATATATATATATATATAGATAGATAGATATAGATATATATATATACAGTTTTGAACGGACCTCATTTTCGTCATCTACTAGATAGGATCGATGGCCATTTGAAGAAAAATTTCGAAAATTCCGTCATGAATACAACCTCAATAACTGATTTCCCATAAGGGAAATCTGCTAATACGATCAACATTCAGACTCAAATGATTCCCAAGCGAAGCCAGGTACCTTAGTTAGTATGTAATATGTTGATAACGGTATTTGTTATTTAAACTTCGAATAAAGTGGTTCATTTTAAAACAGATGAATGTGAACTCGACTGTTTTCAGCCATTAACGAACATAACCTTTCGTTTTGCATAAAGCGCTTTTATATCGAGCTTTGTAACGATAAAAAAATCTTCAGATATATATAATTTTGAAAGGATCTCATTTTCGGCATCTACTAAGTAGGATGGATGGACATATGATGAATATTTTCAAAAATCATGTCATTAGTACAAGCTCATTAGAAAATTTCCCTTCAAGGAAATTTGCTGAAAGTATGTGTGTTTGTGTGTGTGTGTGTGTAGCGCTTCACCATTACTTGCGTACAAAGCACTGCACTTAATTTATCTAAAGGGAAATCTGCTAATGGTCTTACATTGTTAATTATAAATGATTCGTTCTCTAAACTATAACATTTCTCATAGTGTTATTAACTAGTTTCGTCGTTGCGTTGAACAACCCTTTAACGAGTTAGTGGAATGGAAGAAGTGAAACCTTTGAAAAGAAGCGGCCATTGAATGGTTTAAAAATATTGTTGAAAAAATGTAAGCTTTTTTTTGTAATATTTTTTTCCCCCGCGAAGCAGTGTATCCGTCAATCCTGGGAACGGCTTTTAATTTTACTAAACAAATGTTTTGAATATTTATAACCTCCATTTAGTTCCTGAAATATATGGAAATATTGTAACACAAAACCACTCTTGCGACTTATTTATGAATCACAGTTTCTTGAGATGTAAAATGTATAGTTTTTTCTTAATCATAATATTCCTGACTATTCGAAAAACTATGAATTATTTCTAAGGTATATTTGGCATGTTATGATTTTGATCAATATTATGTAGGTCCAAATGAGTAAAATTGAAAAGGGAAATCTAGGCTATGAAGATAAACTAGTTTTAATTTAGAGAAATTATACTACACCAACATCAAATTAGGCATGAAATAAACTTTTTTAATTCTATAAAACCAGTTCCAGCCTGATTTAAATAAAAGTTATTTTTTTATTTTAAAGAAGATATTTAAAAATCGTAAATAATAATTAAAGTTAATTTAAACTTAATAAGTTTTAATGGAACAATATTCAAAACATTTATTTTATTCCTCTGAGGGAAATTAGCTATTGAGGTCGTTGACACAATTTTCGAAATATTTCTTCAAATGTCCATCGATTAAACCCATGAGATGACGAAATTGAGGTCTGTCCATTACTGGATATTGGTAAAAAATATATATTGGCCTTCTTCTTGCGTTTTCTGGCGTGACGTTCTTGCGGCGGCAATTTTTGTTTTGCAATTTGTTTCTAAATTCGACATTTTAAGTAAAACTAAAGATGAAGTTCTTGAACGGCTGAAATGAGTCAAGTGGAAACAAGGGAGGGGAGGGTTAAATGGGGTCATTCAGAAATTTTAAAATTTATCTCCGTTATAATGAGACGGATTGAACAATTTTATAGAAAAAATCTTATTGAATATTTATGTGTATGTTTGGAACTTTCTCTTTAATTTGAATACTAATCGAGATGTTATTATTATTATTTATTTATGTCTACTTTGTGCTATTAAAGCTAATTGGGACGGGTTATCTAAAGGTTACCATCCTTTTCTATATGGGGTAGGACTAAGTTATTCATTTATTGAGACCGTCACTAAATAAATTCCTATTGCTCAAGCCGTAATCTAACTCACAACTCTAGTTTTACGATGAGAGGTTAAGGCTTCTTAGAGCCCCGAATACTCCAGATGTTAGTATTGTTTAATTTTCAGCCCTCAGTAAGACCCCATTTATAGCCATAGCACATTAATAATAAGCCAATATACTATGAAACATCTTATTTTAATCTTAAATACGAAATATTGTTTTTCACAAAGACAGCGGTGACGTCATCAATTTAGATTTACCATAGCATACTCATTAGTATACATTATACTATACATTATACTATACATTATAGTATACATTAGTTTACCTATACCATACTCGATACCTAACTTTTTATTCAAAAATAAAAAACAAATTAGTTAACGCCTGAAATATGAAGGGGAATAGGGGGCTTATAGAAAGAGTAAGGAAGCAATTCCATTATTCAAAATTTCTCTTTTATTATTCATCGGATCGAAAAATATTATTATAGAACTGATCATACCAAACAATTGATGATCTTCAAATGTTATTCTATGCTTGTTATCGTAATTCAAATATTAAGCGAGTTAATAGTGCTCTCTTGTTTTCCGGCTGCAATAATCACTCATTGCTACTCATGGAATTTTGAAATAGAATTAGAGTGGTATATTTTTTTTTTAACTCCAGAAACCATTCCTTTGCCAGTAGACTTTTTTCTAATATAATTTTGTTGGCTACAACTTTTATGTTGCAGCATTTTTCAATAAAATGTGCCGTTTTTGATATAAAGATTTGTTCATTTCACGGCTAAAAGTTGCGTTTAATCAAAAACTTCAACGGTAAAACTCGTTTTTGAATTCGATTATCTACTAGAGTGTCATCATAAAAAGTATGGCATTCCATTGAAAATTTCAAAGCCATGGTCACTGGTGAAGTACTGGAGAAGGTTAAGAGGTTGAATGTGGACTGAAAAGATTCTTCAGTGGTCAAAATTATGGCCCACCAAGTCTCAGACTTTTATTATTACAATCGGCCATTTTAAGGGGGGTTGTACGGGACCTTGGGACACCTCCCATATATATCATCTCCGTTTCAACGTATGGGTCAAAATGTGCCATAAAACATAATCTATAATCTACAGAACTTTTTCTGACAAACACAAATTGTCCTTCATGTATTTTTTTTCTGGCTAGTATGTACGAAGAAATGTACTTAGTGAATTTGGATCAAAAAGGGAGATCCTTATCTAGACTGTCCAAAAATTGAAATGAGATTTTAACATTTTATAACTTGTCGATTTTGAGTTTGCGACATACGAAATGGATAATTCTATGGAAATAAAATGAACATTTATGTGATTAAAGTGCTTGCTTTAGTTTGTACAAGACATTAAAAAGGTCCTTTCGTTCTTGAGGCAATCAGTGATAAACGATAAAGTGGTTTTAACTGATAAGTTAACTGCTAACTAAATATGAACCATAATATTTTTTTATTAGCTGATGGGTTTTGAGAAATAACCATGCGTGCTATATTAAGTGAATGTGTGTTTACATGTTACAACTGTACAGACTGTAACTTACGGATACACTAACAGAAAGGTTATCATTATAGAATTTCCAAAGCGGATAAATCACTTAACACGTCTTATTATGATTTTCTATGCTCAAATAGTTAATTAATAAATGCCAGAGTTATATAATAGTGGCTACGTGAAATGGGGAGCTAAGACAATTGAATGGTATTTCAGTTCCCATGCATTCGACAATGGGTTGGGACCCATGAAAGGTTCCTAATACCATTATGGGAGTTGGGCATATATACCGGGACACATGGCCAACTAAGCCTTTTCCGAGCACGTATTTCTACTATTTAACGCTCTTATCTCCAAGTGAAAAGCTACTCTGTCCCCTGCCTCTCACATTTTCCCGGTTTCACTCTAGGCCAGCTCTCTCGAGACGGCACGCACCACGCATAATGATACAGATCCCCGGAATATGGCGAGTGGATTTAGAACTATTTATGTTAGATTCAATATGAATATGTGGAGGCCCTTATAGTTTTCATATCTTATTGATGATTTTCCGCCAAGAATCAAATTCATTAAATGCTTCGTTAACGAAAAATTCAGAAAAATCGATCTGTGGTTAGTTAATGGAAAGGATTTATATTCATGTTAATATTTAATGTTTCATGATTGAGTTTTAACAAATTTCCTTTGAGGGAAATCGGCAACTGAGGTCGTACTCATGACGCGATTTTCGAAAAATGTCTTCAAATGTCCATCGATCAGACCTAGTAGATGACAAATGAGGTTCGTTCAAAATTATATATATATATATATATATATATATATATATATATATATATATATATATATATATATATATATATATATAATATTCAATAAAAAGCAGAAGTTATATGCTACAAAAATAGAACGGTCTCAGTTTTCCTAGTCAGACGGATGATAAAGCAGGTAAAACATGTACGTTTTGTTGCCTGTCTCTTTCTGCTTTCGTAGGTAACGAATAGGTTTATTGTTCTGAACTTGTCATCTCTCATACTTTCACATCTAATAATAATAATAATAATAATGGAAGAAATTATTCGTGTGCAGTCATGTATACGAGTATGCATTAGTATATGCCCGTTACTCGGTTTTTTAGCAGATTTCCCTTAAGGGAAATCAGCTATTGAGGTCGTACTCATGACGCGAGTTTTGAAAAATTTCCTCAAATGTCCATCGATCCTACCCTGGAGATGACGAAAATGAGGTCCGTTCAAAATTATATATATATATATATATATATATATATATATATATATATATATATATATATATCTATATATATATATATATATGTCTGTTAACCCTATAGTGGACGCAATTTTTTTTTGATCGTTACCAAACTCGATATTTAGTCGTTTTATGTAAAAAGAAAGATCAAGTTTGTTAACGGCTGAAATCCGGCCAGGGGGAGGGGGGTTTAAAGGGGAGGATTTTCGAAAATTCAACATATCTCCGTTATTATGCGTCGGGTCGAAAAATTGTATAGAATAAATCTTATTGCAAATTAAATTTAATATAAATATTGTTCTATTCATTTATTCTGTATCTTGAATATTAACCGAGATATTTGCATTTGTATTCTGCGTGATACTGGTCACCAGTAGGCTATGCTCCAACTTTCCGGCGACAGCTCTGGCAGCCGTTTCTATAACTTCGCCCCTCCTGAATTGGTTTAGAGGTTAGGTCAACTGTTTTTTGGGGCTAGAAACTACTGGGTTGTTACGCCCTAAATAATGTTTTAGGTTTAGAGGTTTCTTACTACTACAGTTGTTATTAGGCAGATTTCCCTATTGTAAAACTTCACGTGGGAAATCTGCTTAGTTTACGCAGCCCCTGCGTGACGGACTTTTGTGTTATGAATTCAAGTAATAGATATTAATACCATGCTTTGAACTTTGTCCTTATTTGTTCTCTTGTTCATTTATTTTGTTCTTTGTTGTGTTCCATTTTTGTTTTTTGATTCCCATTCTTGTTTTTGAGTTCTACTTTGTTTTTGAGTTCCAGTCCCGTTTTTGTGTTTCATTCAGTTTTTGTTTTTAATTTTGCCTTGTGTGTTCTATTTATTTTTTTTTTTTTTGCTTTCCATTTTCTGTTTTCATTTCATCACTGTTTTTCGTGTTTTCTCTGTTTTGTGTTCCTTTTGTGCTCTGTGATCCTTTTCTGGTTTGTGTTCCTTTTAAGTTGTGTGTCCCTCATCTGATTTGTTTTCCTTTTGTGTTCCATTTCTGTTTTGTTTAATTTTGTTGTATTGTTTTGTTTTTTAAGTTACGAAGATCAACATCGCCAAAGCTGCGAAGCTCCAATAAATAAATAAATAGATATGCTGCGGTTTCCAGGCACCGTGATTAGTGATGATGTGGTTGAGCCACCCAACTGATTATGAGATGGAGCAACTGACTAACCTATATTCTTGTTAAGTGAGGATATTAACAAAATAAAATCAATAATACCGTTATTACTGTCGAAAAATAGATAAAATAATACTGCACCAAAATATAGTTTGTTTAAAAGATTAAAATAAATGGGGTCAGCTTATTAAATGATTGGTGGGGAAAGGGAGAGGTAGACTGAGAGAGAGAGAGAGAGAGGGGGATATTTAGGGCCCTTCCGAGTCCGTGGAGTTTATGGGGGGGCCTTGGGGAGTTATATTGTTCTAGAATCGGACTAGGAGGGCTGCCATAACAACAGGGCCGTCCTAGACCTTTGACAAGGGAGTCTTCGATAGGCCAGCCTAGATGAGCACAGCACAATAGAAGGCCACTCCTTACAAATACCGCACTACACACACACGCACAGGAGTATAATATGTGATGTGTCCAGCTTTGCAAAACGTGAATAATACAAGAAAATGGCGTAATATAAAATAGTACAAAAGTCCGCCAATAGTACACATTTTAATAGAAAAAGAAAACCTATTGACGACGATACTGTTAGTGACATTATTACCAATCTCAAGAAAATAAAAGTCCCTCACGCAGGGGCTGCGTTGAGTAAGCAGATTTTCCACGTGCGCCACGAATTTGCGTTTATCTCATAACTTAAAAGTTCAATCAAAACAATATTTGGTATTTAAGCGTCAAATAAAGTGCTTCATAACATAATAGAATATTGAAAATATGAGATGAGGAGGAGTGGGGCTTTACTGAAGACCGAAAACTAAAAAATGCAAATATCTCAGTAAATAATCAAGATAGTGAAAAAAAAGCACATAACAACATTTATAGAACATTACATTTGCAATAAGATTGGTGCTATGCAATTTTTCGATCCGACGTATAATAACGAAGATATTAAGAATTTTCGAAATTCTCCCCCTGTAAAACCCCCCTCCTCCTGGTCCGATTTCAGCCATTAACGAACTTGATCTTTCTTTTTACATGAAACGATTATATATCAAGTTTGGTAACGATAAGGCACAAATTGCGACCGCTAGAGTGGTAACAGACAAATATATATATATATATATATATATATATATATATATATATATATCTATATATATATATATATGAACGGACCTCATTTTTGTCACCTCCTGGGTAGGATCGATGGACATTTGAAGAAAAAAATTTCGAAAATCGCGTCATGAATATAACCTCAATAGCTGATTTCCCTTAAGGGAAATCTGCTAAAATTAGTTCAAACAAAAATTAATCATTTATATAATAATAAAACTGGCAATAAAATAGTGACCAAGGAAAATATAAATATACATATAGAGAACCAAAAGAATATTCATTTAGCCCAAGCGGGAATCGAACTCGCCACTCCAGGTTTACCATGTGAGATTAAAGCCAAAGCAAATAAATAAACTGTATGGATTGCAATAAAAGTTATATAGGGGAATCAGCACAATTACTCAAAGAAGAATCAGACAACACGTGATTAACATTGATCATAGTGACAATAAAACGTCCCTAGCTGACCACGCGATTAAATACAATCATAACTTTGAGTTTTACAACTTAAGCATAATAGAAAATGTATGAAATATAAACAAGAGGCGGATAATAGATATTATGCACACAAAAAATATATAAAAAAAAGTGATCAATAAGAAAACAGAGGTAAACCATGTGAGTTATATATATTTAAATTGATTAGAAGCATTAAAGTGATAGTTGATCAATTATAAATTAGTTGTTTATTATTTAGACTACACTTCACTAGGAATAATTGATATATTTTTATTTCGTGACGTATAGATCTCAATCATAGTATACCTTTTAAGTCATTCTCCGACTGGCACTGCAAGTCCTATAGAAAGAAGTAGCCGTTAGTTTAGTTGCCTTTTTGAAGTAGAATATCTCCTGATGAGATGTGATATGGACAAAAAACTAGAAGAGAAATAAAAATGATTTTTTAAAATAATCATTTGATGTATTCATTATTTTTATGGCCTTCCACCATAGGTTAGTTAAAGAGAAGTATTATATGTGATTTGTTCATTTTTGGGAACCCACAATAATACAAGAATAGGGCATAATTTAATTTTAAAAAAGCCCACCACGCGGTTGCTACGTAAACTAAGCAAATTTTCCGCTCTCTGGAATACGATCATCTCATCTCACAATCTACTCCCTATTTGTCCCGCATTCAGAAGTATATGTAAAGAAGAATTCAAATGTTATCTGGAGTTAAAATGTTTAGGGACTGATGAACGTGAATTGAATATCGGACGAGAAGTGGGGAGTTACAAAAGGCTGATACCTAAAAAACATCCATCAACTCAGGTAATATTCAAGTCAGAAAAAACATGTAAAACAGTAGTTTTAGAAAATAAGAATTCCATCATCATTGGTTATAACAATTTTCTTTTTTATCCGAGTCACAGTAACCGGGAAATTAGGAATTTTAAAATATTTCCCCTCTAAATCCACCCTCCCCAAGACCAGTTTTAGTTATTAACTAAAATAAAATTTGTTTTCCTTGGAAATGGTTAAATATCATGAGTGGTATTTATCAAATTAAAATAACGGAGTTTAGAACGTAAAATAATCTGTCAATATTTCGACATATCTCACTCAGTAAAAGTTCAATGAAAACAATAGCTGCTATTTAATTTTCGAATAAAACGATTCATGATATTACAACTTATTGGAGATATGGAATGAATAGGAGTGGGGGTTCATTGGAGGCTGAAAGCTAAAAAACTCAAATAGCTTGGTTAACATTCAAGATAGGGAAAATATTTATTTAACAAAATTTCTAGAAAATTAATGTTGGTATTCATTTTGCTCTATAAAAGTTTTCGATGAGACGTATAATAATGGAGGTGTATGTCATTACTTTGTTTTTTTTTTTGGTTTATATACGACTATGTTATCATAATTAAAAGAAAATCATGTTATTACTTAATATAACAATTCTAGAATTGATAAATGACAAAGTGGTGAGCGGGAGGCCACTCATTATATACAGTTAAATAATTACTGGTTCGGAACCGTTTATCGCTATTATACAGTGGTGGTGTATATGGTGGTTCATACTTGACTATGTTATCTTAGTCATTCTGTTTCCTTTGTTATCAGGAAATGAGTAATCGTTTATTAACACCACTTAGTGATCGTTTATTAACACCACTTAGTGATCGTTTATTATTACACCACTTAGTGATCGTTTATTAACACCACTTAGTGATCGTTTATTAACACCACTTAGTGATCGTTTATTAACAACACTTAGTGATCGTTTATTAACACCACTTAGTGATCGTTTATTAAAACCACTTAGTGATCGTTTATTAACAACACTTAGTGATCGTTTATTAACACCACTTAGTGATCGTTTATTAACAACACTTAGTGATCGTTTATTATTACACCACTTAATGATCGTTTATTAACACCACTTAGTGATCGTTTATTAACACCACTTAGTGATCGTTTATTAAAACCACTTAGTGATCGTTTATTAACAACACTTAGTGATCGTTTATTAAACACCACTTAGTGATCGTTTTATTAACAACACTTAGTGATCTTTTATTATTACACCACTTATTGATCGTTTATTAACACCACTTAGTGATCGTTTATTAACACCACTTAGTGATCGTTTATTAAAACCACTTAGTGATCGTTTATTAACAACACTTAGTGATCGTTTATTAACACCACTTAGTGATCGTTTATTAACAACACTTAGTGATCGTTTATTATTACACCACTTAGTGATCGTTTATTAACACCACTTAGTGATCGTTTATTAACACCACTTAGTGATCGTTTATTAACACCACTTAGTGATCGTTTATTAACACCACTTAGTGATCGTTTATTAAAACCACTTAGTGATCGTTTATTAACAACACTTAGTGATCGTTTATTAACACCACTTAGTGATCGTTTATTAACACCACTTAGTGATCGTTTATTATTACACCACTTAGTGATCGTTTATTAACACCACTTAGTGATCGTTTATTAACACCACTTAGTGATCGTTTATTAACAACACTTAGTGATCGTTTATTAACACCACTTAGTGATCGTTTATTAACACCACTTAGTGATCGTTTATTAACACCACTTAGTGATCGTTTATTAACACCACTTAGTGATCGTTTATTAACACCACTTAGTGATCGTTTATTAACACCACTTAGTGATAGTTTATTAACAACACTTAGTGATCGTTTATTAACACCACTTAGTGATCGTTTATTAACACCACTTAGTGATCGTTTATTAACACCACTTAGTGATCGTTTATTAACACCACTTAGTGATCGTTTATTAACACCACTTAGTGATCGTTTATTATTACACCACTTAGTGCTCGTTTATTAACACCACTTAGTGATCGTTTATTAACACCACTTAGTGATCGTTTATTAACACCACTTAGTGATCGTTTATTAACAACACTTAGTGATCGTTTATTAACAACACTTAGTGATCGTTTATTAACACCACTTAGTGATCGTTTATTAACACCACTTAGTGATCGTTTATTAACACCACTTAGTGATAGTTTATTAACAACACTTAGTGATCGTTTATTAACACCACTTAGTGATCGTTTATTAACACCACTTAGTGATCGTTTATTAACACCACTTAGTGATCGTTTATTAACACCACTTAGTGATCGTTTATTAACACCACTTAGTGATCGTTTATTATTACACCACTTAGTGCTCGTTTATTAACACCACTTAGTGCTCGTTTATTAACACCACTTAGTGATAGTTTATTAACAACACTTAGTGATCGTTTATTAACACCACTTAGTGATCGTTTATTAACACCACTTAGTGATCGTTTATTAACACCACTTAGTGATCGTTTATTAACACCACTTAGTGATCGTTTATTAACACCACTTAGTGATCGTTTATTATTACACCACTTAGTGATCGTTTATTAACACCACTTAGTGATTGTTTATTAACACCACTTAGTGATCGTTTATTAACACCACTTAGTGATCGTTTATTATTACACCACTTAGTGATAGTTTATTAACACCACTTAGTGATTGTTTATTAACACCACTTAGTGATCGTTTATTAACACCACTTAGTGATCGTTTATTATTACACCACTTAGTGATCGTTTATTAACACCACTTAGTGATTGTTTATTAACACCACTTAGTGATTGTTTATTAACACCACTTAGTGATCGTTTATTAACACCACTTAGTGATCGTTTATTATTACACCACAGCTACCTTGGAGTTCATGTGGCAGACGACGGTGGAGTTTTAAACGCTTATACACAACATCGTCGAGTCTTCGGCTAACTCTAATTTATAATTACCTTCTACCATTTAAATAAATCCTAGAAGTATTATTTGAAAAAATAATATGTTTTTTCATTAAAAATTATTTAATCATCGTCTTTAAATGAAGTAAAAACTGTTTACTTTGTTATTTAGATTAACTTTTGTTTTATACATTTCTCCAGGAACAATGTGTGGAGCAATTAATTTGCGTAGTAATATTGATATGCTCAACAATTCATTCCAATTTGAACTCACAGGTACCTCACAAGGAAAAATTAATTCAAATCTACGTTAATATTTTGTCCTTAATAACTGGAATCTATGCATAATGCACAGGAGACGGGAAATATGACAATATGGACGACAGCGAAGTCTTACATAAAAAATTAATTTTATTATTAGCAAATGCCAACAACGGGTATAAACCCTAAATACTGGGACGGGTAAATGTCAAAACAGTGTGCAAAGTAAAGCCTTGCCAAAAAAATACTATCACCATTCAGCCTCAAATCAATTCCCGGGCGAAGCCGGGTATCTGAGCTAGTATATATATATATATATATATATATATATTTGTCTGTTACCTCTCTAGTGGTCGCAATTTTTGTCTTATCGTTACCAAACTTGATATATAATCGTTTTATTCATAAAGACAGATCAAGTTCGTTAACGGATGAAATCGGACAATGGAGAGGGAGGGGGGAAATTTAGAAAATTCATATGATCTCCGTTATTATGCATCGGATCGCAAAATTGTATAGAACCATTCTTATTGAAAATGTAATGTTCTATAAAGGTAGTCATATACATTTTTTTTCTGTATCTTGTTTATTAACAGAGATATTTGCATTTTTTAGTATTCGGTCTTCAATAAACCCCCACTCCTACTCATCTCATTAACAATATTCTATTATGTTTTGATGCACTTTATTGAAACTACAATACCAATTATTGTTCTCATTGAACTTTTAATTTTTGATATAAATGCAAAAACTCATGGGAATTCTGCTTAGTTAACGCAGCCCCTGCGTGGCGGACTATCTTTTTCAAACACGGTAATTCACTATAGCTACAGATCTCTAAAACCATAAAACATTCCTCATCTACATAATAGGTCTTTCTTGAATTAAATTCGTAGACATAGGTTCTCCTTAATCTCTAATATTCATTATTATTCGTTACCATAATTATCAATAACATGTTAATCACTTCATTTAAATGTGTTAATTAGTTAAACATAAAACTTTGAAGTACTTTGAGGTTAGTTTCACAAATCTATGGAACCTAGTGTTGAATAATAGTTGTGACATTTATCTTTCACCAGCTGATAATTGCCTACAATTATTGTCAGATGTAGTTGCGTTATCATCCCAATTTGAAAAGCTGACTTCTTGGAAATAACTTTTACTCAATTACTGCTAATTACCCGCCATAATTTAAAAGGAGGGTAAGTTGGAAGACAATTAGCAAACTCGAATTAATCCTCATTCTACGACTAAAAGATGGATTTACACAGAGTCAAATTATGATAATTTAATATAATATTCGAAATAGCCAAGATAATTTATATCTAAAGCATATAGGAGTTAGCAAATCATAGGTTTAGCTTAAAAAGCTGAAAAACGTATTTCATGGAAGAAAAAAAGTCCGTCACGCATGGGCTGCGTAAACTAAGCAGATTTCGCACATAAAGTTATACAATATAGAAATCTCCATACGAGTGCCGAACAGTAACGGAAACGGCCGATCTAGCTTTTGGCGGGAAAAGCACTCTCGTCCGTTACCCGCCCACATTTAATAAAAATGCAAATATCTTGGTTAATATTCAAGATAGAGAATAAACGTATATATATAAAATTGTAACCTCTGTCTGTACATTGATTTTTTTTTCTCAAAATTTCACGATACTTTTTCGTTTCACATGTCATAGACACCACAACTGCATTTTGTTTCTTTCGTGTATGTTTGTTTATTTGTTTGTTTGTATGTTTATTACCTATTCACGCATAAACGGCTGAACCGAATTTTATGAAACTTGGTATGTATATTACTATCCCAACTTAGACTTTAGGCTATATTAATATTCTCTGAGACGAACAGGAGTGGGGGTATAAAAACTTGGATATTCCGTTTCTTATTGCTTTTTCTTCAAATATGAACATGACAAAAGTTGGTAACTTTGTTATTTAGAGTAACTTTTGTTATATAAACTTTTGTCGAATACGGAAGTATAAATAAGTTGGTCGCTAAAAACTATAACGGGAATCAACAATTTTATTTGGTACCAAAGACTCAACTGAACTAAAGAAAACTCCGTATGAGTATTAACACTATCACCTTCATGATAATAAGCTGTACCATCATTTCTAGGGACGGGCAGGAGTAGGGGTTATGATATAACAATATTTATAGTAAATTTAATTAGTAATATGATTGATTCTTTACAATCTTTCGATCCGGCGTATAGTAACGGATATATTTCGAATTTTCAAAAATCCCCCTCTAAACCTCCCCTCCCTTCCACTGGTCCGATTTCAGCCATTGACGAACTTGATCTGCCTTTTTACATAAAACGTTTGAAAATCGAGTTTGGTTGGACTTTGAAGAATTTTTTCGAAAATCGCGTCATAAGTACGACCTCAATAGCTGATTTCCCTTAAGGGAAATCTGCTAAAAATGGTTGCATATGATTTATCATTTAAGTCAGGATTTTTAAATAATTATTTTAATCTCTGGGTTTCGGCCTTTTATCTGCCTCCTCACATTGCAAACGTGTCTTTGCGTCTGACTGTATTTTTAAGAAGCCTCTTTGCTGTTTCAGTTTCATATTCGTCAGAAAATCATACATGCACACAATTGATTTCACTACATATTCTCACATTGATCAGATTCTCTTGTATTCACAATATTGGGTTAGTGTTTATTTTATTCTAAATATTTGTTTAGTATATTTTCTCGATACAAATTATTGTTTTGAATCACAAATCAATACTATATTAATTGAGTACTAATTACAGGGGATAGATTATTACCTTGTTCAAAATGTAACTCATCGTACTCGTAACTCAGTATAACTCCAATATTTATTATAATATAGTATATATATATATATATATATATATATATATATATATATATAATTGTAACCTCTGTCTGTACATTGATTTTTTTCGCGAAATTTCACGATAACTTTTCGTTTCACATGTCCTAGACACCATAACTGCATTTTGTTTCTTTGGTGTCTGTTTGTTTGTTGCATTTTCACGCATAAACGGCTGAAACGAATTTTATGAAACTTGGCATATATATTACTACTAACCCTATTTAGACTTTAGGCTATGTTAATATTCTCTGAAACGAACAGGAGTGGGGGTTATAGGGAAGGCCTGAAATTAAAAATAGCGATATTTCGTTTCCTATTGGTTTTTCGGCAAATATGAACATAACAAAAGTTGTTTATTTTGTTATTTAGAGTAAATTTTGTTATAAATACTTTTTTCGTATACCGAATTATAAACGAGATATACGCTAAAACCTATAGCGGGAGTCAACAATTTTATTTGGACAAAAGACTCAACCGAACTAAATAAAACTCGGTATGTGTATTAGCACTAACGCCTTCCTTATAATAAGCCATACCAACATTTCTAGGGACGGGCAGGAGTGGGGGTTATAAGGGAGGCCTGAAATTAATAATAGTGATATTGCGTTTCTTATTGGGGTTTCGGCAAATATGCACATAACAAAAGTTGTTTATTTTGTTATTTAGAGAAATTTGCTCAACAATTCTTTTCAATATGAACTACCAGGTACTTCACCTGGAAAATTAATTCAAATGTATGGTAATATTTTGTCCTTAATAATTCAAATCTTTGCATAATGCACAGGAAACGGGAAATATGACAATATGGAGGACAGTGAAGTCTTACATAAAAATTGAATTTTATTATTAACTAATCCACAGCAACGACGGGTATAAACCCTAAACCAGGGGGCGGGTAAATGTCAAAATATTGTGCAAAGTAAAGCCTTGCCAAAAAATACTACAACATTAAACCTCAAATGAATTCCCGGGCGAAGCCGGGTATCTGAACTAGTATATATATAGTAAAATGTAATGTAATTTTACTTTGACGAATGAATAAGAGAGATTCACTTTATTGTATAAAGTTATATACAGTTTGTGGGGCTGCTCAATTACATTGATGTACTGAAGCACACAGCAACTGAAATCAATCCCTAGGATAATACCAATACAACAAGTAAAACAATACATATTGTATCTATTCAGATAGATAACAAATATTTTAACACAGTCAGCAACCTAAAAGGTGTATGTCACTAGATATAAATTAGAAACTCTATTATTAGAATATCATGATTCGTTGATATCACTGGTCAGAGTTAAAATTAAAATATATGGTGAGAAATAATCCCTAAAGTATCAATAATAATACCCTCGACCAAGGTTTGAAGAACCTTCTTAGTTGTTGGTTATCACTATTATTTACTAAACTTACTGAAGTATACTGACAATCACACACACACACACACACACACACACACACACACACACACACACACAGATTCTCACAACTGAATATAATTTTGATAGGTACCTTTTTTTTAGTAATCAGATACGAATTTGGTTTCTGTTTAAGGAAGTAACCAAGAACCGAATATCCAGTGACTGCAATTTACAATAGCTTCAAAATTGTTATTTGGGCCTATTATTCATTTAGGGAGATGGAATATCTGAAAGTCCTTCTTTATATGTTCGCTATTTTAGCTTGAAATTTATATATTACCAGTCCCTTGGATTGAAAAAAAAAACCCTTTATATGATTCACATATGATTGTGTTGTGGAATACGGGGGGAGGGGTGTTTAATTAAAATATATTTGTTATATTAATTATTTTTTGCCTTTGTCCAGGTTCTGTTTGCATCTTTGTTTAGTAAACACAATTACATTTATGAATTTTTATTTGAAACACATGAATAATTAATAAATGATTCGTTGTACTTTTATTTTTATTAATAAAATGGAATTTCAAATAAAAATAAAGGCTTTATACCTGGGTTTGAAACCTGATATGCTCGCATTCCAGGAATATTTTACCAATTACTCTACTGTTCTAAATACTGGACAGTTCAAATTATTTCTCTGAACGGCCATATTGAAAAGAGTCAAGGGTTGGTTTAGAGAAATCCATTAATGTGATGAAACTAAACCGCTGGTGCCTATGCTATGCAATGATAAACGAGTAATTCAACCACTGTATGGTAGTAGTTCAAACCGCTGTGTGGTATGTTTGTTCAGTTTATGGGGAATAGCTATAGAAATATATGGAGCTTGCTTGTAATGGTACTAATTCATAATTGGTAGTCCTTTGGAAATTCAGACAGCTCAAAAAGATTGTTTATTATACAACTAGACATTATTCCTAATTTTCAATAAATAAAATTTTAAGGAATGGTGACATTTCGTTCTAAGGACTAACATATTTATTTTGTTTCCATTTTGATTGGTTTGTTGAAAAATTTCCTTTGAATGTAAAATTCTGTAGTTTTAACTAATGAATATATATATTTCAGTAGCTAATTAAGAGCTTCAAGACAGTGACGTGACGATATAAAAATCTGAAACGGATACCAAATGATTTCCTTCTTCTCCGAATCAAATAATCAACAAAATCTTTTTTGCTGCTCTTCATTTAAAATGATTTCATTTTAAATTCAAACACGACACCAGCGTTCCCTTTCATTGGTTTCAAAAATGCTATAGTAATTTATTGATCTTTTCATGATAAAGAAATATGGTCTTAAACAAATCTTGTGTATCGCTAGTAGGTGTTATAAAACTCGCAATTTCTTTTATTTTAAAATGTTTTTATCCCACCTGAACAACGACAACGTCAATTATGACCAAAAGCAGAGGCGCACAGCTAGACGCTACAACAACCCTTATATAAAACATTTCAACATAATAAGGGTATTTATTTTTGGATTATGCCAGGTTCGTAAAAATGCAGGTATGTACGAATAGACATCACGCCCAAACTAGTCATAATTGGTCAGAGAACTGCTAATAATGGATAATTCCGATGAAAACTGGAAACATTAGTAACACTTCTTTACTTCGTACATGGAAGTAAGAACTGTGACCTCTAACAATTTTTTTTTCCAGAAACACAAGTCTATCTGTGACTTCAAATCGTTTTTTATCACAAATTATTTTTTCATTTTGAGCTATCGTTTCCAATTTCAACATGGGCTGAAGAAATAGTTATTGCGGTGTGAGAATTAATGCTTGAAAGGTCAAAATTTAAAAAGAATTAGTTTTTTTAGTCAATGAGATTAGATGGTGTAAACGGAAAAAATCTCTGTCATGTAATTTTCACGTAAAAATTGAAGTGTCTGGAATAGAGTGTCTGCCCGTGATATTTTTTCATACTAAAATGTAGTTAGCCAAGAGCGGTCGCTGGGCAATCTGCAACCATCTATTAAACCAAAACCTTCACGAAAATATTGGTTTTCCAATAACTCGAGCTCATTTAATTTCCTACTTATTACTTTCAAATTGCCTGCCAACTCTATAAATCGCTTTAGGAAAGATTTCTGGAATATTTCTCATGATATTAAGGCGGAAAATTGCCAAGGGCTGCGGCAGCTTCAAGCAATCTCCATATGAGAAAACTATTACTCAAAGAATTCGACAATTCAGAAGGTTTTCCATTAACTACAATCTTGAGGTCTTGATGAAAATTGTGTTTCGGTAAGTTATAAATCAGTACGACCTTGAGAAAGCAAAAAGCAAATTATCCACAATTAATACTAATTTCTAATTAGTTCTAATTAGATTTCTATTTGCACTCGTAACAATTGAGAGCAGCGTTACGGAAATGGTACTCTGACTTTCGTATGACAACCCTAGAGTGGCGAGTTCGATTCTCGCCTGGGCAAAGGAAATTATTTAGTGGCGAAATTCATTAAATAACGTTCTAAAATCCCACCCTGGTTAGAAAGGGGTGGTAACCTGTAGATAGCCCGTCCCAATTAGCCTGAGTTGCAAAAGTGGACGTTAATAAATAAATAATAATAATAATAATAATAATTAGTTCTAATTAGATTTCTATTAGAACTCGTAACAATTGAGAGCAGCGTTACGGAAATGGTACTCTAATTTTCGTATGACATGCTTTTTAATTTTTTTTCCAGTTTCATACACAAGAAATCGTGGACAATTAATTTATAATTACACATAAAGAAAATTAAATAATAAATAAATTGATTTAAATGACCAATTAATAGTGGTTATTAACATAAATGATATTTTCAAGTTTATATAGAATTTATATTTAAAGAGGAATTTTTTTTTTTTGGTAATGTTTGTTAACGGCTGATATTCGACAAAGATGAGAATGAGTTTTGAGAAGAGTTAAATATTTATTTAGTTATTTAAAGGAGTTCCGCAACGCCGGCAAATCACTCATAAAGGTTTTGAGGTGTGCTCAAAAAAGCAAATAGTAAAAAAAAATAACAACAAAGGAGAATAGGAGTGAACTATGGAATAACGTGATTCCTGAGACCATTCGTGTAGAAAGAGATACTGTGTATGGAAACATCAGGGTACTTAAAATAATATAAATGAAAATATAAGTATAGAAGAGAGAGAAGAAAAGGATAAAAAACAGTAAATAACAAAAACATAAAAATAAAATTAAAGGGTATACACCCTACTAAATTATAAGAGAAGTGAAGAGTAGCATGTAGAAATTGTAGACTATAGTGTGTTGTATGAATAAGTGTTTTTTTAGATGTTTGATGACTGAGTCTATGCAATTACTGTTATTGGTCAAATGTTCCTGTAAGTCATGTGGAATGTCTGAATTGTCAGTCAATATGTGATGTACAGTCAAAGTTTCGTTGAAGTATCTACAACTCGGTGTGTCCGTTTTTGTCATTAAGTGTCCGTGGGTCATCAAGGAATGGCCAATGCGTAGTCTCGTCAGCACAACTTCCTCTCTTCGTGTCCTCCTGTTGCTTGGTGGCCATTCCTAAACTGTTTGTTTATCTGTCTTAGTTTACTGTTGTATATGTTATCCCAAGAAAGCTGCCACTGCTCTCGTAAAGAGTAAAACAACAGAATTTTAATAACTCTGTTATTGTAAGTCGGATCGAAAAATATTGTAAAAAACAACCTTTTTTTAATTTTAATATTTTGCAGTTGTGATATTATTTTTTTTCTCTAGCAAGCTACTTGTATTTTTCAGTTTTCAGCGAACCTCCATTCTTACTTATCTGGCATTGATTATAAATGATTATATGACATAAAATCTTATTTCAAGTTTAAACACCTCGGATTTTATACATACATGTGTGTGGCTGTATATGACTGTGTGTATTTATGTTTACGATATGCTCCCGAAGAAAATAGTACATATCCCCCATATAACTTCTCCTGACTCTCGATTATAATCATTCTTTTTGATCCCAGCTCAGAATTAATCAACAACCTGTGAAGAAGTGGTAGCGATCTCTAATCTGTTCTCTCACACTCTCTCTCCCTTATCCACACTCTCTCACCCTTATTCTCATTCTCTCTCTCCCTCCCTCTCCCTCTCAGGGATTTCCTTATATTTCCCTGCTCAATAACTCCCTGCTTCTTCACTTTCTGCCCCACCTAAACCAAGATTGGTATTTTCTTTCTCATGAATCTCAATATAGGTGTTTGTATTCGTTTCCTATTCCTCTCAGTGTCCATTCCCCGCAGGCTTCTACAAGCAGGCAACGCTTCTATAAATGAATATATTAGGTCTAGAAGTTGTCTGAAAAGCTCCCGCTATTCCATTACATGCCACCTTTTGAATACCTGCTACTTTTCACTCCACCATTCTATAGTGCGCCTAACCACAGACGTAGTTTTCATATGTCCCTAGGTCTACTATTTTTTTTTTTTTAGCCAATAAGAGATACAGTGTTCTATTATGCTTATAATCCTGAATAAATCCCAAATATCTAACTGGCGTGGTTTATGGCATTTTTAATTCAAAAGTTGCTTTCAAACCCTTGAATTTTCCTTGAAAGCAGCACCAAATTTATTATCTCGGGGTTTACCGCCAAATCTATCTCCTATCAACAAACTGAAGTAATTATTATCTTAGAAAACTTAATGTTGATTAATCTCATATATTATATTATATACGTATATTCTGTATATATATATATATATATATATATATATATATATATATATATATATATATATATATATATTCACGCGCTTAATATCTCTGACTAAAATTTCATCCCTTACCAGACACCTCTACAGAAATGGTAATCATGTGCCGCCTATCTGTGATCATCCTTGATTAACACATATTCTAGCCATTATATTCTTCCATGCGATTAAATTACATAGCTAAAATATAATTATCGATATAATGTTCGTTCCACTTAATCAAAATCTCTTGTCCAGAATGCTGTTCTTATAAAAACATTTCTATCTAGCCTACCAGAGCATGCATGCCTGCTTTGCATACATTTTTTTTTAATTGCCCAGTTTGCCTCTGATGCAGGAGGTTTCTATGTAGTTCTTTTGCGAATTACGTGTAATTATTGTATATTTTATAGGAACTATAAAAGACTTTTTTTATCAAAACAAATCTTGTTATTTCTCATTTTCAGGAAATTGTCCAGTTAATTCCACATCAATTCCATAAATATTTATTAAATTTTCTTAATACATATTCCTTAATAATAAGCAGCCATTTCTGATGAATATGTATACTGGTACTTTAGAAATGGAGACCATCCGGGCATTGAAGACAACAAAGGTAATTTTACTTATTCCAAGCTGTCTTTGAACTACCCTAACACCTTTCCACCTCTAATAATGAACCTTCAAACATGGTTTAACACCGTAAACATGTCCGTGTACTTAACTTCGTCGTAAAGCGAAAGCGTGCGCGCCAATACTAATCACCCACACCTACCTGAGGAGACCCGAAGAGTGGAAAGAGATCCTAAACGTAAAATCACTGAAAGTGTGAACCCTTAATTATTTTCGGTTATACATTGATTGACTTGTATTTTTTAGGTGTCACTTGGGTAACTAGTGTTCCTACTAATGGTGGCTTCTCAGCGAGGTGAAGAATTACCTGTATGAAGTGGAGGTTAAAAAGAAAATTCTTCAAACGATGTTGTCTAGAAATATTTGTCACAACATTGCCAAAAGAACGTATGTAGTACGAACATTGTTCAGAAATAGCGCATTTCTTCCCAAGGCTTAAGTTGCCAAGCACGAAAATAATTTATCTAGGTCTCATCAACAGGATCAACTCAAACAGGGAAAAGGGAAACATATTAGCTTTCGATCGGACATTCAGTGATGTTACGTTTGGGCAAATCTGTTCCGACTCCTTGAGGCATTTGTGAGCTTTCTTCCAAGGCTAAGGGATGAAATAGAATAAAAGGAAATGTTTATGTTTTTTAACTAAGCCCATTAGCAAATACTCTTCGGAACGAGCTGTTCTTGCCTAGATCGTTTGATAAAAGTTTATTAGACAAACTTTTTTCGACTTAGTTCTTTTAACAAAGCCCCTCCGCAACAAAATTCTTTAGACAACATCGTTTGAAGAATTATCTATTCTAACGTTTGGTAATTTTTCATTTTGTAATTGATCTTTGGACCCTGAATAAACTTGAAAGCAGATTCTAGTGGTTGACAAGAAATCTAGAAATATTTTGTGTATATTAAAAAGAAAATTAAATAGTTAGTATACAGCTAACTTCAAGGATTTTAGGAAGGTAATAAATCTGTGTAAGCAATTTTCACAAGAAATATTGGAAGCATAAAAGTAAGAAATATATTTGAAGAAGTCTTTGTTGAAAACTAAAATAATTGGAGTTGCTTTCGGCTGGAGTAATTCCTTTGGAAAATTAAATAAAGGGATAAATGTTTTCGCATTAGTCTGATTACTCGTGAGGATCATTAGGTGATGAGAATTATTTTGTCTATTTTACTGGAGATCTGCCAATTATATCTATAAAATATAGTAGGCTGAGGTTAGCGTGGAAGAGAAAATAACCCTATCGTGGGGAACCAGGCTTAATCAGTGAAATTTACAGCTCCTGCTACAGGATTTATTGAGAAACATTCTCATTAACTCAAAATGGTCTTCATAAAAGATATAGAAGCCCTCCTGAAATACCCACGCTTTTAATGTCCTCTCATTTGTTGTTTGGAATATAAATAAACAGGGTGTATAATTTATAGATGCAATATAAACAATCTAATCAGTTTAACAGTGTAACTGCAAAGTGAGTTTATACTCCGGGAGAGGCGAGCAATTATCTCAGAGGCTTGTAGTAGGTTTTCTGTTTGAATGTGCCCAGATAGAGACACTGGCAAAGTTTTTCCGGCTTATCAGGAGGTTTATTTAATTGCCTAAGCTTCCAGTGAATTTATCATCTGGAGGGGAGGGGGGCACTTGGTTTGCCCCACCCCCGCTAATACAAAGGGCCACTGCCTTTTAATCACATTTTCCCTCTCGGCTGTCCCCATCCCTCGGCTAGTCTTTTTGATATGGAAAGCAGCTGTATTTGTTGTTTTGATTAATCGGTGGCGGCTTGTTCTGGGAGCATAGGCGCTCACTCCTAACGAGCACCGACCAGTCTCAATCCTAGCTTATTATTCCTACAGACTAATTTACAACTTTTCACTCAGCTTCCTCCTCCACTTAAAAACATCTGTTTCCCTACTTCCTTTCTTCCTATCCATTAAGCCTCTTAGAATTTCATCCCAGCTGAGAAGAGAGTGGAGCATTGTTAAACACAATATATTACTCAGCAATTAATTTCTTTTATGTTCTCTGATATTTCTCTGTAATATAAGGCTCTTTTTTGTTTACTTGGCAAAAGCTATTACAGCATTGCTTTAGCCCAGTCGATTCTTGATTGAAGAATTAGATAACTACTTTAATTAACTCATACCCGTATAACAACGACGCTTCTCGTTAATGACTGCTATTAATTACCTCATTCGAACCCACAACTGTTTTATTCGCATACTTTTTCTGAAACTCGTTGAATCTAGTAAGTTAATAAATTTTTTTAGTTTATGCCAATATTTCAAGAAAACTTATTTTCTCTCCTTCAGGACTTGTGTAGGAATTACATAAACATCACTCTGTTATACCTTAGTTAAATAACATATGTAGAATATATGTATGTAGTGCCTGTTTTAACAGCCCTGAAGAAGAAATAATAAATATTCTCGAAACGTTGGCATAAACTAAAAACAAATGTGTTCACAAACATTGAACAAAACCTCAACAAACAATAACAGCATATATCTATTGTGATACGATTTTTTATTTGTTTTAATATTAGATGACAATCTCTTGTCGCTGCTTCACTTAAGGTGTTAAGATACCTTGTCTTAAGAAGATAGAGATTGGATCAACCATTTTAATTTCAGAATTCTTATTCATATGCATACAAGCACGTGCACGCTTACATACTTTACATAATTTAGTGTCTGAAGAGGTAATTTTGGAAAAAGCCAATCAGCCAATTTTGGTAATAGGAACTTTTATTTGTGGGTCAACCATATATTTGTCTGCTTAAGTGACCTTAAATGTGTTTAACCAAAGTCGTTTAAAAGTTGCTTGTAATGTGGAAGGTTAAGTTGGTCAATGGCTGGGTTAAGATTAGGGAGAGAAGGTGTATAGAGATGGGGTAAAATCGAAAATTGTAGGTATCTCGTTACTGTTCGTTAGACGAAAAAATGTTATATAACTAACTACTTTTACTGCTGATGTTAAATATTGTAATTGCTCCCCTATGCATTTTTGTTAAAGGCAAACCTTTAAACAGAATAATATTTTAGTTTTCGCCTTGTGGTCTGCGAGTAACCCTAATTTTCATCTAAAGCTATAACATTACAAAACAATTGTTGCCAGCTGAAAGTTCAAGGATTAGGGTTTGACAAACATGGAGGTTATTAAATTTAACGTCTTAAAAGTTCAAATTTTATGTTTTCTTTACATAATTTTATTTCTGGATGGAAAATAGTAAACGAAATGTGAGCTACTTCAGCTCGTGGGTTAGTTTATTACATCCCTGCGTGATGTATTTTGTTTTATTTCTCAGAAAATGGACTGGGGAATGAACCATAAAGGAAACCCAATTTTTTTGGAGGGGGCGGGTTGTGAAGTTATAGCATTTTTTCATTTCTCAAGGGTAGCCACAATCACCTCTGTTATTTTGAATTTTATGGAAACAATCTCTGATTATAGCACAGTAGACGATACACTAAATGATTTATGGCAGGAGTTTCTGCTTAAAACCAACTACTGCAAGCCATAATAATAAGTCATAACAGAACTAGTAATGATTTTAGCTACTGTGTTTTTACGAGCGTTGTAAAATAGAATTGGCTGAGTTAAAGAGTTAGAAAGTTCAAGTTTAAAACTGATAAACTAATTGTAGTATTTACAATTATGTAATTAAAGATCCCATTAAATGTTGAGTACAGTCGGAGGATTAAAAGTATTTACCAACCCCATTCCTGATTGAGGACAGTAAAAAACATTTCCAATCAGTTAGCGTTTCCCAGGGTTAATCTCTTTACAATATGTGTATTTCAAAAAAAAAAAAAAAGCTCTTTTACAGGTGCACGAAATTTGTTTATTGCGAAAATAAAAGGATATGTTTTTTACGGTGGGGTGCCCGTAATTATGTATGTAGGACGTATGTTTCCCCAAAGGGAAATCACCTATTGAGGTTGCACTCAAGACGCGATTTTCGAAAAATATCTTCAAATGTCCATCGATCCTACCTAGTAGATCACCAAAATGAGGTCCATTCAAAATTATATATATGGCTGAAATCGGAAGAGTGGGAGGGAGGGTTTAGAGGGGGATTTTCGAAAATTGGAAATATCTCCGTTAATATACGAAGGATCAAGAAATTGTATAAAACCAATCTTATTGTAAATTAAATTTACTATAAATATTGTTATATACATTTATTTTCTAGCTTGAATACTAACCGAGATATTTCATTTTTATTAAGTGTAACGGACGAGCTATGGTCCCTTCTATTCGTTTCCGCCGAAAGCTAGTTTGGCCGTCTCCGTAACTGTTCGGCACTCATATCGAGACTTCTCTATTGTAAAACTTTACAAGAGAAATCTGCTTAGTTTACGCAGCCCCTGCGTGACGGACTTTTATATATTCTTTTGACGTATCTTGGCTGGTTGAATTGAAGTCTCGACTAATAAGACTCGATGATAATTGAGAATCAAATAAAAAAAAATTCTAAAATGTAATTAAGTTTACTCAATCGGCAAATTTCTCCGGGTTCCTGTTACTATCTCCTCCTTGTAATAAGTTTGAAAGATAATTTTAGAAATGTTATATCTCCCATTCCTATTATAAAATCCATTTCGAAAAGTTAAGTGGAATGCTTCTCAATAAATTGTGGAGAAGGAGCAGTATATTTTACTGATTAAGACTTGATCCCCGAGATGAGGTTATTTGGCTGATTCCATCAACAGGGGGGTGGGGGTTGCCCTGAATTTCACTCCTCGCCCCCCCCACAATCCTCCGCCTCCTGAAATTTATAGATATACTTTGCAACGAGGAAGTAAACTAGACCAAATAACCCTCAGTAATTTACAATCAGCTGGAATTCCTCCGAATATTACTTTGAAAATTGAACAATCAATATAAGCATTCCTTGAGTTTGAGGTGAGCCAAGATAAACTAATATTCCCAAGTAGAATTCCAGTTTGAATATAAGCAGTAATCATAGTCATTGCGATAACGGGTCTTACCTGCAAGGATTGAAATGTATATGTGTAGATGTGATTCTGTTGTAGTTGATTTTTCATATGTTAGATGAGCTCACCCAAAGTGGCCATTTGACTATGTTTTAGCAAATTTTCTTTAAGGGAACTCAGCTATTTAGTTCGTACTCATGACGGGATTTTCGAAAAATTTCTTCAAATGTCCATCTATCCTACCCAGGAGATGACGAAAATGAGGTCCATTCAAAGTTATATATATATTTGTCTGTTAACGCTCTAGTGGTCGTAAATTTTTTTATCGTTACCATAGTCGATATTTAAATGTTTTATGTAAAAAGACAGATCAAGTTCGTTAATGGCTGAAATTGAACATGTGGGAGAGGGAGCTTAGATGGGGATTTTCGAAAATTCCAAATAAATCGGTTACTATACGTCAGATCAAAGAAGTGTATAGAACCAATCTTATTGCAAATCACATAAATATTGTTTGTTCTCTATCTGGAATATTAACCGAGATATTTGTATTTTTCAGTTTTCAGCCTTTAGCAAACCCCCACTTCTACTCATGTTACATAAACAAGACTCTGTTATGTAATAAACCATATTATTCGAAGGTTAAATACCATAAATTATTTTCAAGAGATCTTTATTATACTAGATAGTTGCAAACATGTTATGGTGCCCTCCCCCCTCCTTTTTATGTTTTTGGACTAATAAAAGTTGATTGATTGAGATAAAAATTATTTTGATCCCTTATAAGTTACATTACTAGATAAAGTAAATAGTTTTCCAGAAAATTAGTATGTTATATTGTGATATATATCCGTAATTCTTTTTCTTTCCTGTTTGTTAGTTACGTTTCAGGTGCTTCCCGTCTGGAAGTTTCATATTATCATTTGTATTTATTCACTTGATGCTGAAGGTGCTATTTTGTTACCAGTATGTAGATTTATCTATTGTTAAACATCATGAGGGAAATCTGGTTAGTTTACGCAGCCCCGGTGTGACGGAATTTCTACTAAAATAATTTTCAGTCCATCAAAGCCTATATAAAACGCATTGAAATGGAATATTCTTGTACATTTCACAAACGTTTCGATGAACCATGTTTGATGTTGTATCTCGTTTCATACTGCGGTTTCAAATAATTCAACAGTGCTCCATTGTTTTTATTACATTTTGTGTCATTGTTCATCTGTAGTTAACTGATCTGTTCTTTCAGATACACAAATCATACAACTGTAACTATCCTGTAGTTGTCTATGATACTAACATGATATTTCCTAATTACGGCTGACGGTCAAATGATAAATATTTACAACTTGCTAAGCCAGCAATCTAAAAAGTCCGTAACGCCGATTCGTTCAGACGTATAGTAACGGAGATATTTAGAAATTTCTAAAATCCCTCCTCTAAACCCCCTCCCTTCCCACAAGTCCGATTTCAGCCATTAATGAACTTGATCTTTATTTTTACATAAAAAGTTTAAATATCGAGTTCGGTAACGATCAAGAAAAAATTGCTACCGCTAGAGCGGGAACAGACAAATATAAACAGATATATTATATATATACATATATATATATATATATATATATATATATATATATATATATATATATATATATGTTTTTTTTAATGGACCTCATTTTCATCATCTCCTGGGTAGGATCCATGGACGTTTGAAGAAAATTTTTGAAAATCGCGTCATGAGTACGACCTCAATAGCTTATTTCCCTTAAGGGAAATCTGCTAAAAACTATATAGCCAACATCTCTGTTGATTATCATTAATTATAGTTAATCAGCTGATTATGTCAAATATTCTTTAGTATTTGGATATCTTCGATTAAGTTTGTAGTTTCAATTTATTTTATATTCTAATGGAGCATGGATAATCAATTTGTATATTGGAGGGTTAATGCTTATGGAAAGAAAATTTGTCTTGATTTGAACCAAATATAATGATTTTTTTCTACCATAGAATAAAATAAATAATAGATGTTTATAGCCTTCTCTGAGAGATTTTAGTTTATCTTAACGCTTGCACTACATTAGGCCTATTTAGGCTAAATTCATTTTTAATCCAGTTGTCAGAAATATTGGACTTCTGTTACATTTAAATAAAACTTTAATATTTACAATTAACTTACAGAAACAAAGTAACATTTGTAACTGTTGCTATTTATTAAAGTCTACTTTGATGGTACTATGTTGGGCTTTTTACTGGTTACCACTCTTTTCTTGCAAAACTGGGATTAATAATTTTATTTAGTGAGTTCTTCGCTAAACAATTTCCTATTGTCCACGAGGGAGCCACGAAGTTTGTTAACTCACATGTCTAACCTGAGAACCAACGTTTATAATTGACATATTTATAAATGCTAAAAATTACTACTGATTTAATCCTAGATTTATTTAATGTTATCGTATACAAAAACTCGCAATGTTTTTTTATTTTAAAAAATTAATAATTCCATTCCATTCAATTCATAAAAAGAAAATACTATATTAACTGTTTATGGGTAAAGTTTCGTTGCTTTTTTGCCAAATGTCTGTAATACCTTACGATTAATTTCCGGGTTCAGGGAATATGATTTGCCTGTCAAACTCCTGTATTAAGTGAAACCATTTATTCTACTTTATCATTGAATATGTTGGTTATCATCCTTCACTACCACAACATATTTACTGAATTAGTTACAGGTTCCCTAAATTTCCTCAAATAAGTCATTACGTCAGATCAAACTAGTTACGTGTATTGTAGCTGTTTGCTTTTTGTTCCTGGAAACGAATTGGTTCTGGGAGTTGCAGATCCTGAAAATATCTGTATATCAGTCTGTTAAGTGTAATGCGAATGTTGTTGCAAAGTTTTCGGCATTAACTCGTTGACAGCTAGCAGCTAGGTTAGTTGTTGCTGATTGGTCGAGTCAGAACTTAATTAGCTGGCTCTTGCTGGGACTTGCCTTCCCCAGCAGCTGCTATCAACGGGCTTAGGTCCTGTTTTCCTGTTCATTTTTACTGTTAATAGAAGTTGGTCAAACACATCAGAGGAGGTGCTCACTGGTTGTTTAAAATGAATTATCTTATAAGTAAGAAGAACAAATTAAATTGGGAATTCAGAAGTCAATATCAATTGCAAACAATTGTTCGGAAATTGAACATGAGTCCAATGTTATCCAAGTAATGTGATTTAAAAAAACCCTATATGTTGATGCTTTTATGATCTGATTTCTGAATAAGCCATCGCTTCTATCAAACCTCGCATTATATAAAAACTGTGTAAACTAACTAATGCGCTTGAATACATCTTAATTTTATATAAATACATATAAAAAATAGTCTTTATTCTGCTTACATTATTGAAATATGTATATTTCTATTAAATGGTAACATAATAGGATACATCAAATGTGTTTGTTTTCTATAAAGTTATTTACTTAATGTTATATTAATTAATTTTGAAGTATTACATTTTAAAATCCTTTTTAATCCTTCTTAAATTAAATATTTTAAACTCCAACGTTTTAATGTATGTGTGTGTATGCGTGTTTGTATGTGTGATAGAGAAAGTGAGAGCATATGATTGTAAATATTTTAGATATTAGAAAATTTAATCCGTTCATTTTATTTATGTGCATACTAATTTTTATTTATTTGATTTTAGTTTTATTTTAACCATTGGAAGTATATAACTGTTTCCGTAGTTTTTTTAGTCTTTATAGTTTTTAATTATATAGTTTCCTTACAAGATGTTTTGTTTTTGAATTTAATGTTTTGTTTTGTTATTTTTTTTGTATTTGTTGATTCGTGTTTTTTGTCTCTTTGGTTGTGTTTTGTTGGTTGATTGTGTTCTGCTATTTAGTTGCGTTTTATTATTTTGTTACCTTCTGTAATTTAGTTATGTTTTGTTATTTGTTAGTTGTACTGTTCTAATTGTATTGTTTAACTTTTTCTTGTTACTGTTTTCATTTTTGTATTTTGTTTATATACTTTGTTTTGTTTTTTGATGAGTAATATCGCCCCGCAGCGAACGCGCCAAAATAAATAAAGAAATATCATAGAATAGCATGTTTACTTATAAAATACATCCTTAATAAAATTAGCTCAAATTCCATGAATACCTTTAATAAAATCTGTCATTTAATAATTATTAAATAAATTATATATTGATTTTGTTAACAAGCTTAATGCCACTTTAAATATATAACATTCTTTTCCATTGTAAAATATTTCTCAACACATTTTATTAGAACCAAAGAGATTATTAGTTTCTTAATTTATTCATCAATATGTCCGAGCCCAGTCTAGGCTATTGTCCACAGTCAATCTAAGAACGTCGTTAACATAGGAGCTGGTAAATTTCCCCATTATTCATTTATACCATTCCAGAAGAATGTGACCAATGATTGTTGAAATCTAGAATATTATTTTTCGTCACGTTCCTCGCTAGTTTAATTTCTTAAGTTTTTCTGGGTCTATATCATGTATAATACAGGTATCATCAGCATGAATAATCGATTTTGTGGGTGGAAGATAAGCTGGTATGTCATTTATATATATTAAAAATTAATAGTAATGGACCTAAGATTGAACCTTGGGGATCGCCGAAAGTTATTTTTCAATTCTGAAATAATTTTATATCAACTTCTACTTTCTGTTTATGGTTAGATAGATAAAAGTGAAAAACATTTCATACAACTTTCTCATTAATGTTAAATCTGTTTGCGCTCCCACAGTTTTTGAGATCATCTTGTGTTCTATATATGCTATTTCATTATTGCTTCT
Organism: Riptortus pedestris; assembly: GCA_019009955.1. Taxonomy (NCBI): domain Eukaryota; kingdom Metazoa; phylum Arthropoda; class Insecta; order Hemiptera; family Alydidae; genus Riptortus; species Riptortus pedestris. The sequence continues at coordinate 72,714,918 of CM032231.1, forward strand.
AAATATTGAATTTTTAAAATACCCAAATTCGGAAAGAAACTGAAAAAATACATACATCTTCTGCAGTGGAGTATTTAATCATCCAATTTACATATTTTATTTCTAATTAGCCTATATTAGCCAACCCACAATAGTATTATTTAATTTCAAAATACCAAATTTAATAAAACATGAAATTCAGTTTGTCTTCATCAGTTTAATTTCATTCCGAGGATCACTTCAAATAAACAAGGATACAACAAGGAGCTTTGCAGCTGAGGAACAGTTAATGAAACACCCAACTAAGTTGCGAGTAGAAGCATTCCCAACTTTAAACTCAATTTTCTCAAAACCAGCTCGCATATGCTGAGGAAACTAGTCATAACTCAGAGAAGCTAAAGACGTCTATTGTTACATTCCTTATCTCATCTAATATTCATAGAGCACATGGTAATTCACGGCCCCCAAAACCCATCTGTGATCAATCCCTCGCTCCCTACACCCTTGAATTATTAGAAAGTTTCGTATTAATGAATTTGGTTCCCAATATGCCGTGAGAAGTTATATCTTATTGTTAAATAATTATGCGCTGTTCACAAAAATCTTCAGATGCTAGGTGGTTCATGGTGAATCTCCTAAAGTATATTAGCTCTTGACGTAATACTCTTTTGCCTCTTTGTTAACATCCTTTACCACCAGTAGATTGTGTACGCTACCTTTGACTACATTTGGACACCAGACTTACTTGCAAATCGCACACAATAATTAAAAGACAGGAACTAAACAGACGATTTGGACAACTTTACGGACTGCGAAGAGATCTCACTTGTCTACCGAAAACAAACTAACAATATACAAGCTACTACTAAAGCCGATATGTACATACGGAATAGAAGTGTGGAGTACAGCAAAACCTTCGAACATCAGACGCATCCAGACCTTCCAATCCAATGTCCTGCGCACCATAGTAGATGCTTCATATTATGCTACAAACCAGACCCTCCATAAAGGTTTTAATATCCAATTTGTAGAGGACCTAATTCCCTTAAGATTCAGAATATTCCACAGGAGGCTTAATAGACAATGGCCCAGAGATCTCCTATAGAAGTGTAAAGTGAAGTGATAGCAGTGGCTAATTTCTTATCAAGTGCCATTCCTCCTTAGCTCTTGATACCTATAATAAATAGTATAATAACACACACACACTCACACATATTATTTTCGAGCACTGGTGAGAGTGTGGGATAAGGCACAGTTGCATCTACTGCTAACTCCAGTTAGCTAAAAGTAACGTAGTTCAGGAGTTCACAACCAGAGCGCACTAGAATGGTTCTGCTTATGCATCAGCGACAATCTAACGAGTATGTACCTTTGACAGCCCCTTCGGATTACCAACGATTTCATATCACTCAACTCCAGGCCACAAGCAGGCTGACAGGGTGAAATGACTACAAACACCCGGGTGCAGTGTGCCCTGTCAGTCTACTGGAGACAACTAATTCCAGGCCCTCCTTGGTTAACGGGGGTGTATACGTTGAATTGATCATTCACTACCTAAAAACCTGATCACGAATCCCTTGAGTCTCGCCGAGAGGTGGCTAAAGATCTCAGAGGTCTATAATGCCAACCGAAAAATATATAAAATACATTTAGTAGAAATACATTACAAAGAATGGCTGGATAGAAAAGAAAAAAGGATAGATGAACATTTGAGGAAATTTGGCGAAATTGACGCCACGAGAATAAACTCATAAGCTGCTAACAAGACAACATTATTCAATCTTAGATATTGATCCAACTGAATAAAAATAATACTCCTTCATTTTCGTATAGCACATACAGTATATCAAACATGTCTACTACATTTTTTTAATGACACTGTTATGAGTAAGATGTTAACAGATTTCTCTTTAGGAAAATCAGCTAGTGAGGTTCTACTCATGACACGATTTTCGAAGCATTTATTCAAATGTCCAACGATCAGATCTAGTAGATGACGAAACTGATGTCCGTTAAAAATTAAATATATAACTATATATATATATATATATATATATAATTATATATATATATATATATATATATATATATATATATAAGTTCGAGCGGTAGCAATTTTTGTGTTATCCTTACCAAAATTCATATATAATCGTTTTAAGTAAAAAGAAAGATCAAATTCGTTAATAGGTGAAATTGGACCAGGGTGAGGGGGGGGGGTTAGCGGGGGGACTTTTTAAAATTCGAAATATTATGAGCCCTATTGAAAATGTGTATAGAATCTATATTATTGAAAATGTAATATTTACATACATGTTATAAATGTTATTATATACATGTATTCTCCAACTTCAATATTAACTGAGGTATTTGTATTTTTTAGTTTTTAGCTTTCAGTAAACCTCCAGTTGTACTCATGCCACTAACCAATACTATTTATATAATGAAACGCATTATTTGAAACTTAAATACCTAATACTGTTCTCATCGCAACTTTAATTTTTATGATAAATGGAAATACGTGGAGTACATTAGAAATCACCACAGTTAGTGCAGCACCCGCGTGATGAAGTTTTATCATTTATTAGAATTAATCACACTATTTTA
>CM032231.1:72722500-72777500 GCA_019009955.1 Riptortus pedestris
TATTTAATTAAGGATAGTTATACATTATTAACATTCTATAAATTTAAATTTAGAAATTATATTACATTATTTAAATATAGAAGATCTATCAACCACTCAAAAAAGAAATTGATAAAAACTGACAACACATGTGGAACCAAACCCAGAACAATAAACTAAAAACTATTAAAACCACCATCCGTCCATGGAAATATTCGACAAGAGGCAACAGAAGAGATGAAGTTGTATTAGGAAGACTCCGAATAGGACAAACAAGATTTACGCATGGTTATCTTATGACAAAAGATCAACCCCCGATTTGTGAGAATTGTAACACAGACTTGACTATCTACCACATATTAATGGAATGTCATAAGTATACAGATATTAGAAACAAATTCAATATTTCCAATGATATAGAAGTGGCCCTTGGAGATGACCGAAAGAACTTGATAAATTTTTTAATCTTGTGAAAAATACGAATTTATACAAAGAAATTTAAAGTACAATTTTTTGTATCCTCGTTTATATTGTTAAAATGGCGATATGGATGAGGATACAAAAATGTGAATTATAGATATTACAGGGCTTATGATAACCTGGTAGTTTTTTGCCCTAAAACCTTACGAATCAAACAAACAAATGTAGAAAAGGAAAATTTAATACAGTATAAAAATTGTTTATAACATTAAAAATAATTTATGTTTATATGGTTTTTTACTTCGCACAGACAGAAACCTACTTTACTTCGTACAGAATTTTACTTGGTGTTCGCTACGGATCTGCCCGTTGCAATTTCTACAGTAAACCGATGTTCAGTAGTTTTTAATTGCACAAAAAGCAATATTTCTGCATAGTGCTTCTGTTTCCCCTTCTCTTTTGCCAAGCAACAATTTGACGTCTTCTCTCAATGATTTTGGTAGTGTAGGGATTCGCAATCGTTGAATTTGCCATGTTCTTCTGAGAATTTCCACCTTTTGTGTCATTATAATTGAGAATGACCATTGGCTTTCCAGTTTTGGAATCTATATAAATTTCATCGTGGACAGAAAGAACGGTGACCATCTTATTAGCTTTAGGTTTATAGCTTACAATAGACATGATATCATCGAAAAGAAAGAATGCAGAGTCTATTTTTACGTCGATCTTTTATTATGTCAAGTTTATCAGAAGGATCTATATTTACAGAATCAATGTTTTTCTCTTTAATTGTCTCTTCTTTCCAAGATTTAATTTTACTTACTGTATTGTCTTCAATACTCTAGATTTTAGAGTACTAGAAGTTCCCCCGCTATAGATTTTCACCTCTATATATATATATATATATATATATATATATATATATATATATATATATACACATATAGTATCTTCACAATTTTCCTTATCGTCATTTACATCGTATAAACCCTTCCAAATCCCTTCTTCATCACTAGTTACTTTATCCATTATTCTGAAATAAATAAATAAATACTGGGATAACCAAGCTAGAGTCAATTTGGCGTTTATAGATAGAATGCATATTTTACCAATCATGCAACAAATAAATCACAGCTAATAGTATCATTATGCCAAGCATGCGTCATTTTAACGTAGCAGGTTTTATTGTAATCCTTGGTATTCTTGAAAAAATTAAGTTAACTGTCCAGTTTCTTACTAGATCGGAAAGGTACCGACTGAAGAAGATTAGGACGGAACGGGTCAAGAGGTTTTTACCTGCAAGTGTTAGAGAGTTACTTCTGTTATTCCGAAAAGTGTGGGTCAGGGTGACGCACACTGCGAATCCAGGGTTACATAAACAAAATGTTTCGATGCTCTTCAATTAATATTATTGCAGTTGGATGTAATATACATTACCTCCAATAAATCGGGCCAAAAACTTTGTAGTGCATAATTTTTAGATCTATTTTTGTAAATTAAAAATGGTATAAACTTTTTTGTATCTGTAATAGGTACGAAAAAAATTGAAATTTTCAATTCCTACTCCCTCTAAACGCACTTCCCTTTCAGTCGATTTTACCAAAAGGGAGGTTTACAATTAGACTGTTCAGCAGTCTTAAATATGAAATTTCAATACCCTAAGGTTAGTCGTTTTAATATTATATAAGAAAAGTACAGAAGCCGTTCAATTATCGCTCAAAATGAGTTCGGGGAACGCTAAAACGTGAAATTCTGTGAAAATGCAATGTTAAGACAAAATAAATTTCCCTCTAACACTGGCATAAATAACAAAATGAGTAATAATTGCAATAAGAAGCAAGGGATCCTATAATCCCATGATTGCCATAAAGGGGACAAGCAAAGAGGTTGGAGCACCCTTTCTAGAGGAGTTTTCGCCCACTCAAATAGAATTTTAAAATGCAATGTCAATGAATTGCCAAATGAATAATTTAGCGAAAACCCGGTCCCCTAAATTGGGATTCACTCCTTTACACTGTTAAGGAAGAATACTCCACTGGTTTTCTTTGCTGCTAGAATCCTAGCATATTCCAAGATTTGAACGAAGGTAGCGTGCGTTGTCCGAACGATGGTGCTTCCCCGGAGAGAACTGATGGGCATCCTCAACACTCCTTGATGGATTACGCACTGTTAATTTCGTCGGTCCATCAGGGCTTTCACAGGTTCCTTGTGTTGACATAACTGGTTATCTATCCTTTCAATTAACTGTAGGAAGAGTAGCAGACCATTTTAGCAGATTTCCCTTAAGGGAAATCAGCTATTGAGGTTGCACTCATGACGGAATTTCCGAAATTTTTCTTCAAATGTCCATTGATCCTACCTAGTAGATGACGAAAATGAGGTCCGTTCAAAACTGTATATATATATTTGTCTGTTACAGCTCTAGCGGTCGCAATTTTTGTTTGATCGTTACCAAACTCGATATTTAGTCGTTTTATGTAAAAAGAAAGATCAAGTTCGTTATCGCCTGAAATCGGACCAGTGGGTCTAAACCCCCCCTGTTTAGAGGGGAGGATTTTCGAAAATTCGAAATATATCCGTTACTATACGTCGGATCGAAAAATTACAGAATCAATCTTATTGCAAATTAAATTTACTATAAATATTGTTATATACATTTATTCTCTATCTTGAATATTAACCGAGATATTTGCATTTCTATTAAATCTGGGCGCCTAACGGACGAGAGTTACTTTCCCGCCAAAAGCTAGTTCGGCCGTTTCTTTGACTGGCTCGGCTCTCGTGAAATTTCTCTATTGTAAAACTTCACGTGGGAAATCTCCTTAGTTTACGCAGCCCCTGCGTGACAGACTTTTGCTTATCAATGGCATATCTTTGTATAAAGGCAGCAAGACTATATCAGCTGTTGTAAAATCGAAATTCCTGCAATTTTGTTTACCTTCAAGAGTTTTTTCACGGCATTCTGACTGACCACGGGGAACCCTAACACAAGAAAGGATTGAAACAAATATATGGGGCATTTAAGTTCATTTGCACCACTGGAATGACACATGGATAACTTCTTATCCCTATTATTTTCCATCTTCAGTTTCACGATTATTATTTAGACCCTAAGTTGTAAACTCCATTAGCACTATGCATGTGTGGTAATGTCGGAGTTTAAAAATTAAAAATATTGTTTGAATTCACATTGTGGCTTGATATCTGTCATTATTCAGATTACGCAGACTGGGAGGGGGGGTTACAGAGGGATGCACCTGCAACAATCGATTTCTCTGCACTTTTCCTGTTATTTTCATTGTTGAGAACAATAAAAGCTCTGTTAGAGTAATGGGAGAATGGAAACTTTGTTTATAATCTGTGTATCATAACTTTCATAATATATTTGGTTATTGAGGATATCTCATGAACAAGAATAGGAGTTTGTACACTTGAATGCGAATAATATAAAGGATCCTTTAGCATTTCAGCTCAATAAAGAACACAATTTCTTGAAAAAAAATTTAGTTGACTAAAAAGTTCATTATATATGTACGTACATAACGGAAGAAGTTTGAAAGTTATAATTATAATGTCTTTTCCTGAACTCCATTCTTTCAGACCCGATTTTAGCCATTATGGTAATCTATATATATAAAAAAATGAATGTTTGTCTGAGTGGGGGTTGTAAGGAAGGTCTAAAATTAAAAATAGCGATATTTTGTTTCCTATTGGTTTTTCGGCAACTATGCACATAACAAAAGTTGTTTATTTTGTTATTTAAAGTAACTTTTGATAAATGCATTTTTTTCGTATAACGAAGTATAAACGAGGTATACACGAAAAACTATAGAAGGGGTCAACAATGTTATAGGACACAAAAGACTAAATCGAAATCAAAGGAACTCCGTATTTTTGACTATAAGCTGTATTTAGGAATTGACTATAACATTTTTAGGAACGAACAGGAGTGGGGGTTGTTTGGGAGGCATGAAATGAAAAATCGTCATATTTCGTTTCCTATTGTTTTTTTGGCGAACGTGCACATGGCAAAATATGTTTAATTTGATATTTAGAGTTACTTTTATTATATACATCATTATCATAATTTAGTATTTTAGTTGGTGGCGTAGGAACGCGCTCAGGGTACAGCTAGTGCTTAAATAAAATTTGAGCCTACTAGACCATGGATTGTGACTGTTCCGTTTGCTATCATCTCAAAGAGTGTACTACGGGTTGAATATTAAATTGATAAAAGACTTGTTGATAAGTGTTATCTCTAGAATTGTACTCAGGACCTGCGCCAATAACATTGTAGCTCTGAATGCCTCATACCCATAGCACCTGCGACTGTTGATCTTTCCTCTGTAGTACAGCCGTGCTCTCCCCACTGAGATAACTGTTTTAATTGACTAAATAGTAAATTCCGTTCCGTTATTTGCTCCAACAACGTTCCTTCCCGTCTTGTTAAGTTGCGATACCACTTGAAATCCTGTAAGCAGATGTACAAGCTATTCTCAGCCTCTTAGGATGATTTAATAAGACCGTAAGTAATGCTAATTTCTTATTACATTTAACAGGCGGGGGCCTTAACGTCACTTGAAAATCCCCCTAAAGTTTGGGGGCTTATTCTTCAGGCTAAAATAAACAAGGAAGTTTCTGAAGGGAATCCAGCATTGTTCAAAGTTCCCCTGCTATCGCTTTATTAAGTTTGAGCTCAACAGTTCAATCTTCAACGTTAGCAGTAAAAAATGTGAAAGTAGAAGAATTGATTTTATTTAGACCTATAGGACTAAATAAGGGAAATTATTTATTTTTTTACCATTTGAACAGAAAAATTTATATGAATTAAATCCATGTATTTAGATTTATATTAGGCGTAAGTTTTCATGAACTTAGTTGTCTAAGAGTCAAGATTTCGATTACTTATTGGACAATATGAATTTATCTGGAAAAGAAAGTCTAGTCACACCCTCACTGTAATGAGTTGGTTAAATGGTGATATTCTAGCGAGATTAAATTCCTAGTGGACTTTTTGAGAAATGGTCGTGGTAATTATGAAATTAGATACCTTTTGGTATATTTTACGGTATATACTTTTTTATGTGAACAACCGCAGTGCCATATTTTCATTTATATTAAAGGAACACGAACTATGGTCTTTAGCGTGGAAATATTCGTCTAAAATTTGTAAGAATCTCCTGGTAACATTAAATATTTAATCAAATTTAAAATTCCTCAGAAGTCCAGAAGTGTATCAGTAATAAATAAAATACATAATATTTGTAGTTCTTTGTTCATTAATTAAAGAAAGAATCAAGACGGAAAATTTATTCCAATATAACAAACTTTGAGAAGTAATTTTATATGCAATATTCTTAGCAAAGGAATTGAGTACAGATAGAATATCAACAGAACATCCTGAAACCACGATCGACGAGCCAAGATTACAATTTGTGACAAACCCCTTTTTTTTCTTTTCTTTTTTTTTTTTTTATCTGAGACCCAGGTAATATGGATGTAGAATTGTTATAAAACGACAGGTATGGTCTGCCATGTGTGTTTGCCAGGTTTCTACTGAAACCTTTTGCTTCATTTTAAGTTGTTGTTGTGAGTAATAACGGGGTCTAATAGAACAAGGGTATAGGTTAGCCGGGGTGGTTTACGTTCATCTGTGGTTAAAACGTAATCCTTTTTGTTTGTCCTTTATACTTTAGCGGTACCACAATTTAGCAATGACGTACAAGAGGCCGAATGAGTTTAAGATTTTTTTTTTATCCCAAAACTCTTGCCAAGTATTATGAATAGAGAAATGGCTCAAAGCCAAACTTTTTTTCGAAAAATGAAATATTTTTAATTGGAATTTAAGAAATACATTTTTATGCAGCATGTGAGTTATCCTTGCATAATATTGGTTGCATTGTATTTTAATGTTTTTTGTGTAGTATTTAATGACAAAAATATTTATTTAAACAATCCTGAAATATTATAACGAGGGAAAAGTTATCCTCCCTTTCCAGCTATAAACCTGGCAGAAAAGAATTGTTTTAGAAAGTGGCCAAAAGATGATATCATTTCGGAGGTGGTATACGTAGTAGGTGGTAGTTGGTTTAAGTCAGAATCCCAGAAACTATTGTCATTAAATCTTTCAAAAAAATCATTTCGTTAAAAGGATAAGTAAATAAATTGAATACCTTTAAAAATGTTTTTTTTATTCATTCTCTGTTAATTGATACAAAATTTAGAAAACCACATAAACTAGCAAAGAAAAAATGGTGCAACTCGCTTTCTCCAATTTATTCTTGAAGTTTTGTTACATTTGCCTAAATATGTAAAAAGTCCGTCACGCAGGGACTGCGTAAACTAAGCAGATTTCCCACGTAAAGTTTTACAATAGAGAAATCCACCTAATAACAACAGTAGTAGTAAGGAATCTCTAAACCTATTCACGAGGGACGAACAGTTACTGAAACGGCCCGCACTGAGAGTCCCGAACGTAGCCGACTCCTGCCGACCACACACCACATGCATACAAATGCAAATATCTCGGTTAATATTCAAGATACAGAATAATTATGTAGAACAATATTTATAGTAAAATTAATTTGCAATAAGTTTGATTCTATACAATTTTTCGATCCGACGTATAGTAACGGAGATATTTCGAATTTTCAAAATTTCTCCCCTCTAAACTCCCCCTTCCACTGGTCCGATTTCAGCCGTTAACGAACTTGATCTTTCTTTTTACATAAAACGACTAAATATCGAGTTTGGTAACGATCAAACAAAAATTGCGACCGCCGGTAACAGACATATATATATATATATATATATATATATATATATATATATATATACAGTTTTGAACGGACCTAATTTTCGTCATCGACAAGTTAGGATCGATGGCCATTTGAAGAAAAATGACAAACATTCCGTCATGAATACAACCTCAATAGCTGATTTCCCTTAGGGGAAATCTGCTAAAATAGGTCTACATTGTACCTAGCACAACTTGCAGGTTGGATGTGGTTGTTTCCAATAGACTGATTACCTAAATCACCTCTGGGGGTTGGTCTTTGAGCTCCTTTGTAGGCGGAATCTAGATTGGGCAAAGTTTTCACTGAGCCTGGGGTGACGTGATGTCAGACCTACCGGAGACAGCTGACAGTAAGTAGCTCATTCTGGAAGTGAACTTGTCTGTAGCTATCCCCACTTGGCCAGGATCTTATCTTTATTTCACGAGAGCCGAACAGTTACGGAGACCGCCGAACTAGCTTTCCATTCCCCAATAGAACCGATCTCATCTCGTATGTTAACACACTTAATACAAATGCAAATATCTCGGTTAATATTCAAAATAGAGAATAAATACATACAACAATATTTATAGTAAATTTAGTATGTAATAAGATTGGATCTATACAATTTTTCGATCCGACGTATAGTAACGGAGATATTTCGAATTTTCGAAAATCCCCCTCTAAACCCTCCTACCACTGGTCCAATTTCAGCCATTAACGATCTTGAACTTTCTTATTGCATGAAACGATTAAATATCGAGTTTGGTAACGATCAAACAAAAATTGCGACCGCTAGAGAGTTAACAGACAAATATATATAATTTTGAACAGACCTCATTTTCGTCATCTCTAACTCAATAGTTGATTTCTCTTGAGGGAAATTTGCTAAAAAAAATAAATGATTAAAGTGTAATTATAATAGTTCAAATCTACATTTAGGCTGAATCTACAATGGAGAAAATAACCTAGTTGCGCCGATTCTTCCCAAGACTACTCAGAATAATTGGCAACAAATATATCTTAAAAGAAAAGCCACTTAGGTAATTTGCCTCTCTCTTATCTACCATTCACCGCTGCACATTTGCTAGTTTTTAAGATGAATATTATCCCAAGATCTCTATGTGCATTTGCTTTTCATTAATGCCTTCGTCTAAAGCAAATATTTGTATTTAATTAGTGCTAAACGGCATGTTTATTTTGTTCGCCCCAATAATTGAGTTAATACAATTTATTCTCCGTGCAATTTATTTCCTGTTTACTTTCCAAGTAATTCATCCGAACACTTTATACTCATGCTCAATCTAGTTTATTTTTCCTTTTATACAAATGGTATTTTTATTTGAAATATTAAACTCTATAAAAGAATAATACAGAAACGGTTAAAGGAGCGTTGTGCACTTATATATTAAAATAAAATTGTTTAAATAGATCTATGGGTGTTTAATTATCATATATTTGAGTAGTGAGCTCTTAATAAAAATAAAAGTACCTCCGTCGTACAAACTAACAGACTCCATTCTTTTTTAAACCATCCTTTCATTGGCCAAATTTGTTGTTTAACATTCCTAAATCTAAAAATTCCAGGACATTTTGTATTCCGAGTTTCAGGAACAATAGTGTAAAACGCACACGTGTGCATACCCAATACAATGTATATGTATATGTATGTCTATTTTTTGTTCATCTCATAGTAATCCTATGAGGAGTTATTTATTTGAATACATGTTCCATTGCTACATAACTTATTATATGTATGATTATGTTTAAATAAATTTTTATTTTACAATATATACACGTCAATCAACTATCTACCTGAATATAATATTAAAAATATAATAATGAAATAAAATATTCATATAAGTAAGATAATTACTAATGAAATTAATAAATGAAATCAAAAAATAAATAAAATAAGAACAAAAAAAACACAAATCAAAGTTAAACTCAACCAATGTTTAATTTGCAAGTCTATGTAAGGTAAATTTATTGAGTTATAATTCCCATTCCTCACAATGACTTTACATTCTTATGTATTTTTGCTACATCTATCACTTTTTGCTATTTTTGCTATATCTATATACTTTTGATAAATTTTATTATTGTAATTGTTAAATTGAATATGAGGTGGTTCTGACCCGTCACCTTTTAAAATTATGTTCATTATTAAATTTGATCTATTTTGATTAAATGTTGAACACTCATAGAGTATATGTAAATATATATTTATGCATTTATCTAAATATGCAATTATGGTCTTGTAATCAAGGAGCATGAAAACCCAAAATAATATTAGCCCTTGGAATAGGTATTTTCATTCTAAAGAATAGTCTCCGAAATGCTCAATAAAATCTTCAATAAACAGACAAATTCATTGACAAATAATTATTATGTTCATTTCCAACCGAGTTAATATCACTGGTTACCACGTTTGGTACGCTGGCTGGAAATATTTGTATAAATCTCTTGTTCTCATTTCAGGAGGGAAGGATTAATACCAAATGCTACATTTCTGCCATACTTCGGCAATTTATTTTATGGGAAAAAAATCTCAGAATACATCGTCCATATATAAAAAGCGAACAAAAATGTTTAGAATTATTATTTACTGTTTAAAGTAAAGCAACTCGAACATATATGAATATATTTTTTGCTTGTGTGAAGGTGTTACCAGTTATTAACTGGTAAGCCAATGCATAAACTTGAAACGAATGTCAACCGATCGATTGGTGAATGATACTTTCTTCATGATACTGCCCAAAGATATAGGCATAAATATCCTGGAACTCTGGGAAAGAGTTATTTGACTTTTATGCTTACTATTACTAGCTGGAATATTCTGCAAGCTTTCAGCCAATGAAAAACGACCTCGTGAATGTAAAAAGTGTTTCCGATTTCAAAAAAGCTTTGGAAAAAGATCGCACATCAGATACTCTTTTTTTACGAGGTACTTGGTTTCTAAGGGCTATTTACGCTTTATCGGAGAGTGACCGGAAACAGGCGTGTCTTGTAGAATAGGCTATTAAGAAATTTTTCCATTGCACCTGGTACTAAAATTGCCATAACCATGGATGAGTATTCTGCATTTACGATCCTCCTAAGTCATAAAATGAAGTCCAATTTATTTGCACCTTAGATATACGTGATCCATTTCCGAGAGGAAATTTGCCACTCTTTTTTTAACGACTAAGACCATTTTAAAAGGGGGAATAAAATATTTAATGGATTTGGACTTAGACAATTAATTTTGTCAACTTGGAGTGAGAGTTATAAAAAACACTCCGTCATTTGAACTTTCATCGTGCAGTTTTACTATATTAGATTAATGCCTGCGCAGGTTCAATCTTTAGTAATCACATAGTGATAACAACATATTTGTATGGATAGTGTTTGGTAAATCCACAGACAAAAGTCCGACACGTAGGCATAAACTAAGCAAATTTCCCGTTTGGAGTTTAACAATAGATAAATCTACATACTGCTACCACAACAGCACGACGATAATACGAAACCTTCCAACGGAAAGCGCCTGAAATATAAACAAACAGGTCTGCCAACTCCTTATCGGAAAGAAAAACAATTACTGAAATATATCTGAATATAACCTAATAATTTTAATGTAAACTATTTATTATATCTAGTACTGTAAATTAATAATGAATCAGAATAATTTTTTCTCAAATATTAATAGTCCAAGAACTTAAGACGAGGAGGTGGAATCAACTGTACATGTTTGCATTTATCTCGTATAATAAAGGTCTCTAGAAAACAAATACGTGACGCGCGTCAGAAACCTTCTTAGTTAACGCAGCCCCTGCGTGACGTAATTTTATTTTAGGAAGAATCTTGATTTCACCCTTTCATCGAAAGCGTTTGCCACCTGGCCAGTCGTTCCTGATCAGTCAGGAATGACCTCATCTACATAACGACATACGTATTTTTCAGTAGTTTCATGTACACTAACGGAACCAGCTCACTACCTGATATTCAAAAATATTTTTTTTTTCACTTTTTAGTTGTATCAACCCTCTTCACTCACAAAAACACGTACTTTTTAGTCCGATTAAGGTTAGAGTCAAATTTAGTTTGTAGATTCTCTATGATGAATATATTAATGCAAAATTTGGCAATAATGGATTGATAAACACGTTAGCTAGAACTAAGACAACAATTTAAATTGATTTCTTTGATCGGATCAATTTTTTTCATTTCCTGATATGATCTGTTTTTTTTATTTAAAGATAGTTCTTGATAAGAAAAGCGTATTCTCTTTTCATTATTCACGTTCTGATGGATGAGTACGTTTTGTCCAATGTACATGAGTAACATATTCCAACAGATTTTCGTGCAATGTTGATAAAATCGATCTAATATTTTAATCGTTGTACAGCGCTTCCTTCTATTCAGTTAAAAATTATATGCCTTAGAAATTAGGGATTTTTTTTAATCTTTGGAACGAAAATTACTATTAAGACTTTCTATTATTGGCGAGAAATTGCCATCGTTAAATGTCTTGTTATAGTAAACTACGTTTATATAGTTTATAACAATTAAGTATTTAGTCATTAATAACTAGTAATTAGCTCGGAATAATGATCGAAGTCAGCTTCAAAAGAAAGTCCATCCACATAGATAGATTGTGCTATTAGCCAACAGCGACTATCATTTTTGTATTATTTTATTATTATTATTATTAATACTTAGCTATCTCTTGGAAAATAAACTGATCGAGTTTCACCCTTTGTTTGCATATCAGACGGTTTACACACACACACACACACACACACACACATATATATATATATATATATATATATATATATATATATATATATATATATATATAAAATTGTAACCTCTGTCTGTACATTGATTTTTTTCGCGAAATTTCACGATAACTTTTCGTTTCACATGTCATAGACACCATAACTGCATTTTGTTTCTTTGGTGTCTGTTTGTTTGTTTGTTTGTTTATTTGTTTGTTTGTTTGTTTGTTACCTTTTCACGCAAAAACGGCTGAACCGAATTTTATGAAACTTGGTATGTATATTACTACTAACCCAACTTAGACTTTAGGCTATATTAATATCCTCTGAGACGAACAGGAGTGGGGGTTATAAGGGAAGCCAGAAATTAAAAATAGCGATATTTCGATTCCTATTGGTTTTTCGGCAAATATGCACATAACAAAAGTTGTTTATTTTGTTATTTAGAGTAACTTTTGTTATATACACTTTCGTCGTACACCGAGTTATAAACGAGATATATGCTAAAACCTATAGAGGAAGTGAACTTTTTTATATGGCACAAAAGAATCAACCAAACTAAATAAAACTCGGTATGCGTATTAGCACTAACGTTTTCATTATAACAAGCCATGCCAACATTTCTAGGAACGGGCAGGAGTGGGGGTTATAAGGGAAGCCAGAAATTAAAAATAGAGATATTTCGTTTCTTAGGGGTTTGTCGGCATATATGAACATAACAAAAGTTGTTTATTGTGTAATTTAGAGTAACTTTGGTTATATCCACTTTTGCCGTATACGGAAGTACAAATGAGTTATACTCTAAAAACTATAGCGGGAGTCCACAATTTTATTTGGCACAAAAGACTCAACCGAACTAAACCAAACTCGGTATTTGAATTAGTACTAACGCCTTCCTTATAATAAGCCATACTAACATTTCTAGGGACGGGCAGGAGTGGGGGTTATATGGGAGGCCTGAAATTAAAAATAGCGATATTTCGTTTCCTATTGCTTTTTTAACAAATGTGCACATGACAAAAGTTATTCGTTTTGTTATTTAGAGTAACTTTTGTTATATGCACTTTTGCCATATACGGTATTATAAATGAGTTATACGCTAAAACCTATAGCGGGAGTCCACAATTTTATTAGGCACAAAAGACTCAACCGAACTAAATCAAAATCGGTATTTGAATTAGCACTAACGCCTTCCTTATAATAAGCCATACTATTTCTAGGGACGGGCAGGAGTGGGAGTTTTAAGGGAGGCCTGAAATTAAAATAGTGATTTCCTATTGGGGTTTCGGCAAATATGCAAATAACAAAAGTTGTTTAATTTGTTATTTAGAGAAATTTTCTCAACACTTCTTTTCAATATTAACTACCAGGTACCTCAAATGAAAAAAATTATTCAAATGTATGTCAATATTTTCTCATTAATAATTCAAATCTATGCATAATGCACAGGAAACGGGAAATATGACAATATGCAGAACAGTGAAGTCTTGCATAAAAAAATAATTTTATTATTAACAAATCCACATAAACGACGGGTGTTAACCCTAAACACTGGGACGGGTAAATGTCATAATATTGTGCAAAGTAAAGCCTTGCCAAAAATATACCACCAACATTCAGCCACAAATGAATTCCCGAGCGAAGCCGGGTATCTCAGCTAGTATATATATATATATATATATATATATATATATATATATATATATATATTTATATGAACACCAAAAAAAAAAAACTTCAATAGTTTGATTAAATGTCCCATGCATGTTGTTATATACACATTTTCTCTAACTTGAATGTTAATAGAGATTTTTAGATTATTTTTAATTTTCAGCCTTCAGTTAACCCCTAATTTTGGACATCTCAGTTTAACAATAAGCGAATACATCATGAAACGTCTTATTCCAAGCTGAAATACCCAATATTCTTGTCAACAGACCTTTAGTAGTGTGATATATTAATATACGTTATGTGATGACGTCATCAATTAAGACTTTATTGACTGCCCACTATTACTTCTCTGATTTTTTTTATTAGGAAATATAGAATATAGGCTGATATGAGATCAGTATGGATCATGCCACCAAAAACTGATTAGCTAAACCATACGTGATGGATTTTAATATTCTAAGTACATCTGAGTTCTTGTTTTGTGATTCTTATTTTTTTTAATTTATTTATTTTGGCATAAATTCATGGGGTTGCAAGTGGTCTGGCAATTTTATTTTAGTATCGTTAGGTATTCTATTTATATAGTTTACAATACAATTTTGAATACTCTTATAATATAAGTACTATATAGCAATAAGCATGCAACAATATACAATAGTTGGGGAGGGGACAATTAAATGTAAAGGGACTGACAATAATACACTCTTAAAAGAAAATTGGTTATTTAGCTGTTCAATCCTAGTAATACTTAGCATATGTTCTAATGAAAGTTCGTCTCTGTTTTTAGCTATATATGATTGTAATATTGCTGTCAGTGATTTACAAGTGTAGGACAATGTATGATTACATGCTTCAGACTATTATCAATGTATTTTTTAAACCACTTACATATTTTTATGATTTGGGCTTTACCTGTACGAGATATTTTAATGTATCCGCTATTAGAGACTCGTAAGTTCGCTAGTGGTTCTTAACTTTTCCATGCTGACTTCAAAGGAAGGTAATTCGCTACATCAATTCTTGGAAAGTTACAGAATAGTCAATACAGGAGATTGTATTTTGAGTTAATTGCCCGGCCAATATCTCTGGAAATTAAATTATTTCTGGCTTTTACAATTAAATTATTTTTATTATTAAATAGTTTTTGAGGGTTAGATAGATTGGAAAAATATTCCTGTAAAACATTTTAAACTGCAAACATTTTAATTTGAGTAACCCAGTTAAATTCGTCTAGCAACCTAAGATCTCTGGATAAAGAGTTCTACTGCTTTATTGAATTGGTACTGATTATCGATCATATGTTTTTGTATATTGAAGATGTTTGTTATTATAATATAATGGTTTTAATTTCTACATTTTTGGTGACTTGTGACAAACAAGGACTTGACTTCTGAGGGTTTAGTACTAAGACATTTTGGGAACAATATGATTCTAACAGTTTCAGTTTCTGATGAGGACTTATCCATGAATCGATGAGAAGTACAATATCGTTTGCCAGGAGTAGCATACTTACCTCAATAATACAGTCGAATTTAATACCAGTTGAACAGTTGGAAGTGAAGAATTCGATAATATCGGCCATGAATATATTAGATAAGGTTGGGCATAAGATTTCTCCTTGCAAAAGACCAGAAGTTATATCTATTTCCTCAGATAGTTCATTACCGGTTTATTTATAATGAGTTCATCAATAATTTTTAGCAGATTTCCCTTAAGGGAAATCAGCTATTGAGGTCGTACTCATGACGCGATTTTCGAAACATTTCTTCAAATGTCCATCAATCCTACCCAGGAGATGATGAAAATGAGGTCCGTTCAAAATTATATATATATATATATATATATATATATATATATATATATATATATATATATATATGTCTGTTAACACTCTAGCGGTCGCAATTTTTGATTAATCGTCACCATACTCGGTATTTAATCGTTTGATGTAAAAAGAAAGATCAAGTTCGTTAATGGCTGAAATCGGACCAGTAGGAGGGAGGGGTTTAGAGGGCGATTTTCGTAAATTCAAAATATCTCCGTTATTATGCTTCGGATCGAAGAATTGTATAGAACCAATCTTATTGCAAATTATATACATATGTATATATTGTTAAATACATTTATTCTCATCTTGAATATTAACCGAGATATTTGCATTTTTATGAAGTCTGTGAGACATGTGGTCGGGTACAGTTCGGATTAGTTCGGCCATATCCGTCATTCCTCGGCTCAGGTTGTAGGCTTCTTCTAACCTTACCTGTCGTTTCTAACCTTACCTTACTTTGTCAGATTTATGCAAATACGTTCTGTTCATATGCCCCTGCGTGACGGACTTTTTCTATTTATTGTATTCTTACTTAAATTAATCATGATTTGTCTTGTGTTATTTAAGATTCCGCTGTTCATGCATTTTAATTCCCTTTATTTTTGTGTTTTTACTCATGGCAATTGCCTTTGCTGCGAAGCTCATACAATAATAAATAAATACTAATAAACGACTCTACGTAGAAATATGAGTTCGCCACTCTATCAAACCTACGACAATTTTCTTTCAGACAACAAAATCTGCTTGCTTTTAGAGCAGAAAGAGACTCATTTACATACTTAGTGCTACGTAAATTTATTCATGCAGATTGTCGGCGAAGCTCTAATGAGATTATAATTCCCAGATAGGGCGAAATTAAGATTAAGATAAAGAGTGAGGGAGGTGAAGGAAAGTAATGTTTGTATTAAAAGGATGGCAGCATTCTTGGAATAATGGCTAAAATTAGATATCTTTATTATATTTTCTAGTTAAAGAGAAAGGATTTGTTCTAAAATAGGAAATTAATATTTTAATAGTGATTTGTCATAAAACCTTTATTTCCAAGGATCATTTAATTTACGCTATAAATATTATTCACAACCACTATATTTTTACTTTCTCCTGAAAAATATACCTCAAACAGTATATTGAAAATATTTTCTTACGGGATATGAGCAGGAGATCAAAATATATCTCGTTCAACTTCAAGCTGTATTAATTAAACGGTTTCACATTATTTTGACGAATCGTCAGTAACTGTAAACATGTTGTACTTATATGTGTTCTATCTTATTATTGACATGCCACCATAAAACAGTCACTAAAAAGTTATAAAAGATGTTTGAAAATTATTTTAAATGTTACAATAAATGTATACATACTATTAATAGAGAGCCTGAAACTGGGTTTCTTTAGGTTTTAGCAAATTTCCCTGAAGGGAAATCAGCTATTGAGGTCGTAATCATGACGCGATTTTCGAAAAATTTCTTCAAATGTCCATCGATCCTACCCAGGAGATTACGAAAATGAGTTCCGTTCCAAATTATATATATATATATATATATATATATATATATATATATATATTTGTCTGTTAACGCTCTAGCGGTCGCAATTTTTGTTTGATCGTTACCAAACTTGATATTTAAAAGTTTTATGCAAAAAGACAGATCAAGTTTGTTAATGACTGAAATCGGACGATTGGGAGGGGGGGGGGTTAAGGGGTGGGAATTATCGAAATATCTCCGTTACCATACGTCCGATCAGAAAATTGTATAGAACCAATCTTATTGTAAATTAAATGTACTATAAATATTGCTCTATAAATTTATTCTCTATCTTGAATATTAACCGAGATATTTGCATTTTCATTAATTGTGGGCCAATAACGGATGGCTAGTTTCCCGCCAAAAGCAAGTTCATGGTCTTTTGCCGTAACTGTTTTGCTCTCGTATGGAGATTTCTCTATTGTATAACTTCACGTGGGAAATCTGCTTAGTTTACGCAGCCCCTGTGTGACGGACTTTTTAATTATAATAGTTGATTGATAGTAGTTGTACCCAATATAAATTAAATGTAATAAAAATACCATGGCAAATAAACGTATAAATATATATATATATATATATATATATATATATATATATATATATATATATATGGTGTTATTATTCTTTTTGGAGGAGTTTTGGTCAATGTCGGTGAAAAAATCTTAGCTTATGCTGATATTTCGAGAATCTTTATTTTCTCTTCTTCAGGGCTGTAAAATTACAGGTACTACTTTATAATATTGCACATTGTTATTAAATTAGAGTGTAACAGGGGGTGTTTATGCTATTATTACTTACCAAGACTAAAATTACATTAAAAACTACTGCACATAACTATTGCACTTAGGACTAGGGTTACAATAACCTCTCTGGTCTGTTTACACATAGCAGGGTAACAGCCTCATGTTTTGTATATCTGTAGTATATTTTCTTTTGTTTGTTGAACTATATTATAATTATTATACTGCAGTTGTTATATTATGTTAGAACTATTGTTATGTGTTATTACAATTATTTTTAATATTTTATTAAAGCTATTTTCATGTTGTACGAAAGCTATTGTGTTATTGCTATGTTATTTTGTTACAGCTGTTACTGTTATGTGTTATTACAATTATTGCTATATTCAGTTAAAGCTTTCACCAACATTGACCAAAACTCCAAAAAGAATAACACCATATATAAATATAATCTGGTCGAAAACATCAACACAATTATATATATAAAAGAACTATTAAGGTCTTATTATGTTTGGACACTTTGCTATTTCTATTGCTTCTCGGACTTTTCTTTCCTGGTAGTGGTTAACTTTCGCCAATACTTTTACTTCATCGAACTTTATCTGGTGGTTCGTTTCCCAAAAATGTGCAGCTATTGCTGAGCCTTCTGTTCCTGTGGTACAGAATTCACAGGCCAGGCTGGCAGGTTGATAAGCACTAGGGTGGCAGAACATATAAAGAGTGTGAAAAAATTTCGGGCAGAAGACTCAGCATTAGCTGAACATTTTTGGGGAACGAACCACCAGATAAAGTTCGATGAAGTAAAATTATTGGCGAAAGTTAACCATTACCAGGAAAGAATAGACCGAGAAGCAATAGAAATAGCAAAGTGTCCAAACAACATAAACAGTGAAGATGGCTACAGACTGAGTAAGCTTGGGAAACCAGTAATTAGACCAAGGAAGAATCGCCCGACTAACAAAACAGAAGTCACTAGAGGGTCGGCACCGGACCAAGTATCCGAAGACACCACCTGGAAGGGTTAACTCCGCCCAAAACGACCGGACAAGACACTGATATATACCAGAGAAGGAATAGAACTTTTCAGTCTCAGAGAAAGCCCTGAGGAAGCTAGTAGCACGTCTAGCGAAACGTCAGATAACAACATGAAGACTTGGTCAATACCCGAAGACCTTAATAGTTCTAATGACAAGGACCTTGGACGTCTAAGAGTACACACAAACACACACACATATATATATATATATATATATATATATACATATATATATATATATATATGTATGTATATAAAAGTTTTATTTTCTTGATTTTTAGAAGAAGAAACGGAATCATGAGATCTTGATATGCGGATGTAATAAGGTCATCAATGTGAAATGTCAGTTAATTTAGAAGTTATATCAGAACCACGAATTAGTGAATTTTTACAAGTTTTCATTTTTTACAATTATTTAAATAGCTAAAGAATATAACGATTTTAAATTGTCTTAACGATTCAATTACTAATTTCATCACGTGATTAAACATGTCATTGAACAAAACGTAAAGTCGCGGCTGGAAGCATACGACACGATAGTACATGCAAGTTTCCGCAAACTGCAAGGCATTGCGATTTGTCGCTAAAAAAAAAATAGGAGATAAGGTTCCGTGACCAGTACACATTAGCCGAGGACCACCGTCCGAATAATTTGAGAGCCTTGCTAAATGTGCTGGGTGAAATGATACTGCCATCTATCTCTGCGTTGCCTGCTAGGCCACCTTTAGCATTAACCCTTTCCTCAGCAGGCTAATTTGTCACCCCTGAGCTATGGCGATTACCAAGGCATAGGTATTCTTCTTCCTCGCCTCAATTTACATTTTAGGCTCTTCTGAAAGGACTAAACTCGGCTCAGCACAGGCAGAGTGGAGCTGGTGTACTCTCAGAACTAGTGTATTTACACACAGTGAAGCCGTTGACGAAGGTTCCGCGCAAGGTTATCTCCTTATGCACTTCTTATTCTGTAATACAGCAATTGAGGAGGTCTATGTAAAAAGTCCGTCACGTAGGGGCTGCGTAAACTAAGCAGATTTCCCAAGTGCGCCACGTATTTGCATTTATCTCAAACCTTAAAAGTTCAAAGAGAACAATATTTAGTATTTAAGCTTCAAATAAAGTGCTTCTTAACATAATAGAATATTGAAAATATGAGATGAGTAGGAGTGGGGCTTTACTGAAGACCGAAAACTAAAAAATGCAAATATCTCAGTAAATAATCAAGACAGTGAAAAAAATGCACATAACAACATTTATAAAACGTTACATTTGCAATAAGATTGGTTCTATACAATTTTTCGATCCGACGCAAAATAACGGAGATATTAAGAATTTTTGAAATTCTCCCCCTCTAAACCAATTTCAGCCATTAAGGGAAATCTGCTAAAAGGGCGTATGGTGGTATACGCCCTTTTTGCGGAGATGTCATTTTTAGATTCCTTGTGGTCTCTTTTATATCTGTAAGAAATTTCGTGTTTATATCTCTTTAATTCACCTTTTAACGCC
The DNA here is from genome assembly GCA_019009955.1 of Riptortus pedestris. Lineage (NCBI taxonomy): Eukaryota > Metazoa > Arthropoda > Insecta > Hemiptera > Alydidae > Riptortus > Riptortus pedestris. The sequence goes on from CM032231.1 coordinate 72,742,749, forward strand.
TCTTTGAATCAGCGGTGTGTAAATTGTGGGGTTGTATTTTGCTAGTTTTGTTTGTTGCTTTCCTTTTTTTAAAAAAAAGTAATTTGGAAGAAGTTATTAGTGATGAATGTATTTCCAAAACTTCAAAGAAAAAAAGGAAAAATGAATCTTTTCAAGATCGCAAAAACAATAAAAATAAACGATATTCGGGTCAATAGTTTACTTCAACAAAAAGTAGGATGAATAGTGAGAACTTTATCTCGATATTGAACTGTTGTAAACAAATCTGTCGAATTAAAGTTACTGCAAATGAGCAAGAGAATTTGTTTGATCATTTTTATGGTTGTGATAAAGTACAACAAGACACACTTCTTGCGGGATACCTTATAGTGCTTCCACTCACTGTGCACCAGCACAAAAACACGGAGACATAATGTGCAACTATTCAGTCAAATGTAGCGGAACTCCTATTAATGTTTGTCTGGTAGTAATTTCACTGAGAAAAGAGGATCCCATACAGTAACGTTTCTTATACAGTACTATTTTATTAAAAAAACTAACTTTCTACATAAAAATGTTTTGTTTTTTTGTTTTTTTTTATTTCTTATTCAATATTATCAGACCTTACGTGCAATGTCTATGCAATAAGCGCGTATGAAAACATATCTATGTAACATGGGTTTATGAAAAACATGACTGCCAGCAATCTCCCGAAAAAGGGCGTGTGTAAGGTAATATTTAAAAGGAGTTTATTTAACATTTTTAACGATTTTTTTTATTATTTCTGCATTAATTCGATCACCAAAAATTGAACTTAATTTCATTACTGGAAGTTCAAGTTGCACAAGTTTCAGGTTAAACGATATATACAAGTGAAATTTTGCACTCCCAATATCTCAATACTAGGTTTTCATTTATCAGCCCGTTTTACATAGACCTCCTCAATTACCTCATACTTCCCTTAAGGGAAATCAGCTATTGACGAACTCATGACGCGAATTTAATGAAAATGACTGTCATTAAAAGTGATTGACAAAATTTCTCATTACCGTTTGTATTTATTCACTTGATATTAACGGTGCGTTAAGTGTTACCAGTATGTAAGTTGTTGCAAAACTTCACGAGGGAAATGTGCTTAGTTTACGCAACTCCTGCGTGACGGACATTTTTTTTATTGTGCTAATCGGTCATATTGAGTATTGCCTATTTTCTGAATAAAATTAATTTCCTTTTCAAAGGCCTACAAATCTAATAATTCCAATTCAAATGATTTCTGACTAAAAAATATAAAACATATCTATAAGAATTGTACAATTGCCAGAGTATATTAAAAAATCATTACAAACACTTATGAGGAAGTTGCTTGTTAAAAGTGACTTTTAAAAAAATAAAATAGCTCACTGCCATGAATTAAATTAAAATATGCAGATAATATGCTTTAATGATAATCTTCTACTGCTAGAATTACATCGTAATGATACAAACACTAAATATTATTCATATACAAGATTCCGAATATGTCTAATAAATTACTTTGAATAAACTGAAAATAATTTTTAAAAAGTCAATTAAAAAAACAAACTCAGGTATACTACTATGTATTATTATTATTATTATTATTTATTAACGTCCACTTTTTGCAACGCAGGCTAATTGGGACGGGTTATCTACAGGTTACCACCCTTTTCTATTTAGCCAGGGTGGGATTTTAGGACGTTATTTAATGAATTTCGTCACTAAATAATTTCCTTTGCCCAGCGAGAATCGAACTCGCCACTCTAGGTTTGCCATGTGATATAAAGGTTAATGTGAGGCTTTAACTCGCATGGCTAACCTGAGCCCCATACTTTGTATTAAACAAACTATATCAAAAGAGTCAATAAAATCCCACAAGACATATTCATTGAAAAATAATTAGAAGTAAAATAGAAATTATACCTTTGCCCATAATTATTTAATTCTATTTGGGGGGTCATTCTATGTGAGCTGAACACACTTTGAATTAAAATTTTCCGGAACTTTGTACTTTCCGGAAATGTTTTTTGTTTTAAAAAACACAATGTCTTTTCAAAGCTGTAAACACAGTACTGTGCTCTAAACATTCCCGATATCACAACAAAACTGACTTGGTTGGCTTTACCACAAGCACACAGGTAATATCAAGGAACGAGCGACATATTTACTTAGTGTTTTGGTACCTTTTCTATTTATTTTTTTCATTTCTTTTTTGGTTCCTTTTCTATTTTTTGTGTTTTCTTTCTTTTTAGGTTCATTTTCTGTTTTTTGTGTGTTTCATTCTGTTTAGGTTCCTTTTCTGTTTTTGGTTTCCTGTTCTGTTTTGTTTCCATTTCTGTTTTTGTTTAATTTTGTTCATTTTTGTTTTGTTTTGTTTATTATGTTATAAAGCTTTTTTTTGAACAAAATCGCCACAGCTGTGAAGCTCCAATAAATAAATAAAATAATTCTGAAAAATGGCAACTACTAGAATCAAGTAGTGGAGAGGAAGGAAAATTACGTCAATCAAATTGACCAGACAAATCAAACACTGTTAGAAGTACAGTTAAAAGCCAACTTTCAATATTAGTGTCTCCGAAATCAATGGCCTGTTTGAAAGCATTAAGTTAGGAACCTCTCATTTGATTACGTTGATGTAACTTACTATCAGTGAGGTTGTTTGCATTGTTCCGTGGAGCGACTCTTGAATGTCGTAGGCAAGCGACCTCTCAAGTGGGGGGGGGGACGTAGGCACTTCAGGGAGAAAGTAAACAATCACTTATAGTTCAGGCCATTTACTCTCCAAACTGATAATTGACATAACTTAACTGACAAAATAAATTAAACTTTGCGTTTATTCAGTTTTCACCTTAATTGGATATGGTACATGACATTAATATAGCCTTCAAAATTATATCTAAAATTTTGGAAACAAATTTTTCCATTTTAATTGTCTGGAAGTACCATTAAAAAAAAAACAATAAATTTTGCGTTTGGAAATAGCAATGCGATGTAGTGTTTATTTATTGAAATTTAATAATAAATAATGAAAATACTAGTTTAAAACTCAAACTAATGTTTTACATTTTGGTAATAACATATGTTATGTATTTTACCAATAATTTGCATGTATAAAAATATACAATATTTATCAGTAATTTTTAGAGCAGTCTTTTAAAGAGATCTTCCGTTTTGAAATTTTCAACTACAACTAAAGTGCAAATCTTTACCCAATGTTGCCAAGTCAAATCGTAGACGTGTTTAATTAAAAATGATTTCTCTTGGAAATACAATAACTGAGAATGAGACCTTAAATAACTCTTTCGCATAACGGAAATCTATATTATGCCGAATTAAAAAGTGGTGATCGGACATATAATGACGAATTCATGTTTATAGTTATATTGTTAAGGAGGGTAGAAATTAATACGGAAATGGAAAGATATGGTTGAATTAAGAGCTTAATAATTCCACTATGTTCATTATATAAAAGTTATTATCTTGTTTGAACTGAACGCATATTAACAAATTTATCGAAAAAAAAAACGGAGATGAGGGCCGTTCAAATTTACACACACACACACACACACACACACACACACACACACACACTCACAATAGCTCACTATACGTCAGTATTTGCATCTGCGCACACAGTCAAGTAAAACCCCATTTGGCGTAATTCAAACCCTTACTTTCGGCCTCTCTGAAATTGGATAAGCTTCCAGGAGTCACGTGTTGAGCTGAATATTTAATAGTCAACAAATTAGTCCAAATTGTCTGGCATGAAAAAACTATTGGTGCTTAATACATTTGACCCATATTCGGGATAAATAGGTCTAAAAGTTTGGATAGTTTTGGGACTAGTGCTGAGTAAAATTGCTAGGTTTTCCCCTCCTAAGAGTCTTGTCCATTGAAAAAAAATATTCGAGTAGATTAGGAGAAGGCCAAGTAGAAGAACTGCTCAGTATTCTAGGAAGCTTGAGAAACAAATCAAAGACCACTTAGGGCCAGTAGGATCTGCCTTTAAGTGTTCTCTTCACTTTCACTCTGCAGACACACTATAGAGTTTTAGTCCATTCCAACCTTTCTAACAATAACTCAGTTTCTGAATTAAAAGAATTTTGAGTTCATGATGTAACATTAAGGAGCAGGAGCTCAGGTTAGCCATGTGACGAGTCTAATTCTCACTTGGGAAACCTTTAGGCGGTCTCGAGTTCCACCTGGGCAAAGAAGAATATATTCAGTGTCAGAAATCTATAGTCCCACCCAGGATAGAGAAGGGTGCTAGCCTGTAGATAACCCAACCCAATTAGCCATAGTCACACAAAGTAGATGTTTACAGACAACCCACACATTAAGGGCTGCTAAGCCCACTTAATTAAGTAAGGAGTGCTGTAGGCCAGTGGATTCTGTTACTAATATTGTTGCGAAAACTACGTATATGACAATTTAAACAGAGTTAATCACATATTTAAGAAGTACGAATTAGATGAAAGGAGCCGACCAATGGAAGGACCATTGACGCCGGAAGTTTCTCGACAACGCCGTCTAGCCCATTTTCGGCATCCACTTTGATCTTATCCGCCCGGTTATAAAAGGGACCCAGGTCACCACGATAGTTTAGTTTGTTCTCAGTTCTCTTCAAGAGAATAACAGTGCGTCCAGTGAACAATGTTTTTAGTTTCGGCACAGTGTTTTATGTAAAGATCAGTGCAGTGCCGTGTTTTTTGTGAAGACCAGTGCAGGGCTGTGTTCTTTGTGAACTTCAGGGATTGTGAGTTATTGGACTGTGCAATAAGAAGTGAAGTTATCAGTGTGTAATAGTTAAGAATAATTTACCAAGTGTGTTGTGCATTGTAAAATAAATTGTGCGGTGATAAAAATCTAAGGCTTGTGTGTTTAATTTTGCAACAGAAAGAACTCTAATAAATAACGTTTATTATTTTGTGTAATGAACTAGGCAATATATAAGCTACCACGAGTCCATTATTACTTTAATATCAAATTTCTTAGATTAACCATTGAGACTTTGAACACTAGTGTTAAGGCTTTATATTATCTCTCATAGTAAAATGGTGGCAACTTTTAGATGAGAGTGGAAAAGTAACATAATTTTTTCCTATTAATTGTAAAGAAAAAAAATCCAACACACATATTCCATATTCCATATCACTGTAATTATTCAACGCACTTAATTGAATAGCCTGCTCAATATAGGTCTCACCCCTCCCTTAAAGATTCTTATTTAGCGAAATTCTTAAACTAAAACCGCTTTCATCCCCGACAGAGAAATCCTTTCTCGAGACCGATAAGTAGGCACATAATCTTATCTATCTAGGATCAGCAGAAGAATCGATTGCCTCTCAGTCTAAAATCTATAACAGAATATATTGTAATATTAATTTTACAGAATAAATTTCGTCATCAAGTAATAATTATAATTTGCTATTCTTTTTAAAAGTACTTTATCACGGTGAAACTTATTTTCTTAGTTTGCAGCGTATTAATGAATTTCCTTTTTAAATTCAATTACCAGGGATTTCTGAACAGTTTTCCCCCATTTTAAAAAAAACATTTATATTTTTCTAGGGGGATTCTCGTATCCAAAGATTTTTTGGTAATTTAGCTTTACCATTTGAGATTAAAGGCAACGCTTTAACTCACATGGTTAACCCGAGCCCCAAAAATATCTAATAAAATGTTGTAAGATTATTCAATATATTTAATTGATATTGTGTGGTTCAAGTTGGCCTTGTGAGTTAAATCGTTGGCACTAATCTCTCATGGTACACCTAGAGTAGCGAGTTCGAATCCCGACTGGGCAAATAGGAATTTATTTAGTGACGAACTCATTAAATAAAATCCGTAGTCCCACCTGGCTAGAAAAGGGTAGTAACCTGTAGATAACCAGTCCCAATCTGCCATAGTAGAAAATAGTGGACGTTTATAAATAAATAATAAATATTGAGTTAATAAAAATTTAGAAAAATAAATTTAGATTTCTTCTCGTCGCATGACAATTTTTTCTAATGCCACTCATAATTAAAGATTAACCACATTTAGAAACAAAACCCTTGAGGTCCTCATGAACATAACGAAATAATAAATAGACGATATAATATTTATAAAAATGACGAATGTACGAATAAAATTAAAGAAAGAGGAAATAAGGGCAGAGGAAATTTCGTATAATTAGAAAAAGAAAACTAACACAATATCTAAGAAATCTAACTCATCCATTCATAATATTTCTTTCTATTTAGTTTTCAGGAAGAATTTTTAAAGAAAATAATGGAGAATGTCCAAAAGAACACAGAAGAGTTTTAGGAAATATTGACTTTGAGATATTTATAAACGGAGAGAATTTGTCATACTAGATAATCTTAAGTCTAGGGACCAAAAGGAGGGAAGGCCAACAAGTAAAGATAATATCAACAGCTAAAAATAAGTTATTTCTTTGAAATAAACTTAGATGAAACGATACGAATATAAATATCAATTAATACATCTATTCACAAAGTAAAAAGTAGTTATAAGTAGACAAAAAGAACTCGTTACTAAAGTTTTAATTATAACTCAATTATTTCTAAAGGAGTTGCGAAATCATTAGTAACCAGTAGCTTTGTATTCGTGTGAGTTGTCACTGTTACACGTGGTGTATGCCTACCACCTACTCATGGAGTAGCAACAGTACTGGGAGTAATGTTTATAGAAGAACATTTTTTTCACTTCCAAACTCGGAAAGAAATCTGTAAGCAGAAAGGTGTGGTAAGGATAGCATTTTAAGTCAGATACAGTTGCCCTAAGTGGTGTTTGATATGTTGCTCGGGCCTTGTAGAATATTGAGCAGCCACACCTTCACTTTGAAATGCAGTCTTTCTTTCGACATTTTCATATATGTAAACTTATGACAATTTTCGAGTGAAAGTAACAATATTCGTACACTTAGTCATGAATAGGCCCAAACTACTAAGCGTGATTATGCAACATTAAATAATTTGATAATTGGTGTTTATTTATCAATTGAGTTGAGGAAGTATGTTTTTAATAACTAATTGATGACGGAATTTGTACGATTCTAGAAATTCGAAATTAATCAACTACTGATAGTGTTCCAAATTAATATGTCAAATATTACACCATTAAATTTAATCATATTTCGTAATTTTACTAAGCCTTCTTTTAGAATAGAAGATGTCTATAATTTGTTTTGGTAACAATTATTTCTATATTGCAAAACATTTTGTTCACATTGTGAAATAGACGGAGTACTTGCTAGGAGTAATGTTGTAATAACCAGTCATATTTTAATTGGCTTCATAAAAATAAAGTCGGGTATTGTATTTAATGGATTCACTTGGAACAGAAAGAGTGGAGAAATATCTGAAATGTCAAAGAGTCAGTCTTGCTAAAAATTCATTGCTCTTCAAATGTTGTTTCATTTATTTTTTCATCACTTGCGTGTTAAGCAAGAGTTTTGCATTCTTTTATTTTTTTATTTATTTTTTCAGCGTTTAGTAATACACTTCTATTGATATCAAATTTTCACTTTGAGTAATTGATTCAATGAAGATCTCATGCCCATTTTACATTTTAATTCCTGTTAACGTAGGCTTCTAAGAAAAAAAAGTGTGTGACATGAGTTCACCTGAGAGTCATTCCAATTGTGCTTAGTTTACGCAGCCCCTGCATAATTATCAAGGATATTTATTATTACGCACAGACCATAAATAGATGCTACAAAGTCGAACATACTGAACATGTGATTTTATTAGTGGCTTCAAAAAAGTGATTTATTAAAGTTGTTTATCACCGTTAAAAGTATAAATCATTATCGGAAATATTTTTTCATAGAAATGGGTCGGAATAAAGATTTCCTTTATTAAGAACATTCCCCTCCTCCCCACCCCCAAATTTCTTCCAATTCAGGGCAATAGACCACGAAGAAAATGGTTACAATTTATAAATGATACAACCTCAAGTAACAGTGGTTTTATTCAGTTACATCCTATAAACCACTTTTTGGGATACTCCTAAGTGTTTTGAACTAATTGATTTTATATATTTTTTGAGGGTTTATATGGCTAAACATTGTGTGTGAGGTGCTCAAATTGTGAAACAATAAAACAAATAAAACTCCGTCACGCAGTGGCTGTGTAAACTAAGCAGAATTCCCACATGGTTTTACAATAGATAAATCTACAATGGCAACACTTAACACCACCGTGATTATCAAGTGAATAAATACAAATGGTAATGAGAAACCTATGAGTTAATTTTAATAACCTCCTACGGAATGCGTCTGAATTGTAAATATATAGGTCAGCCAACCAATCAGAGCGGAACAGATACAAATATTCCTCACCATAAAGAAAAACAATTACAGAAATATACGAAAATATATCATATTAATTTTATTGAAAACTATTTTCTATAGACAGTACTTTAATTTATAATGAATCAGAATAATTTTTATCTCAATGAGTCAAATTTTGGTAATCCAAAGACTTTTATCGGGGGGGGGGGGGAGGGTCAACAGAACGTATTTGTAAGTATCGTGTATAATAAAGGTCACTTGAAAACAATATTTGGTATTTAAGCTTCGAATAACGTTGTTTGCTGGTGGCTGAAAACTGAAAAATGTAAATATCTCGATAAATATTAAAGAAAGAGAATAAATGTGAATAACAATATGTATAGTAAATTTAGTTTTAATTAAGATCGATTTATACAGTTTTTCGGTCCGACGTATAGTAGCGGAGATATTTCGAATTTTCGAAATTCCCCTCTAAACCCCTTCAACTCCCACTTTTCAGATTTCAGCCATTAAAGAACTAGATCATTATTTTTTCATAAAACGATTCAATATCGAGTTTGGTAACGATCACACAAAAATTGCGACCGCTAGACCATTAACAGACAAACATATATATAATTTTAACCGGACCTCATTTTCGTCATCTCCTGGGTAGGATCGATGGACATTTGAAAAATGTTTTCGAAATCGTGTCATGAATACGATCTCAATAGCTGATTTTTCTTAAGGAAAATCACCTAATAAATAAAAATTGGTGAATTCGAAGAACATTCGAGGGAGATAAAGAAAGTGCAATGAATGGCTGAAATGAAGTAATGAAATTTGGTTTCCAGTTTAAGGTGTGCTTCTAGTTTGGTCCTTATATTTTAGAGCACTGGGTCTGGCGAAAAATATTGGACTTAACATGGAGTAGTGACCTAGATTTTTTGTGAATGGTTGCAGGCTGCCCTTGAAGTTGACTATTGAACCTCGCCCAATGAACAGAGTGGTTCTGAAAGTGAAACAATAGCACCAGCTGATAAGAACTTCTCAACTTAGCTTTCCCGCCGAAAAATGATAACGCAGGAGCAGTCATTAGCCTTTTAACCCTCCCCAGCGAATGTTATCGTGAAAGAGTTTCGCCTCTTTTAAAAAGTTTCCCCAAACGGAATTCCATAGACATTTAGTTGTACTGCTGTCATATTTTCTAGTTATTAATTCAATGGCGCCGTTTACGGAGCAGTTAGATCGAAGTATGCTTTTTATTTAGTCCAGTGTTTATACGCCTATTTTTTTGGAATGTCCCAACATTATGTACATTAGATTGACTTTAATGTGATCTTCATTGCTTACTTTAAAAATTATTAAAAACATTTGTGCTAGCTCCGCTTGCCCTCAATAACTGACATCGAGTGCTATGAAAAATATGCCAAGTTACTAATTGAAAGGAAATCACCTAAATTAATATATTGAACGAAGGCTAGAAAGCGATTTTATTTATTTAATAGTCTGTCTTGAATTCCATCTTATATATGAAAACGTTTCACCGTCTTCAGCCATATTATTACGAGTCTATATTACTACTTACTCATAACAATTCTCTCCACAGGTGAACTAGTTTTATTAACGGTGGCACAGTACGTCTGAAAATTTATTCAAATCATAGTATGAAATTACTGGTGAAGACGTCCCGAATTCTACTGAGGGTATTTTCTGACAAACTGACAGTTTAAAAAAATTAGGCACACGCCTTAAAAATTTAATGAGCGCGGGGTTGGTCGTAGAGTAAAATGTAAAAGCTCTCGTGCCACTTAGATGTGCTGTTTCAAGACCAGTAGTGGCAGACTAAATTTTATTTGGTAGAGCGGTTGCCGGGCTTCGAATTTCAAAACTATTAAAAAATAAATATATATTAGCAGCAACTGAAAAAAAATGATTAACTACACAATTAAAGCTCGGAATGATCTAAGCTTATCACTGGACCTTATTACGTTCTCTTGCGAAGTCGTTGTGGTGGCCTTGCTTCAACGAATTTCAGAAATTACATGAGCTCGAGACAAATAAATTTTATTAACATTTTTTCTTAACTCCCCCGCTTCCCACAACCCGCCGTGATAAACTGTATGCTAAGCTTGGAATAAAACACTTATGCCTTAATATTCAATACAGGTGAAATTAGTAGGGCTGGGAGTTTGCACAAGGCTGAAAACTAAAAATGCAAATATCTCTGTAAATATTTGAGTTAACGAAAAAGAAAAAAATGTGTACGTCCATAATAGTAGACAATTTCCAGCCAGATTATTTATAACAAATAAACATTTGTTATTACTCTCATAATAACAGAGAATTCGAATTTTAGTCCCCCGCCTCTACCCTAAACCCACCCAGTTGATATTTTATGAACCACTTTTTAGAAGCTTATATAACAAATACTGTTTTCATTGGACTTTCACAGTGTGAGGTACATGCAAATACGTTGTGTGGTATCGTCATAAATTATGATTTTACATTTTTCACTCGAAAGTGTTAATTTCATCTATTCCATATTCGATATTTAAACGTTCCATACAACACTTAAGTTCATAGTCGTTGTTGGCATATCATTTTTTTCCGTAGAACCACAATTGTAGTTGCGACTGTAATATTAAAAGAATTATCCGTAATTTCTTGTTTCCTGCCTTCAGAAAAACCCCACTTCTTCTAATGGAAAATCATTTAAAATGTGCTTATATTACACAGCTCCCGCGTAAATACCGTTTTTTAGGTAGCGAGATAAATTTAATCATTTATTTTGCTGTTTATAGTTAACTGGCAGTCGACAATTGTAATTACTATAGCTTACAAATGCATTACGTTCTACATCATATGAATAATAACTCAACTTACTTGTGATTGCTTTGTCAATAATAATAGTATTCCCGCTGGACATTTCGAATTATACAACAGCACTGTCAATCTAATTTAACTTGCCATTCGTGCTCACTGTTATCGTCTGTTAATGTTGTTGCAAAATCAATATATAAGACATTTCTACATGTGTTCTATACGTCTCACTAAAACTTATGGTATTCCCCAAAAAAATCCAGATTCTTGAATCCATGTAATAACATTTATTTACATATTCGTAGAGGATATTGTATAACTTATTGAAATATTCACAGCAGTTTCTGGCAAATCTATGGATAATGAATGTAAGAAATAATAACATAAATCTCATACTGATATTTTAATGCGATTAATATCTAAAAGCTTAAGTTGGTAATATGAACTTAATAACTTCTGTATTTTTGATGCTTTTTTTGAGAATATTATAAATCTAAAAATTTAGTTATAGGAGATTTCTATTAATTTTAGAATTTTTAATTTTTTTTTTTTTTTTTTTTTTTTTTTTTTTTTTTTTTTTTTTTGTCGGATGTTCTAAAATTTCTAGAAATGTAATTGCTTCTATAAGAGATTATTTACAATTTGTAATTTTTCAGAACAGATGAAAATGTTTTGTCTAACGGAAAATATTTGTATATATCCTATGCTGTGACCATACTTGAAATATAAGACATATGAGATGATTCTGCAAAGCTTGAAAATTGAGTTGAAAATAGCCTTATAAACATTCCCATTTACGGTCATGAGCTGGAACAAAAAGAGATTCTTGTCTAATTCAAAAGACAATTTCAAAATAAGAAGTAGTTCACAAATTCAGCCCTGTCTGTATAAAAATTAAGACCGAACTTCCAATTAGTTAAGTCAGTTCCTATTTTAACTATTTAATAAATTACTTCTTGAAAGCAATCAATGGCAACTTTCTAGTTCTACAAGTCATAGCCATTTCAGTTGGGTATAAATGTATTATTAAGACATCATTTCCTCTGAAACATTTGTGAAAATGGAGAAGGTAATTTTAGGTGCTGCATGACTCATATCTGAGAATAAAACATGCCGAAGAAGATTGACTTTTCAGGTGCACTTAGTTTTGTCTGTCTTCAGAATCAGTTAGTAAAGAAAATTTTCAATTTTCAAACACTTCGGCAGAGGAAGCTGGACATGTTTAATTAATGTGTAACGGCATGTTCAATTATGTTGTAAGAACTTATTTACTCAAATCAATGTTTTTTTTTTATCTTCATTGTCTTTACATTTTCAAAATGACCACTAGTTTAATGCAATTTTTGTGATTTGTTATTGTTATTTAGATCCTACTTCTGATTAGTAACTTCATATCTATATTTGTTTCATAATTGGGTTTTGGCCAAGTTAATAAATTTCATTTAAGAAATGACCGGTTTGTGATGCGCAAAATATATATGCTTCTATTCTTTCTCACACAAATGTTTTCATTTTTTTTGGACATTTGCTGCCATCATCAGGCAAACAATTTTTACACGAGATCTCATTACTCGTGCATCACATTTAATAACCTCTAATAATTATTGTCAGTTCATTGACTCATACCCTCGACATGTCGAAACTGACTACCACACAATATGTTATAGTACTTCAATATTAGTGTGATTCTATGGTTAATTGTATTTAACAATTACTAGATGATTTTACATTTCATATCGTTACATTGGTAATTCATGTATTCATCTAATATATTTTACTGCTTTAATTTAAATTTATTTTAATGTTACGTGCCTGGCAATTGTACGGATAATGACAGGCTCGAAAATCGGGTATCGAGGTTGCAATCATTGAACGAATTTCGAAAAATGTCACGAATGTAAATAAATATGTGTGTGTGACGGTACAGGTTGGTTCCAGGATTGGAAGACCGATTGAAGGAAGTTATTTTTAAATTGTCTCCCCTACAGGTATCTTTGACATGCGTCCTCTTTTAATCCTTAATCCATCTTTAATCATATTTCCAGGTTAGAACCTAATTTATCTTCATATAAATAACTGTGGCCTAATATCCACACTACTTGCTACTGTCCCCAGAGGAACATAATCTTCAAGCCCCTCCTAAAAGTTTTAGTCTTCCACTACAAGAAAACCATTCTGCGGTTGTGAGGGCATCTCAAAAATCCACTGTTAGGGCATCTTTCTATCTCCACATGGGTCTCCATTCTTCGTCCCTCCATTTGCCTTACAACGTTTATCTGAGTAACCTGTTGGTGGTCCAATCTCCCTACGTACCCTAACCAGCGTAATCTGCTCCTTAATACCATAAGGATCAGAATTCTTGCCCAGTTAAAAATCCAAATAATTTATTAAGTGATTGCTTTGATTACCACCAAAATAACCCTCTCCTGTACTTAAATTCTTTAACTAGACATTTCTTGAAAAAAAAAAACAATTAAACATTCTTGACTTTTACTTATTGGTTCCAGTTTCATCATTGTACTTGTGTTATTAAAAAAATGTGATTGGTGATTACATACAACATTTATTATTTATAGGTGCAGTTATATTTGTTTTATAATCAGATTATGATAAAGCATGTGGGAATCGCTTGGGTGTGATGGCACCATCTTCCAACCCTGTCGTAAGTTTTGTACTACAAACTAAATATAGTAGTAAATACTGACGAGATAGAAAGTCCGTCACGCACGGGCTGCGTAAACTAAGCAGATTTCCCACGTGAAGTTTTACAATAGAGAAATTTCACGAGAGCCAAGCAGTCAAGGAAACGGCCGAACCAGCTTTTGGCGGGAAAGTAACTCTCGTCCGTTAGGCGCCCAGATTTAATTAAAATGCAAACATCTCGGTTAATATTCAAGATAGAGAATAAATGTATATAACAATATTTATAGTAAATGTAATTTGCAATAAGATTGATTCTGTAAAATTTTTTCGATCGGACGTATAGTAACGGAGATATTTCTAATTTTTGAAAATCCTATCCTCTAAACCCCCCTCCCACTGGTACGATTTCAGCCGTTAACGAACATGATTTTTCTTTTTACATAAAACGACTAAATATCGAGTTTGGTAACGATTAAACTAAAATTGTAACAGACATATATATATATCGTGAATTTTTATTTCAGGCCTCCCTAACCTAAACATTTTAATATAGATTATAATGATGGAAGAATTAATGCTAATTGACATACCGAGTTTCGTTAAATCGGTTCAATCGTTAGCGCCCAATAAATAGTTGACTCTCGCTTTAGTTTCTCGTTTATACTTGGTAAAAGACAAAAATGAATATCACAAAAAATACTCGAAATAACAAAATAAACAACTTTTGTTATGCTCATATTTGCCGAAAAACTTATAGAAAACGAAATACCGCTATTTTTAAATTCAGGCCTCCCATACAACCCCCACTCCTGCCCGTCCCTAGAAAAGTAAGTATGGCTTGTTATAATGAAAGCGTTAGTGATAATACACATACCATGTTTTTTTTTTATTTCGGTTAGGTCTTTTGTCCCAAATAAAATTGTTCACTTCCGCTATAGGTTTTAGCGTATATCTCGTTTATAATACGGTATACGAAAAAAGTGTATATAACAAAAGTTACTCTAAATAACAAAATAAACAATTTTTTTATGTTCATATTTGCCAAAAAACCAATAGGAAACGAAATACCGCTATTTTTATTTTCTGGCTTCCCTTATAACTCCCACTCCTGTTCGTCTCAGACAAAATTAATATAGCTTAAAGTCTAAGTTGAGTTAGTAGTAATATACATACCAAGTTTCACAAAATTCGGTTCAGCCGTTTATGCGTGAAAAGGTAACAAACAAACAAACAAACACACACCAAAGAAACAAAATGCAGTTATGGTGTCTATGGTATGTGAAACGAAAAGTTATCAAAAAAATGTACAGACAGAGGTTACAATTTTATAAATATATATATATATATATATATATATATATATATATATATATATAATTTTGAACGGACCTCATTTTCGTCATCTCCTGGGTAGGATCGATGGACATTTGAAGAAAAATTTCGAAAATTCCTTCATGAGTACAACCTCAATAGCTGATTTCCCTTAAGGGTAATCTGCTAAAAGTCCGTCACGCAGAGGCTGCCAATCTAAGCAGATTTCCCACGTGAAGTTATACAATAGAGAAATCTCCATACGAGAGCCGAACAGTTACGGAAACGGCCGAACTAGCTTTCGGCGGGAAACTCACTCGTGCGTTATCCGCCTACATTTAATAAAAATGCAAATATCTCGGTTAATAGTCAAGATAGAGAAGAAATGTATTGAACAATATTTATAGTAAATGTAATTTGCAATAAGATTGGTTCTATACAATTTTTTAATCCGACGTATGGTAACGGGGATATTTCGAATTTTCCCACTCCCACTGGTCCGATTTGAGCCATTAACGAATTTTATCTGTCTTTTTGCATAAAACGTTTAAATATCGAGTTTGGTAACGAACGAACAAAAATTGCAACCGCTAGAGCGTTAACAGACTAATATATATATATATATATATATTAAATTTTGAACGGACCTGATTTTCTTCATCTCCTGGGTAGGATCGATGAACATTTGAAGAAATTTTTCGAAAATCGCGTCATGAGTACGACCTGAATAGCATATTTCCCTTGAGGGAAATCTGCTAAACATAAGCTCCCCCAAAATGGAGATAACAAATAACAGCTGATGAATAAAGCTCCGTATAAATTCATGAAATTGGAGGTATTCACCAGTACAATTAATACAGACTTAAAATTCGTGCAACCGCTTGACACTTGCACTCGACAAGCAGCCACATGTGGGCATCTATCAACAGGTATAAGAATAGTATATAAATTCGGTTTGCATAACCTGGTTTGATGTGCTTATATGAGAAATAATTATAATATAATCCCAAGTTACATTGCCGGGAATACTCTATATTTTTTATGAATACCAAACACTTTAAATGACAAATTAAAATGAACGGTCTAAGGCACAGTTTTTATTATCGCTGAAAAAAAAATTAACCGTGGGTAGTTGATCTGTATTTCCACATAAACTTGATTTTTTGGCCTCAAAGCAAAAAAAGGATAATATTTTGGGGTTTTTCAGCGGAACCCCAGGAAAGGTGAAAACGAATCAACTGATTAAGTTTTCCACTTGGATTCGCAGACGAAAATGATAACAAGCCCCAAAGGAACATTCATTATCAGTTCTGCCCTCGCCGTAGCAGGATATATCTCCGGGGGATTTGGCTCTCTTTCAGCAAAGTAGAAATTAACTTTCCACTGATAATTTCTTAACGGTTTTCGTTCAGATATCAATTTTTAAAGCCAATGTATTATTATATGGACAGCAAAAATATTCCCTTGACTGTGTAAGCGATTATGTCTTTAATAGACATAAAGCAAAATGGCTATGTTATCATCTATATAATATTTTTATCTTACTGGGATGAAGGAAGTAAAATTAGAAAGATTTAAATTTACACTTGCACTTCTAATTTCATTTTTTATAATGTTGAAAAAGTTTATTGGGAATATAATATTTATGGAAGTTTTCTTCTTTCCCGCTAACCTCAGTTTGTTGTAGAAGTTTCGTTTTTAGTATTGTGTCAGGAAAGATTTTACACATGAAAAATGTTAACTAGTTTTGATGAAATACGGCTTATTTAACTGTGTAAAATAAGTAAATTTCCTGATTATCCAATACTAAGAATAAAACATGTTTTCTTCTCAGTATCAGGGTTTTATATTATTAGCCGAAGAACGAAATAAATTAAAAAAATAAAAACCTTAAAGAATGATACTTTGAGGCCAATAATGGTGATATACAAAGCAAAAAAAAAACACCATTACCTTAAAAATTCCATTAATTAATTAAATTCTCATTAAATATTCTTTATTTTTTTTTCTCCCATTTTGCTGATTTATGTTTTAATAGTAACCATCTGTAAAATGGTGTCCATAGTCAGGAATAGTTCCAGTGTTTGATAATCTGGTGAATTTTGAAGAAGGCGTAAATGGGTTAGTCGCTTTTTGTCATTAGGACTTCAAATTTTAATTTGCTAATGCCTGTTTCTCGTATACAGTATAGCTTGACTTTCAAAAATATTTTCATGATTTATTTATTACCCATGCATATTTTGTCTATTTAATTGGACGTTCTTATAACAGTAGTTTTCTGGTATGCTTTACAACGTTTTTCGTTTAGTAAGTCTTCTAATTTCGCTCCGTTCTAGCGTTACTGATTCTTCATCTAAATCTCAGCAGTCCACGCATACAACTAACAAATACTGGATAGCTCCATAGTTTCAAGGCTTGATAAAGTTCAAATAATATTAAATGGAAAGACGGTCTCTGTTCCAGTGGAAACTTAACTCACCTTTCTTGCTAAAAAATGGCTGTCTTCTTTAGGAGTTGAATCTTTATGATTTTTATCCTCATCTTCAGAAATCAAAAACATAAAGATTTAGCGTCTGAGGAAGGAAACCGAAAAGCTGTCGAAAGTTAACGAGTTCCAGAAGGCCGGTTTATAGCCTACGTAATAAAGAGTATCGCTAGCTTAACAACTGACATCTCCGACACGAAATTCGGCATTGAGAGATCTTAAAGTCGATGCCACAGGAGAAATTCTGATTGGATAACGAACAACTGCATTAGAATTAATTTTTATTTCCTAAAAAATTATTGATGAAAGAAAAAGAGCGCTCGTTTATAGTCCTGTAATTTCATAATTTAAAAATAAATAAATTTAATTGATTGGAAGTCTATTCGTGATCGAGACTGTTTTCAATCAAAATTGTTTCTTCGACTTTTCGGCATTATTCTTCTTCCAGTCCTTGAGGGCGTCTCACTCTGCTGGGATAAGAAGTTTTACCACTACAAATATCAAATAATATTTAGAATAGGATATATATTTATTTGCTAAAGGTTTACATCTTATATAAATTAAATAAACACATAACAATTCTGTCTTTTTAAATAAATAATTATATCCAAGTTCTTTAGATCAATAATAATATGACAATAAAAAAACAATGTAAAGAGTAAAATATAGTACATAAAAGATAACTAAAAGCATTCTATAAACCCTTTTCCGTCTTAATATAACATTTAACTGGAGTGTGGTCCATCAGCACTTATAGATTCCAGAGTATTGCATGCTGACGTGATGAAGCAGTAAATCTTGTGTAGTTTTTCCAGGCTATCGATACTAAGTATCTCTTCAATTTTATGCACATCAATGACTGCTGAGGAAAGTGTTTGTAGATAATTATTTCTGTCATTAATTTAAGAATATTAATAAATGGAATCAAAAATTGTTGATATTTCATTTAATTATACTGAAATATGTTACGAATAAGATTAATTAAATTTGGGTAACATGAACACATTTTAAAGAGTTTTGATGGGCTACTGTTAGGCATTCACAACTGTTTTAACGGTAAGGTGTTAACTTTTTTGTTAATAGAAGTTTAAGTAAAAATTTGTGTTTGTGAGTTCCATTCCTACATTTTAGGCCACTTTTAAATGAGTTCATAACCTAAACATAAAAATTATTATTGTTGAAAAAGCAGGAGATCAAAGTCTCTTAGGATGGAACAAATTGAAGGAGCATCCAATAATTCATCGTTATTTATGACTGCTGTTCATAATTCTGCGTCTCACAAATCTCCTCCCATATATCTTTCCTGTTTATCCTACTTCAGACAATGTTATCCAACAGGAAAAAAATATACTTTCTTTATACGTAATATGCCTATAAACATCCAGGGGTTCTGACATCATCAAAAATATCTGTACTGATAAATCATTAGAATAAACACTTAATTTGCAGCATTACTCGGGCTCATTAATAACAATTTATTTAAGAGAAAAATATTCTTGTCTATTCATTATTCCTGAAATAATTGTCTGCTTATAGCTTTCTATTTCTATTTTTTATTGTTATTGGTGAATTTAATGTTACTATGTTATTATGGGACTAAAAGCACTGCATGGACAAAACAAAGGTAATATTCAATAGTGATATCAAGTCTCCAGACAAAGACAATAAACAACAGGAACGTGACTGGTAATATATATGTACCTGAGGATTTTAGATCAATTCTCCCAGTTATCATATAATTTAGTATTCTGAGAATTACACACATATACCGGACAACCTGTACTCAGCTTTTACTACGAATACTTATTGAAAGTGTAAGATAAAACCTATTACCTTTGCACAGGTGCTCAGACGTTGTTTTATCTTCTTTATGACACTCTCACTTTCATATATATTGTTATTTATTAACGTCTGCAATGCGCTACAGATTGTGACGGGTTAACTCTAGGTCACCTCCCATTCCTAGCCAGGGTGGGATTAAGGAGTTTATTTAATGTGTCAGTCGCCTCGGCCACAATTCCTGTTGTCCAGTTGAGAATCGAACTCCTGACTCTAGGTATACCATGTGAAAACGTAAACAAAGAGGTGTGCCACTTTCTCACAGAAAAGAAAAACAATTACTGAAATATATCAGAATATAACATATTAATTTTATTGATATCTATCTACTTCATTCACTTCAGGATAATTTTTATCTCAATCATTCAAATTTATGTAGTCCAAAAACTTAAGTGTGGGGGAGGGGTCACCAGAACATATTTGCATGTATCTCGTGGCATGTATATTGTTTATGTAACATGAGTAAAAGCGGGGGTTTGCTGAAGGCTGAAAACTGAATAATGCAAATATCTTGGTTAATATTCAAAATAGAGAATACATTTATATAACAATATTTATAGACCATTTAATTTTCAACAAGATTAATTCTTTACACTTTTTTGATCCGACGTATAGTAACGGAGATATTTTGAATTTTCGGAAATCCCCCTCTAAACGCCCCCCCCCACCCACTGGTCCGATTTTAGCCATTAACTTACTTGATCTTTATTTATACACAAAACGATTAAATGTCGAGTTGAATAACGATTAAGCAGTAATTGCGATTCCTAGAGCGGTAACAGACTAATATATATATCATTTTGAACGGAACTCGTTTTCGTCATCTCCTAGGTAGGATCGATGGACATATGAAGAAAAATTTCGAAAACCATGTTTGAGATATCATGTGTTAGTGAAGTAGAGGAAATTATTAAATTGGTTGAAATATTTATAGTGTTTGTTTTTAAATTGTCAAGCCATATTTCTCTTGTAAGAATAATGTGTTATATCACTGAATATGTTTCGCAGTCAAACATTGTGCTGGACGGGTAGGATAGCATGGTTGTCGAGTTGCCATTTTCGTGTTAATTTGTCATGTTCTGTGTTATGATACGATTTATTTTGTTATGGTCTTTCAAGTCTCGGTTTGTTTCTAGTAGGTGTGTGTGTGTGTGTGTGTGCATGTGGAGTTTATTGTTCGAAAGTTCTTATTCGTTCTATCTGTTATGCATTTGTGTATACTATATGGTTTTCTCGATTGCGTCCAGAGTTTATTCCATTTGTGAATAATATCCTTTCGTCTACCGTGTTTGACATGTGTTAGTGGATTCAGGGATGAGTTCATTGCTCTGACTGTTTTTCTAGTTACTTGGTCTGGAATCACATTGCCCATTATCCCAGAATGGTATTGTTTCCATTCAACGTGATTTGAAAATTGCTTAATGTTTAACAAAATTCGAAACAAGTGTCTTTTTTTTTTTGGTTCAGTAATGAAGTCGCGTTTATATAATTTATGTATGGAGCTAATACGGGTCGTGCTAACTGTGACTATTTTACTCTGTGACTGTTGATGTTGTTTTATAATATATATTCTGTAGCTTTAGAGCTGATGGTGTCAGATGATTCTTTGTGCAGTACTATTTTAATTTTATCTTTAGTTTATGATGTTTCAAGTCAAACTGAGTATTTATTGCAGTCTGTCCTTGTTCCTTATGTTACATTTAATCCACCTGAGCCTGAGTGCACGCACCCTTGCCTGTATTCTGACGTAATCGTAATAATAGATGACGAACACTGTTTTATGAACTTTCTTGTTTCTTAAAGTAATCTCCTTAAAAATAATACACTACATATCAAATATAATCGGTGTTATTCGTAGTTTTGCGTTATCATCTTCCGTAAAATCACACTTCAGCAATTATCTCACATGGATAGCTTAAAATACAACACTTATTTATATAGTGTTATTACTAAGGAAGTATTAAGGAAAGGTTGAAAGCTATCTACGTGTCATACCAGATGGCAGAGAAAAGTGCTTAATTTTGGAGCTTGATGAATTTTTTATATTAATGTGTTTGACCCAGAAATTGTTCCTTTCCACAAGCCAGCAATGATCTAGTTTAACCGTGATATAAAATGCATAAAACATGAGGCGGCATTGGAAGAAGACTGAGAAATGGACGTGATAACATTGGATTACAGGCCGCCGTGTGGAATTATCTTCATTATCGCCGGAGATCGGGGAAGACAAGTCACGCCAACTAGTTTACTCTCATTAGTACAAGGCTCGTTTGATTGGAGGTGGTCAGGGTTGTCATATATTCCAAACGCACGCTTAGACATGCAGGCCCTCTCGTCTGTCAGAACGAACGAGGTTTCTTTATCTATCGTTCCAGATCTGATATAAAAATCCTGATTATTTTTATATTATCATTATTTCGTTTGAGAAATGGTCATTCACGGATAACACACCAACGCCTCATGACTAGGACTGAACCAATTTTACGTACACAATGTAATACACAACTAACTATCAAACACTTACTTACAAACTGCAGACTAATAACCGACAAGAACTTACCTACCAACCTTTCAGAACAACTACTCGACAACAGCCCATACATCGAGACAATCATGAAACACCTCCAAGAAGCAAACCTATTCAACCGCATTAAAAACTTAGATCGAACCGTAGACATAGCAACTGCTCCATTGATATCCACTGAAGAAAATGTAACCGTGCATTTACCTACGACTATAAATATTTTAATATAATAGCAGAATTCCCTGAATGGAAACCAGCTATTGAGGTCGTACTCATGGCGCAATTTTCGAAATTTTTCTTCAAATGTCCGTCGATCCTACCTAGAAGATGAAGGCCCTGTTTGTACTCAACCACTTAAAAAGTTTTCAGAGAATTTCTATGAACTTTTACATGGGCCACATGAGAATTGAAAATTTCAAATAGAAGGGGAGATTTACTTCTTCGACAAAACACATTTTGTCAGTATATTCGTTAACATTCGTTTTAGCGAGAAAATGTACAGAACATATTGTATACAACGGTCCTTAAACGTTTTTTAATAATTATGAAGTTTTGACTTCCGACTTGAATTTGCAAAACTATATTCGTGTTCTATGCGTATGCCGTAATATAAGTGTAAAAAATGTCGTTTATGAGTTAAGGGAATGAATATTGGTAATTTTATATTTTACTAGCCCTCTCAGGAGAGCTAGGGGAGAGTTCAATATATTTCTTAATATTAATTTTATCGATTAGTTGTAAAGAATGAGTTGTGTTCAGAATCCATTGTGCAATCCTAAAACATGATTTAGTTTTATGCATTTTAAAATGTTCCCATCCGAAATCCGGTCACTAAATTCAATAATGCTCCAAGAGATTTGCCTAGAGAGAGTTGTGATTATTTTTAATTATATACCAGGGTTATGGATTGGTCATCATGTCCTAATTTATAGTTTAGCACCACCGACTGAGAAGAGGGGTTACTTGAACGTCAAAACTACTGTTCGTCCTTATATTCGATAATATTGATTTTATCAGAAAATAATTTGAGTAATGAATTGTGTAAAAATATTTACCGCTGGACGACAAAGGCAAAGTATCTAATTAATTGCGATTTCGATCAAAACCTCATGCATCCATCTACGGAGTTACAGCTGAGTAACTCAATAAAATTTCATTACGCTTTTTTCTCCGGATCCTAAGATGATCAAGTAGTTTAATTTTGACCGAAAATTAGACCTATTTGATTCTGAGTGTTACAATAAATTTGTCAATGTTCTTTCAATAAATATACTACGATTAGTGTTCAAAAGTATAAGTATGACTAAAATATTATTTATTTAGTTTATTTCCGTCTAAATAAATGGATTATTTAGTTTTTCCGGAAATCGAATCTTTATATTTTCACGGGTGTCATTATTATATAAATCTGGTTAATTCTGAACATACGTTCGTCTAACTACTTATCTTTTTGTTATATCAATCGAATGACTGCACATTTACTGCTTAAGTTACAAAGGATTTTTTGCTGTTGATGAATATGATTGGGTGATTTCCTGCATCCAATCTTTAAATCCCCACGGGAAACCAATTCCATTTCAACCCGTCAACGACTGGTAGTACTGCTAGTTATAGGAATATTTCGCATTTCTACAAATTTTGTTTGGCTCTCTTTTGCAATCGATTTTTGTGGATTTGAATAGATTAAATTAAAATTGACCTCAATATAGTTATTCTACAGCGAATTTGCTAAAAGTGGAGAAAATATAAACTAAAATGAAGAAGTATAAACTGAAATGAACTGGGAGGCTATGTAGTAGCTTACTCGGGGTGTAGTAAAGTTAAAATGTCTTCCATCCCAGCAAGGATCATGGTATAGCCCAGTTAGAACTGAGTGAGGCGTCGTGATGGAACGCCTGGCAAGATGTACTTATTTCATTATCCATTACGGTTAGTTCTACTTGACAGATTGTTTGGGACTCTTAATGGCACACTAGAGTGTGTTGTTGATACAGTTTCCTCTTTGCAGGACTGTTGTTTATCTTTTTGTAAATGGACTAGACTCCGTTGTAAAGTAAGGTCCTAGCCCGAATAAACAATCCAGAAGTTAGGAGATGTTGAATTCAGCCATTTATATCATAAAATCATTTAGCTTATATATTCCGCACTGTAGACCTATTCAGAGAATTTTGTGGAGGACACTCATACGATTACTTTTATGACATTTTATAGGTAGAATTCAAATAATATTCATGATAATTATGCCCCTACGAAACAAGATTTGATTAGTACCACATGTAGGCACAGGGTTAGAATTTATAGAAATGCAATTCTTCTATTCAAATTATTAAACTCTGGATGTTTGGCGTTCGCTACTTCAACCCCCCATCAGGAGTACATTCATTAAACATAAAACGTCAACCCATGACCTAGAGAGCCTTTCTCTAGACCGGCTTTGGCCATACTGATATGAATAAGCAACCTGGTACCAAATGCTATCATAAATCGATACGTGGTTACAATCGATATTACCCCGCCATGCCTTTACAATCGATGTTAGTACTACACAATATTCTTCCATGAAGTAACGTCAATATTTCAAAATAACGTATCTATGTGTGTATATATATATATATATATATATATATATATATATATATATATATATTCCCAGGAAAAAGGCAGTAAACAAAAATCTGTGGTCATAGCTTCCCAGTCCATTTTAGTTTTATACTTCATCATTTTAGTTTATATTTTGCTCTGGAAATATGGTTTGCTTCTTTTTGAAATTCAGCATCCGTTTTATTCTGATAGTTTTCAGAAATATTGACAGCTCCTGCTTCATCAAGAGTATCTACTCTTGAATCGCCAACATTTTAAGTCCACCTTTTATTGTGTCAGCTTTATCAGAAGGGCCTATATTTACAGAATCAATGTTTTTCTCTTTTATTGTTTTTTGTTTTCCATCAAACGTAGAAATCTCTTCTCCCCATGATTTTATTTTAATAAATGTACTGTTTTCAATAGATTCTAGATCACTAGTAGTTTCGTCCCTATCCATTTTCTCCTCATAGCAAAAATTGTGGGGAATCAAACTCTTTAATTCTGGTATATATAGTAGCTTATTTCCTCCTATTTGTTGACGTCTACTTACAATCGACTATTTCTGAAGTATGTGTGCCCGGAGCGCGTCCAACAGAAAATATACGCATTTTAGATACTATTTAATTATAATAAATGCTATCCATGATTATGATTTAAATTATTTACAGTGTGTTTGTGTGTGTGTGTGTGTGTGTGTGTGTGTGTGTGAGAGAGAGAGAGAGAGAGAGAGAGAGAGAGAGAGAGAGAGAGAGAGAGAGAGAGAGAGAGATCCAAGAACCTATGCGAGATGAATACAGAGTAGGAAAGAGTCAATAGAGAGAGATATAAAGTTGTTTCTTCCTTTATCTTTGGATTTGGGAGAGAATAATCCCAGTCTCGAAATGAACCCATAATTAATGCCATTCATTCATTGTGCTCGACCTCATTCCTACTGAGATTCATTACGATTCAGATATCTCCAGACCTACAGGCAACTTTTAGCTAAGGTCCGCATTCTGGCTTATATATTCTCATGATATTGTCTTGAGGCTATATTAAATTCAGTGATCCTGGTATAGAAAAAAAAAATTACTCGCTTTCCTATTTCACGGAAGGCATTTCTGTTTCCTTTATGGAAATTTATGGAAATCAGCTATTGAGGTCGTACTCTTGACGCGATTTTCAAAACATTTACTTAAATGTCCATTGATTCTACCTAGGAATTGACGACAATGAGGTCCATTCAAAATTATATATATACATATATATCTATATATATATATATATATATATATATATATATAATTGTCTGTTACCGCTCTAGCGCTCGCGATCCTTATTTGATCGTTCGTTACCAATCTCTATATTTAAGCGTTTCATGCAAAAGAAAAGATCGAGTTCGTTAATGGCTGAAATACAACCAGTATATATACATACATATACACATATA
Source organism: Riptortus pedestris (assembly GCA_019009955.1). Taxonomy (NCBI): domain Eukaryota; kingdom Metazoa; phylum Arthropoda; class Insecta; order Hemiptera; family Alydidae; genus Riptortus; species Riptortus pedestris. The sequence goes on from CM032231.1 coordinate 72,768,658, forward strand.
TATATATATATATATATATATATATATATATATATATATATACATACATACACATACATACATACACAGACACACACGCACTCACACTTTTGAACTGACATTATTTTCGGCTTCTCCCGGGTGGACATTTAAGTAATTTTTCGAAAGTCTCTTACAAGCTCAATAACTGATTTCCCTTAAAGTAAATATGCTAAGAATGGGGTAATATTTGAAAAAAAAATATTCTCTAGTTTTTCGTTTAATACGTCTCTTATGAATTTGAATATTTATATTTATTGTAACTTGTATTAGTGGTAAATGGCTTGGGAGGCTGGGGAGTTGTTGAAGAGATTAGCCAGTGATAATTGAGCCCTATAGAGTGAGAGTATCAAGTTTGTTATCACCTCTATACTGCATGGGACTACACTGATAACATTCATGCCACCTGATGAGATGCCATCGCCAACTCATAAACAGGGAAGGCATTATTCGCTTGTTGAACACTAATAGCAAATAGTCTCCATTCAAAAGCCCAATAATCTTATGAATGAAATTCAATTTTCCTTATCAATCCTATTATTTTTTCATTTGTGTTGGAATGAATTTTGAATGAATGAATCAACAACTTTTGTATATTATCAAGATTGTTAATGATACATCAAAATACTCGAGAATATTATACCGTATTTACAATAAGTCTCAATTACATTATTAAATTTGCAATAATATATTTACACAGTTTATTAAACTAACTAGAAAATACGACAACCCTCCTTTTTTCCAAGCAGGGTAAATCTCTAACGTGGGAGTATATTGAAATGTTGCGTGCTCCTTCGAACTCTACACAAATTTCGGTAATTTTATATATATCGACAATATTCCTAAATAAACAATTAATTTAAGTATTCATTAAAACTAAGAAATATGTAAACAATTACAGATATGTGTAAATATTAAGGATGATATTAACCAATATGTACTTTACAACCAATTCTTAAATTAATCAACTAAATCTCTTGGTGTATGCAAGTGTCAGCGAAGTTCAGTTTTGTATAGTTATGAATTGGATGAGTTTTGTCCTTGGCATGGCAACAAGTTATTCCTTATTAGATCTAGGACTAAAATAATGTATAACAAGTGATTAAAAGCAAAAACGCGAAAACTCTTAATTCATAAGGAAGTATACAAAGGTATTTGATAAATAGTTAAATATTATATAAGTTCCTAATTACATTCATACACACATATACTTGTCTTTATTAAATTTTGGTATTTTAGTTTTAATATCCATTTTATATATGGGGCAAATGTTAGTCATGTCAGTTAAAGCGTTGGCCTTCATGTCACATGGTAAACCTAGACTTACGAGTTCAATTCCTGCCTGGGCAATACGAATTTATTTAGTGACAAACTCATTAAATAAAATCCTTAGTCATACCCTGGCTAGAAAAGGATGGTAACCTCTAGATAACCAATCCCAATTAGCCTTAGTAGCAAAAAGTAGACGTTAATAAATAATAATATTTTATATATGGATAGGTATTCATTATTTTCTATATTTTTAATATGTCTTTTAAGATTTAATAAACGTTATATGGTACAGACACAACACAACATATTAAAAATATTTAAAATAAAACAACTTTATCTAAACATGCCTTTAGATATAAACAAACCTTTTATTTATGACGATGTAAAACCTATAGAAAAATAACATAACGTAATCATGCGGAAAATATCCACCCAATAGAAATAAGACAAACGTAACAAAGATGAGAGAAAGCATCTGGACAAAATATATTTTTTCTGTAATCGTTGAATAATGGTAACATTACAAAATATTTTATTTTAAGAGTCTATACTTAATAGTATTAAAATTAAGGGAGACATTATTATATAACTTAGCTATTTTAATAATTGAAACATTTTTTTATTGTTAATAATACACGTCTATTCTATTTTTAGATGTTCAATGATAGCATTATTTGGTATTTGAGCTTCAAGTGAAGTACTTCATAGTATAACAGCTTATTGTTAGTAGGACAGGAGTACGAGAAGAGGTTTACAGAAGGCCGAGTACATGAAAAGTTGAAAAACTATATTTTACTTTATTAAAAATAACAAAAATGTTTTATTTAACACTCGATTAGAGACCAAACAGTTTTAGTGGAAAGGATAGGAAGCTGAAAAAGCTCATATGGTATTTTTTTCATTATGGAAAAAATGTAGAGCACCATTGCATAGGCATAAACACAAATTCTTTACAATTCTGAAAAGTGTTGGACGTAAAAATAGATGTCCAAATTCCAAGAATAGCTGAGTCATGAAAATTTATTTTTTCATACTAGGACTCGACTCAGAAGACCAGCACACTAATTTTGGTTCAGAGATGGTAGGAAAATATGTTTTTTCTCCAAAAATCCGTCCATGCCTCCGTTATGAGCGTCACACGTACAAATAACATTTAACAATTCATATAATCATGCCCGGTTTAAAAGAGTTCTAAATGTCTTAAGTTACACGGCCATAAACCACACTTTTCTGGAGCAATCAGAGGACACCTGGCGATAAGAATGAGAAACACTAATGGAGGAATGTCTTAAAACCGAGCGCCGTGTGAGTAAAGCTTTCTGCCAGACAGAGAAATATTTACAGCAACCTAATAACATCTATTTAAAATTCAGAGGATACATTTAGAAATGTGTCAGTCATGGCAGAAAATAGTTCTATCCCGTGGTGATTTATTTTTATCTTTGTTTGTAAGCATAACAAGGGCATGTTAATTTCACTTGCTCGGCATCTTACTTTCGGATGACACTTTAAATAAACAGCTTTTTTTCATTCAACATTGTTTTCTTCATTCAGCAGAATGTTTCTTTACACTTGAATATATATTTTTCATTGGATTAGAAAATATCTCTTTATTGTACTAATAATATATAACAAAGAAAATTATTCTTCCAGGAAAGCTTGATGGTAGAGGAACGAATCAACCTAGATGTACAGAGTATGCCATTTCCTCTACAAATAGATTATTGAGATAGAGTGAACATTCGGAGCAATAGCTCCAACTTCAGTGCCTGTTGACACAAAACGTCACTATTAAAACTAAAATATATATCAATTAAAAAAAGGAGAATTGTCAATTATTAAAAATCCACATCTAAGCTAGTCAACAAATAAAAAGTTACAATTTAATACTAATATATTAAAAGGGCTAAAACATGTTTCAACGTTCAAACCTAAGAATTAAATTTTGTAAAACAAAAAAAAAACGGATACCATATAATTAAAGCACGAAAATACAAAAAACTATTATATCTAAGATTTAATTTAAAAACCAACCTAAAAAAATGAATCAAAAACACGAAGATGGAAAAGCACTCTGTATTTATAAACACACTGTTGAGGAAAACAGATCTACTTGTACATGCAGAAAGAAAATTAAATTGCCTTAGTGAAGTAAATTTTAATTTAGGCATCACGCAGGGACTGCGTAAATTAAGTAAATCCACATATAAAATCATTTGCGAGCTCCGATCTCTATTCCTTCTGTAGTAAGTCTTTTAAGTTAAAAACACACTTTCAAACTAAGCTAAAGATTTGATGTTATGTTTGATCACAGTTAATAGTGAAAATCGGTAGATAGGAGGTTTAGTTGCACCTGAAATCTCAAAAGTAGAAAGACCTCCTTTAATATTTGAGTTAGAGTAGAATGCAGAGAACTAAAAAAGAAACAAATTGTATTATGAACAAGATTGGATTGTCAACGGAGCCATTTAAGAACTCAAAATATATATTTTTTTAAAGTGTGTGGTAAAATGTAACCAGTCCCTAGCATGGTCAAGTTTTATACATTAACTAGCAGTACCCTGCGCGCGTTGCTACGCCACCAACTAAAATATTAAATTATGATAAAGATGTATAGAATATAATTTACTCTAAAAATCAAATTAAACCAATTTGCCATGTACACGTTCGCCAAGAAAACAATAGGAAACGAAATTTGACAATTTTTCATATCATGTTCCCTAACAACCCCCATTCCTGTTCGTTCCTAAAAATGATAATAGTTCTTGTTGTCAAAAATATGGAGTTCGTTGATTTCGATTTAATCTTTCGAGTCCCATAACGTTGTTGACCCTTCTATAGTTTTTTGTGTATACATCATTTATACTTCGTTATTCGGAAAAAGTGCATATATCAAAAGTTACTTTAAATAACAAAATAAACAACTTTTGTTATGTGCATAATTACCGAAAAACCAATAGGAAACGAAATATCGCGATTTTTAATTTAAGACTTCCTTACAACCCCACTCCTGTTCGTACCTCCAAATGTTAATACAGCTTATAATGAGGGACGTGTTAATGCCAAATCACATACGGAGTTTCGTTTAGTTCGGTTGAGTCTTTTGTGCCATATAGAATTGATGACTCTCACTATAGTTTTTAGCTTATAACTCATTTATACTTCGGTGTACGACAAAAGGGTATATTACAAAAGTTACTTTAAATAAAAGAATAAAACACTTTTGTTATGTGCATATTTGCCGGAAAACCAATAAGAGACGAAATATCACTATTTTTAATTTCAGGCCTCCCTTATAACCACTCCTGTTCGTCTCAGAGAATTCTAATATAGTCAGAAACCTAGTCTGAGTTCGTAGTAATATACATACCAAGTTTCATAAAATTCGGTTAAGCCGTTTACGAGTCTATAAAGGACATACATACAAACATTCATTTTTATATATAAGAAAGATGTGCTGGATTTTTCCATAAAAAATATAAATATGGTGTTGTTAGTCATGAGATAGACATCTATCCAAAGATTAGAGCGATAAACCGACTAGCAGACACACAAATGTATATACACAGAGAGTGAGAGGGAGAGTGGGAAAGATAGACGGGATATTGAGAGAGACAGAGGAAGTGGGAGAGGGAAAGACAAAATGAGGTGTAGGGTACTTTAAAACATGGCGTTTACATACGTTTATGTGAATATAATATCAGAGTCCATATTTTTATTAATTTACTTAAAATATATTATGCAGACTGTATTAGAATTTACTCTAAAAAATTCTTCTATAAGATCAGGTGGTGAGGCTAAATCACTCAGGCGAATGAATAGTCTGTGGTCCCATTTATATTTATTATCTGAACATTTTTGACGTTTATAAACCACCTTTCCTAAAGCAATGTAATCAGCTCGGCGAAACAAGGAACCGCCTCTCTTCTTTCAATCATAATAATTAAAATACTGGGTAAAATTTATTTCGGCTTAAAATAAAATAAAATGGCTGCGATTTTCAATTTCTAAGTTCTTTTTAGGACCCCTTGTTAGACTATCATTACTGAATTTATTAATATCAATCATTCATTAATCAATTATTCAGGAGTCCTTTACACAAAACACATCCGAATTCATTATAATTACATCAAGTTAAACTTATAATGTGATAAATTTATGAAGAAATTACATTTAAAACCGAGTACCTAAAATTTTACACTTTTCCAGACCGGAAAAACTTTTAATATCGATCAGTACTTTTAGAACATTAGACAGACCAGGAAGATTCGTTATTGACTGGTTGTATTATGACACTTATTTTTGATAAATATCTTCAAACATTCACTATCCATCTTAGGTGAGTACTAAAAAAAAAGTCCGTCACGCAGGGGCTGCGTAAACTAAGCAGATTTCCCACGTGAAGTTTCACAGTAGTGAAATTTGCCCAATAACAGCTGTAGTAGGAAGGGATCTCTAAACCTATTCACGATGGAGGAATAATTCTGGAAACGGCCACCTGAGCTCTCGGCGGAAAGTCCGGAACAGGGAGTCCTGCCGATCACCCACACAATACAAATGCAAATATCTCGGTTAATATTCAAGATAGAGAATAAATGTATATAACAATATTTATAGTAAATTTAATTTACAATAAGATTGATTCTATATAATTTTTCGATCCGACGCATAATAACGGAGATATTTTGAATTTTCAAAAATCCCCCCTCTAAACCCCCCCTCCCGCTGGACCGATTTCAGCCAATAACGAACTCGATCTCCCATCTGACAAAAACGAATAAATTCCGAGTTAACAAAACAAAAATTACCACCGCGAGAGCGTTAACAGACAAATATATATATATATATATATATATATATATATATAATTTTGAACGGACCTCATTTTCGTCATCTCCTGGGTAGGATCGATGGACATTTGAAGAAATTTTTCGAAACTCGCGTCATGAGTACGACCTCAATAGCTGATTTCCCTTAAGGGAAATCTGCTAATACATTTATATATATATATATATATATATATATATATATATATATACATTATCTCTTTATCAATACCTATTCTTTTGACGTAAAACTAAAGATCATCATCAAGTGAATTATATCATCATTATTTGTCATTTTTGTACACTTCTCTTTCTCTATTCTCTCCCTCTCTCTCCTCTCTCTCTCTCTCTCTCTCTCTCTCTCTCTCACACACACACACACACACACACACACACACACGCACACACACACACACACACACACACACACACACAGCGGCACACGCACACGTACACACACACACAAATCAGCTATTGAGGTTGTATTCATATCGTAATTATCCAAATAATTCCTCAAATGCCAGTAATAATTACATATATAGGTCTGGTATCGGCCTAAAAGTCAATACTTATTTAATCTATAAAAAAAACACGTTATTTATGTAAAATCAAATGTTTTATGTAAAATAAAAGAGAAGAAGTTCATTAACAGCTGAAATCAAACCAGTGGAAGGGGAGTTTAGAGGGAGGGGCTTTCGAAAATGCAAAATATATCCGTTACTATACGTCGGACTGAAATGTTGTAAAGAACCAATCAAATTGTAAATTTAATTTACTTATATTTATTTATTTCGGATGTTAACCGAGATATTTGGAAGCCGTCAGTAAACTCTCATTTTTAGTTATCGTACTTTTACAACAAGGGAATATATCACGAAACATCTTATTCCAAACTTAAATACAAAGTATTGACTATAACACACCTTTAATAGATGAGATTCATGCAAAGAGTTCGTGAGATAAATTCAGGTTTTAATGATCTTGTACTCATCGGATTTGTTTTTGTAAATAGAGTATATATGGTGAAATGAAATCACTAGTGTATCACTCCTACATGTGATAAATCTGCTTAGTTTTCGCATAACCTACGTGACTGACTATTTTTAGATATTCATAGTTTTACTAGCCAACGGAACTTATGTTCCAACATTTAGTTTAAAAATAGTCACCTAAGCCCCCGCCACACCTGGACTAACCTATTCTAAAGATTGGTGGTCAGTCATGTGCACTGAGTCGCCTTGTGTCAGCATCCCTCAACACCTCCGCTCGGGTCCAAACAACTTCCCCGCCCACCTTCAGCCAGCTGACAATAAACATATGGTTGTCATAAGAGAAAAATCAGTCAGCTGACTTGCGTTCAAGGAAGTGGTCAATAATCACCCACAAATTAATTCTTAATATTAATCTCTTCGATCAAACCGTGTTTCACTAACTTCATATCATATACAAGAATTCAGAACCAACTAATTATTGGGTACTCGCCCAGTAAACATTAAAGGCAATACTTAAGTCCTGTTAGAAAATTTTGATGATGCTTCTATGAATACATGAAACCAAGTACTCCTAGGACCTATGTAATCTTCGGTTTTTTTTTTTAGAGTATATAAGGAGAATATAGCATGCTTTATTACAAAATTATTATACTAACTAATTAAGAAATAATCCACCACTGTATTATATTCTTCAGTATTTATTATTATTACAAATATTACAATACATCTTGCATGACTTAGCTAAACAAATTTTGGACCTTAAGTTCCTAATGTAAGATTTTTTGCAACATTACTGCATTGCAAGAAAACAAAAATAGCAATACTATACTTTAAACTTCCTACATAACTTTATGTGAATGTATAATATATAGTATTGCCATTCTTCATAGCATTGCGGCAGCTATAAATAATTTTCATCTAAACTGATAAATAACGTTTTACAATAATAAAGTAAAATATTGGCCTAATTTAGGCCCTCTGGAATTGACAAAACTTAATACTTTGCAGGTACTTAAGGTAACAGATATTCTAATTCGAAAATTATAAAATATGTTTATAATTCTAATTCGAAAATAATAACATTTGTCTCAGCAAGGACAGTGATTGCGGAGGCCCTCTCCCTCTCCCTCTCCCTCTCCCTCTCCTTCTCCCTCTCCCTCTCTTTCTCCCTCCCTCTCTCCCATTCCCTCTCCCTCTCCCTCTCCCTCTCTTTCTCCCTCTCCCTCTCTCTCTTTCGCTCTCTCCCTCTCTCTCTCTCTCCCCCCCCTCCTCCCCCCTGTTGTCTCCTTCCTTCCCTTCCCTTTTTCTCACTGCCAGTAAAATTCCTATTCATGAAATTCTACATTATTGAAAAATATTCAATGAATGAATGATTATATATTCTATTTGAGTTCAACATTTTGGGTTTCATCGCCTGGTAAATCAAGAAAATAATTGAGTTATAATATTAGAGAGTGATAACAATGTCTGCTCTCTAACTTGAGAGCAAATCTTATTTTTTCTACTTCTTGCGTGAATGCACGAAGCCCGTAGGAAGTCGAATTGCTATGGTTGGCAGCTTGCCTAGAAGTTGTCAACTATTCTTTTAGTTTAATTCGTATTTACGACTTCCCCTGCACAGCCCCACCCATTCACAGTGACAAATGTTGTAATAGAAAAAAAGTTACTGCTTCCCCCACTACTTCATATTGGACTTAATATTTTATGCGGTGTATGATGCACAAGTCATTATTAA